>VFFE01007795.1:50340-104789 GCA_008921705.1 Burhinus oedicnemus | reverse complement strand
CCTTCCTTCCTTTTTAGTTTCCTGAAGATTATTGGCAGCTAAAAACGGATGCAGGCCAAGGCTGATCTTTCTACTCCTTTGCAATGAGTATGAGGACTTGCAGGGGAATTTTTAGTAAATTAATATTACTATGATTGTTACTATGATTAAGACCATGACTACTACTACAACTATTATTGTTTTGCTTTTAAGGATTCCTCCCCCACTCACCCAACATTTACACTGTGACCAATCAAAGCAAGATGGCTAATTCAGGGACTCCACAGAGCAACGAAATATAATGTAAGATCATTCCCAAATCAGAGGTGACCTTTCTGCCAGTTCTTTCATTTTCTGCCATTTGAAGAACTCACAACAGTTCACTGTCACTTAGACAATTATTCTATCACCTGATGACCCCTCCCCACCCGGGAAGGGGAATTGGGAAAAAACAAGAAAACCTGAGGGTTGAAATATAAACAGATTTAATAGAATAAGATGAAATAATCAACATTAATAATACTGAAGAACCAATATTGTTTCCCATACCAATATAAAATATACAAAGAATTATACTCAGCCAACTACATCAGTAGGAAGCTGTGCACATCCAGCAGTGGACAGCAAATGTCAGACACTGCGAGTGCTACGGCTCTGGGAGGAAGGGAAGGCCTCACGGGTCTGGCACCGGGGCAAGATGTTCTCAGGGTCGCAGCAATCAAAGAAGAGAGAGAACTCCTCAGCAAACTTTCAAATTTATATTGAATGTGACGTTCATGGTATGAAATAATCCTGTTGGCCAGCTTGGGTCTCGCTCCTCCTCATCCCTGCACCTGGCTAGCTCGAAAACACTGAGACCTTGAAACCCACACACCATAGCTGGCTATAATGTAAATATTTTCACAAATTCAGACACTAGAGTCTTCTAAAAATGCAGTTTTCCCAAGCATTAGAAGAGACCTTACTGAAAAGTAAAATTATTGAAAGAGAAATTAATCGTGTGTCGCTCAAACCAGGACAGAAGAACATACAGCAAAGTAAGAATGCTCATCATAAGGAGTTCAGCACCTTCAAGAATTCACTTCTGCCTGTATTACTATAGTTAAGAGGAAGGCAAGAGAAGTTGAGTGCCCTTCCAAGATACATCTACTATTAGACTTACGATAGGTATACAGGAATGGTCCTACTAGGACAGAATAGATGTTGATCTACCCCTGTATTCTTTTTCTGTAAGCAGATGCCTAGAAAAAGGACACACAAAGAAAGGATACAATGATGTGCAATCCCTTGATACCCTCCAAGCCTTTAGTTATTTTAAGTTGTGGGGGCTCCTCAGCGAGATGTGGTCTGTGCGTGTTTAGTAATGCTCAAAGGATGTCCCTTCCATGAATTGCTACAGTCTTCCCTTGAAGCCTCATAAAATGTTAGCATTCAATGCCCTGTGGCAAGGAGTTCCACTGATCTACGACCTGCAGTGTGAAGAAGCATCTCTGCTTGTTCTGAAATAGGCTACTACTGATTTTAGTTGATTCCACTCACTTCTGTCTTAGAAAAGCTCATCAACAGCCAATCCCTACCTAACTGTCTCCATGCCTCTCATGACTTTGTAGACTCTTCCAAATCATCTCTCTTCCAGGCTGAAGAGTCTCAGCTTGGTCAGTCATTCATCACAGGGTGGCCACTCATACGGCAGCCTCCTTGATCACCCTTTGAGCTGCCTTCTGTTCTACTGCTTTCTTTCTAGGATGAGCAGACCAAAACCGCATGCTGTATTTCCAAGATGTTGACAAACACATTAGCATACAAACTCCAAATTACCTTCCGCTTGCATGCAACAATTTTGGTGGGGACCTCAATACAAAGGGAGCCTGGTACCATAGCAAATGGTACCCTATAGCACTACAAATGGTACCACTTTAATAAAAAGGTTTCTCTGAAAGACAAGTCAAATTTAAATAGACAGCTCTACAAGTTGCACCTTGTCGTAGTGCAAGAGTTCAAAGAAAGAGTTGGTTGAATAGGCCTCGCTACACATATAGAAATTCCATGCCTTTTGTTGGCTGTGTGGGTGGGTGAGGAAGAAGGATCAGGGTGGATTGAGGGAGGGGAGAACGGTGTGTTTTGTTTATAATTTGAGAGATTTGGAAGTGTGTGTGTTTTCCTGTGGGAAGTACCTAGCTTCATCTCTAGTGATCTAAAATCAGTGTCAAAGGTTTGTGAATGGGTTACAGAATGAGCAATGGCACCTCCCATCGTTAGCTGTCTACATTTTTTATAACCACTTGCATACTTTTGGTCAACCACTGTAAAATAAACAGTCCTTCCCAAATGTTTTTGTTTTCTTTGACAGCACAGCAATAATTCACTTGGAATGCTGCAGAATATAATAGCACTTTAAAGCTGTTGTAAAGCTGCCTTTTTATGATTTATGTTTGAGTTGTTTTCAAGCAAAAAAAAATGCCAGAGCTACAAAAATATGTGAAATTAGAACATGTATCATGTGTGCATGTACACGATATGTATGGGGGGGGTGTGGTCAAGTGGAAGAGACTATTTTAAATAATTTTCATTTTGTGGGGAAGATCTGATCATTTGCCTGTGTCTTTGAAAAATGACTCAACACAACAGCCAGATTAACTTCTGCAACTACCAAAATCTAATCAAGATGACCAGAACGAGTCTCCTTCAACATGAACTCTTAGGACCTCATGCTTGCTACACTCCTTGAGTAGAAAAACAATACACTCATAACTGGACATTTCATCTGACCAGAAGAAACATTTTACAGATGGAACGTTATATGACTGCAAATGCAATCAGGAAATCATACTCCAGGCTAGAACACAAACCTGTGAAAATTACTCTGTTATCCTGCACTACCAGGGAGCGAGTCCATGCAACCACAGATGTTTATGTTCAGCCAGCATCACTGAATTTATCTCTCTCATCTTCTTTCTGAAAACTCTTGTCTCCAGCCTGCACAACAAAGACCCTAAATTGTGCTGTGTGGGCAACAGGAATAAGCTGTACATTAAGTTTGCTCTTGAAGGCTCAGAGGTTATCGGTTCGGCCATCACACCTGCATTCCTGACGAACAGCTGGAGACCCAGAGAGGCCCGGCCCAGCTCAGTGCTTCTCCAGCAGAGAGCAGTGATACACTGTCAGTGAGCTCAGCCCTGGAAAGCAGGGCAGCTTCCAAGCTCGAGAAAAGGCGAAGCTCAAAGCTGGCAAGCTCACCAATGTGAATGTCAGAGGCACTGGACTCGGAGAAACAGATGACAACAGGGGTTATCTGAAAAGAAAACCATTAAAAATACCTGCAAAGGCAGTGCCTGAGCCAGCAGCCCTCACTTCAGGAGGAATACGCACGTGAGCAAGAGCTCTCACATCAGACATGCGATCCTTGCAGCATTTTGCACTAGAAGCTGAGAAGCGCAGGGGACATTTGTACCATAAACTCCAGCTGCCTCCAAATTAGTGTCTAATACTCTCTGGCAGCCATTGCTAAAGACGCTTACACCTGTTCAAGTGATATCAAGAAGACACCATGCTGCCAAGACAACAGCATCTATCTTACAAACTGTGTTTGAAATAGCATAGTCACTGAAAATTTGGCCAGCTGAGGTTGTGAGCAAGGCAAGATCTGCAGGCAGAAAGGGACTCATTTATTACACCAGCCAACACTGACTTAAAAGGCACAACAAACTTGTCTCAAGCTTTGCCCTATATAAGCTGCTTCACCTATTACAAAGATAGGCTTACACATAGGTATACACACACAGAGCCACTTCACCCTTTACACCTTCTATGTATTTTATCCTTGTATATGTTCTCAATAGCCACTACTAGTAGTAACAAAGTCAAAACCTGAACCCCTCTTAGGCAATAAAAGGTACTGCAGATTTCATTGCCATGGTCTAAGCGGCAGGTAGATGATGGCCTTACCTGTCCCAACCCCAAAGGAGCTGATCTGGACACCTAGAAGTGAGCCTTCCCAGGTGGAAAGGTTTTCCTCTGTCCCATGTGCTACTAAAATGGTTGGTTTTCATCTAAAGATCTCAAAACGTTTCACAAACTGAAAGACCAGGATTACCATTCCTATTTTACACGTGATGAAAACTGAAGCACACAAAGTACACTGTGTGGACTGAGTACATGAAGCCAGGCAGGCAAGTTTTGCGTCATACCTTGATGCTTCCCAACCTGCTTGTAGCCAGGACAGCTTCCCACTGCTTTTTTGCCTGCCATATCACCTCGGCTCTCCACCACTGCCACCTCAACATCCCTCACCACTTCACTCTTTCCCCTCTGTCCTGTTGACATCAGCCTGCTCTCTCCTCCCTGGCTGCTGCCTCATCTCTCCCTCACCCTCCCGTGACAGCAGCATTGGTGGGGATGCTCATACTCCCTGCAGAGCTTTCAAGCCAGTGCTCCCTGCCGCACCCTGGCTCAGCAGGTGACCTGGTCTAGTAAGAGCCACCTCCTTGAGTGACAGCAGCTGATTTAAATCATAACTTGTCTCTTCTGGCCTTGTGTCCCATGCGTAGACACAAGTCTGCTCTTACAGTGGAAAAACCACAGAGCATCCATTATACCACACAAATTGTATTCTCGGAAAAGCACTGTTAGGCCAGCCTTAGTATTTGAGCTATAAGGCTATTTCACACAGCTATCACCAAAAGAAGGCTGTTATGTCAGCAGACAGCTTCCTGAATCACAGTAGCATGCACACACACACCCTCCACCCCTCACCACAGCCACTTCACCTTGCGTAGAGCACCAAAGGAGTCTTCCTTGTCTTAATGAAACCCAGGCAGGAACTGCTCTTTAGGCAATGACAGTTCAGTCAGAGCTGGCTCTGGGTTACATACAGCTGTATAACCTGGCTAGCCAGTCTCTCTTTCCACCCATGTGCAAGATAAGGAAAGTTTGTGAATTCTGCTACACCCCCTGTTGCAGGGGATGGCTGGGGTATAGGAGAAAGGGTGGTGGTGAGAGCCTTGCTGGTGCTGGTCGGAATCAGACTGGCTCCCTTTTTGCTGGAGCCCATCTGGGTGGTGGCAAGGCTGGGGAGTTCAGGCAAGCTTGTATCCTCCACTGCAGTAACCCAGAGAGATGCTGGCCACTGGCTCCAAACGAGGAGCTTGTCTTGATTCTTCCTACTGTCCTCCTCCTCATTCCTACCTTGGGAGCCCGAAGATAGTTCCAGGTCAGCATCTACTATAAAACTGATCTGTAAAACTGCTGAGGCAATAGAAACGTGTAAGAATTACATCAGGACAGAATTTCACAGTGGTAAATACGGGATTCTGCTGTTTTCTTCTCTCATTTCACCATATCCTCCCTGAAGTAATCCTACGCTTTTTGGTCTCAAGCATGCATGTGGCCGCAATTCCTTTTTTACTCAAATAACCACATACTCTTTCTGCATCTTGTGGGCACATGACCCTGCAGGATGCAACATGAATGAAAAGGCTCTGAGAGAGAGCTTTGTCTTCTGCAATGCTCCCCAGCCTTCCCCATGACTGGGCAACAGCGGTAAGGAGAGGGAAACCCGTGCTTTCTCTGTCAGCCTGGGCTGTACTGCCAGTGGCATGTTGTATCTATGGATCATGCTAAACGGTTCTGTAGATACCACGTGGCCTGTAATCAGCAGATTAGTAGCCTAAATGGTAAGAAAAACAATCATGAAAGCAGAAATTAAGGATTTTTTTGATGAGAGCCTTTGCCACGCCCTGGCCTTACACCCTTCCCTTGCAGCCAACATCCCCGCTTCTGTTTGAATTTAAAAATTATACAAGGCTATCAATTTGTCATCAGCATTTTGAAATTTAAGTCTGGCACCACGTGGAAAGGTAAAGAGCTGCCTTTTTTTAAATTATTGTTATTATGAAGACAGCTGATATTAAGGACAGCTCTGTTAGAGTTTTCTGCTATCCTCTCAGTAAAAGAGGTTGAGGAAGCAGTGACCTCCTTTTCCCAGATACCTGGAAGGCATAAAAAGAGCAAAACACTCCTCTGTGCACACAGCAGGTGCAAAACTTTGGAGCAGATGGTTGTCTTTCATATTCTCATAGCAAAAATTCTGGTTTTAATTCATATTTTTTGTAGCTCGCTGCTCATCAGTACCAATATGGTTCATACTGGCACACCTTTGTAAGCCTCAAGCCCTTGTGGTGACCCTTTGCTTTTTCAGGAAGAGCAAGAAAATGCATCTTTTTTGTAATGTTGAGAAAATGTGGAAAAAAACCAGCTAGAGTTTTCACCCAGGATAGTGACCCGCAGAATAGTGATGAGATACTATGTCTGTAACAGGGCTTGCTACCAAGCCTGTAAGAGGCAAAGTGATGCTCCCAATATCCATTACATGTTCCGCCTTTGAAGAGTGCTTCATGTGACAGCAGGAACCAAGCGCTTTAAGCCACCTTCCTGAGTTAGGCATTCAAGGATACAGCAGAGGAAGAAGGATCAGTGCGGCACCTTTCCCAAAAGGCACACAGGCAGCCAGGTGAATTTTGGAGGGCTGGCTCAAATCAAGCGACACTCCACGTTTCGCATTCCTCTCGGCAATCATGATCTCCTGCCACTATGTGAGATTCCCTTTGAAGCAATCCTACCCTGGGTCCCAAAAGCATCTATCGCCCTGCTCCCTCCTCGCTCTGCCACCACCCTGGGCCACGCTTGCAGGCAGCAGCAAGTAAAGCAGTGCTGGGCACACCTCAAGCCCGGGCTCCCCAGCTAGGGAAGAATGCAGGCTGGTGCGCTGGCTGAAAGGCTTGGGAAAGTGCAGCCCTGCTGTTTCATGTCAACATTCCTCCCCCTCTGCCTTTCCCAAGGTCTCCGGCAGAAAATCCTTTTTTGTTCTTATCAGTTCAAACAAGAACAATGAATTCCTCAAGCCCGCAAGAATGTGACAAGGTGCCAACAAAGCCAACCAGGAAGGTGATGTATGGTCTATAGGCTGCAGCTCAAATAAATCACTTCACAAACCAGTGCTGCAAGGAGGGAATTCAAACAGCTTAGAGCCTCTATTTCTAGTTCTCCCCTTCAGATTTTCACCTGCCAAGTATCCCGCATAAAAGCAGTATGTGTGATGCTGAAACGCTGCATGCCCTTTGCTTTTGTTACCAGGAATAACTGGGCAGCGTCTAATTAAATCGATATTAGAGCCGTGTGTCTGCACAGCCTTGGTGAAGGCAGAGTTGCAGTTTCCATTATAAACCCCTATATTCGAGAGTTTACAACTGGCTGTAAAACTGGCTCACTGAGCAGAACTTGGCACACACAGCTGTCAGCCAGGGAGCAAATGATTTTTACCATATTTCAAAAATAATTGGTTTGGCTCTTTTAAAATCATACTCATTTTTTTTAAAAAAAAATGAGGTTACCACGTCTGGATGCTTTTTAGTATATGTCTTCCATTTCTACAAAGAAACACTGACCTCCTAGTCAGCTAGTCTGATTGGGAAAATAAAAGAATAATGACCAACATATTCAGTCATAAAAAGGCAGCTTAGCAGGTACATAATATTCTGCGTGTGCAAGGATTCAGATGTCTCGCTGTTCGCTTGGACAATACGCCTTCTACACAGAATTCACAGGATGCTTGACACCGAAGAAATCAGAGGAAGAATTGTTTCATGCTAAATTACACTCACGATGGTGAAAATTCACAGTGCAGACAGAACGGCAGGCAGGTGTCTAAGATCCTCAGCCCAGACACAGTTCTCTACCAGCCAGCCACTGAAATAAAGCACGCCTAGCCTTGCCCTAAGTTAGGGGCTCCTCAATTTGGTTTTGCCCGTGCATCCCTACCGGTGCAGCAGCAGTGCCCAGCCCTCTGCAGGCACCGTGTCCAGGCAGGAGGTGCTTGGCTGTGCTGGCAGCAACCCGGTAGCCCTCCGGAAGAGCCTGTTCGCTCTTACTGGTACAAATAGCACAGTTCCAGCCCTAGGGAGCAAACTTTCTGGAACAACCACCTGTGACTCACCATCAAACTTTCTCATGTATTTGCCACACTGACCCAGTCATTCGAAAAATACTGGTGTTTAAAATGGTCCACACCGTGGACTCCTTTTCTTGGCCAGAGACCTACACGGACTTCACCAGGCCAGCTCTGTACAGAGTGAGGACCACATGGCTGCAGAGGGGGTATCTGCTGGCCGGAGCCAAGGCCCGCCATGGGCCACAACCCTGCACGGCTGTTCTCAGCCAAGGCAGGGGGCTGTAGGAAATAATGGCTTGCAGCTTGCCAGTGTGGATTTGTCATACGTCCCCAACTCTGTCCCTTAGCACTAACCTGTATTACTATGAAAAGCATCATTGGTGCTACACCTGGGGCGACCAGCGCTCCGCCTGCAGGCCCTCCACATAACCCTGATACGGTGCTTCACTGACACAGAGAACATCTTCACCACAGATGGATTTTTCCCATTTTACATCACCTCAGCTCAGCTCAAGAGACACACTACTCAGTAGACACTCCAGCACTACTCCTGCTCCATCCTCTACCTCATCTACATCCTGCCCCACCAGTATATATACCACTGGGATGTCAGGTGCGAATAGGTACACTAAATCTGTGCATCCCTCCCTTGCCTATGTATCCTCAGAAAAGAAAGCACTGCTGTATCTCCTGCCTGTGGCGACCAAGCTTTGCTGGATTTGCTGGGTCTAAGCTGTCCATGTTTGCCGCCTAAGTGAGTAAGAAACTTAGTAAAGAGGAAGAAATAACACACCTGACTGATGGAGCTTCGTGCTTTTCAGATCCAGTTTTACTGCTTGTGTTAATAACTGATAATGAACCAGCAAATGTGCCGCAGAGTACTGAAAAAAGCTATGACATCTCCGTAACAAGAAATCTTATGATGGCTCTGGATTACGACTTTTTTCCTAACAAATGGGGAGAGACAGAGTTGGCGTTGCATGTGGCTCCAGCCTACTGGTCACCTCTTAAAATGGCTTCAGTTGCAGCAGGACTTGATCCTCCATCTTTAATGGACAGATTTGCACATCTTTGAAGAGGTAGGTTTTTTTAACTATGCTCAGAAATTTTTTTTTTTTTTTTCAAAAAATCCCTGCCCTAAATACATATTTTATACAACATACTAAAGCACTCAACTAAGTAATTCATATGCTAAGTTGAAATGGCTTATTTGGCACCGCTGCAGTCTGCAGTACAGCATGTCGTATGGGTCAGGAAAAAAGTCCTCCTGAGGGATTCCTACATAAAAGTTATTCTAGCAGAATGGGAAAGGTTCCCTTCTGATATTCACCTTGCCACTTGTACTCACTGGAGGAGTACTTGTGGGCATCCATCTAGGCCTGGAAATACTCATGGATACGAGTACCCCTGGTTTATACCAGTCAAAATCATCATTCCAGAAATGCAGCATTCCTGATGGGTGAGGTGTGGCAACAACAGAGTTGAGATGTGGCACAGAGCCCAAGCTCATTCCCTGAGACGTCATGATCAGGCTGAGCTCTGTGCCACTTTGGTGGGATTGGGGAAGAGGCAGGGAATGGGAGAAAGAGAGGACAGCTGGGCTACTGGTGCCAGCAAGGTGAGTTACGGAAACAACTGTCCAGACTGGGAGCGGATGGGATGCTGAAGAGGAGAGAGGATGGCAATGAAGGCTGGTAGAAGAACAGTTGGGAGCTACTACCTTGAAAGACTGGTCCACTAAGTCCCATGACGTGTCCTGTGATACTTGGTGAGTTTCTTAAACTCTCAGATGCTGGAGCCAAATGCACATATAAAAATATTAAAATACATCACCATTAAACTATTTTTAAAGGGAAAGCTCAAAATCCTGAAGGCAAATATAAAAGCAGCCTCTCTTTTAAGTCTCTTATGATTCTCAGCCAGTCTCATGAAGCCTAGTGTACACGTTCTCTTTCAGAAAAACTCCTGTATAGCTACAGAAATTACATACAGAAGGCACTGAGGCACTTTTTGAAATCACATATATAGTTTTTAGACAAGAGAGCCTTTGATATTTTAAGAAAAATGACAACTAAGGGGCAAAGAAAAGGAACACCGAAGAACAGAAACTATTTATACATTATCACTATACATTTCTATTTTACATTACTTATAAAGTGTTGACTGTCTGCATCTGCTCTATGGCCTGCTGACCCAGCTAAATAGAAATTACAAAAATATAGAGCACTTTCAAGTAAAATACATAATTTTATTGTACTCTCAATTCACTTTTGCCTTTTAATTGTAATTCAGACCTTACTAAATTATTCATCTAGACCACATAAAGATAAAAAAGCCTAAAACCACCCAAAATTAGCTCCATTCTTCTATTAAATAAATTTTTTATATCAAGCTTGAAGAACACCAAGGGAATTTTAGCTAACAGAGACAGTATGTTAATCCATTTCACTGCAACGACACAAGGTCTTAGCACATATTACAAGCTGAATTGCTCCTTAGCATCCTCTTATTCTCACCTCATAAAACAAACAAGTGAACATGCAGTTTGGCACAAACTTCCAGCTCAAGAAAGGCCCCAAATGACATAAAAGCAGATGTCACAGGCTGGGGCTGAATTGTAGTAAATAGCTTCCCATCATGAGCACTATCTCCTGTTCCTAACACAGGTATATTCTGCTGTAGCATCTTACTCAAATAAATACATATTTGCATAGCAAATGAATGGACATTTTTAATATAAACAAATGATGCGGTATGATTAATTACCAATTTCCACCCCTGAAATTATGTCAAAAAAGAGTCAACTGACCGCCTAACAAAATTACAGCTTAAAAGCAGTATTTAACAAAATCCTGTGTGCAGTTCATCATGTACTAATTTCGTGATGTCTGTTAAAGGAGAAACTCATTTTCCATGTGACCTAAATAGGCACTTTCATCTGGGGGGAAGAGGGATAAATGACCTAATCCTGCTTCTTGGCAATTTGAATTCACCACGCTTGCAGAAGGACCTCACTGACGACTGACAGTACTCGGCACCTGGAGCTCGGAGACCTCACAGAGTTTCTAAACAGTTGAAGCAGAGCTGCAAAGGTCTCATAATGAAAACGAGTGACTGGTAATATGGTACGCTCAATCCTCCGCTGTTAATTACAGTAATGGCTTGTTTAGATGGTTACTAGTACCATGTTATTAGTAAAATCTCTGCATCGTTATTCAGATCTCAAACGCTATGTTTTCTCCATTACCTCTTTCCTAAAAACATGAGAACAGGCATTCCAGTTAAGACTATCAAGACCAGTATCCTTTCTGAAATGGTTGCCAGTAAGGAACACTTCGGGAAGAGTACAAGACAAGCACATAGTGATACTTCCCATAATGCTGCCTCAGTTTCCAATGATTTATGGCTCTGGGACTTCCTGAACCTCAGCTCTGGTATTGAATAGCCCGAGATAAAAATCATATTCTTTGAATCTGTCCAGTTAATCTTTGAATTCATGTAAAACCTTTCAGTTTCTGCAACATCCTGTAATAAGGGGTTTCATTATGCCCTGTGTGACAAAGCATCTTCTTTTGTTTCTTTCAGACCTACCAGCTACTACTTTCATTAAATGACTCCCAGTTCTGTTATCAGAAGAATGACAGTGAATACTTCCCTTTCTGTGTGCCACGACTGCTTCTTGAGACCCCTGAAACACATCCTACCTACAGTCCTCTTCCCTCCTGGCTAAAGACTCCTGCTCTGTTTGATTTGTCACCTGAAAATCATTCCACATCTTTAATTATCCATTTTACTCTCCTGTGTGTCTTTTCAAATTCTACTCTCCTTTTAATTCCTCACACTCTCCACGCTCGCATTTTTGGCCAGAGAGGAGAGCCTCCAGGATGGCTGAGGAATGCTCAGCAGAGTCTGGAGGAGACCTGAAGTTTCCTTTGGCTGTGTCTAGACTGAGTGGCGGCTGAACGCTGTGGTGTGCCAATTGTCCAGATCAGAGATGTGGCTTCAGCACGCCATGGCTCCCTTTTGGCCTGTGCGTTCTGGTTTCCTTTGCATGGAGAAAAGTGTGTATGTTTTGAGGGAGGAAAGAGTCAGAGGCTGGTCTGCTCCTGGGTCTTGCCTGGACATGGATTTGGAACATGGCTGGGGTGCACATCTGGAGTTAGGAAGTCACAAGCATCCTGCAAGTCCACTAATGAGGGATAATGGTTTTAAACTGAAAGAGAGTAGACTTAGATTAGATAATAGGATGAAATTCTTTACTCTCAGGGTGGTGAGACACTGGAACAGGTTGCCCAGGAAGTTGTGGATGCCCCATCCCTGGAAGTGTTCAAGGCCAGGTTGGATGGGGCTTCGAGCAACCCGGTCTAGTGGAAGGTGTCCCTGCCCATGGCAAGGGGGGTTGGAACTAGATGATCTTTAAGGTCCCTTCCAACTCTAACCATTCTATGATTCTGTAATTTATATGTAACCTTTTTATTCCGATAAAGCAGCAGCTTTATAACTGGCCTAGCTGCTTGGGTAAGGAACAATTCCTGTTGCTCTGAGGGTCAAGCAGCACATGCGGAGTCACCCTGACTTTGTCCTTCACCACTCAATGTAGAGTGGCGATGCCCTTCTGATGATAGCATGAACTCAGGCATCCTAAAAATCCTGCAAGCCCTTTCAGCACACAGCTCTAGGAAGAACCCTGTTGCTATCTCAACTTCCCAGTGTCAGTCACATAACTTTGCCCCAACTATATGACAGTGGCTTGAAACCTGGTGCCAGCTCATCTCTTTTATCCCTTTCCTCCTCTGGCTTGTTAACTGCAAGCCTTTCCCGTGACTGTACAGAACACAGCGTATTTTGGAAACACCTGCACTAGCATCGCTGCACAACAAGTCTCTGTCCTCCCCCTCCAAACATCAGCTCAGCTGCAATCTTCCCTCAGAACCTCTGGCTTCCCCAAAGGTGCATTCTGCAGAAGGCAGATGAGATAAGGTAAGAGCGGGGACAGTTATGCAGGTTTTACCTTGTTCTCTTTATAGATCTATAGAGATTAACCAGAAACAAAAATACAGCCTGTGGCTGTTTCACCGAGTTACCGGTGTTTCCAAGACTTGTGCGAAGCACACAAAGTACATATTCTTGAGGATTTATTTTTGTTTACAGTTTGCTTGCTTTCTAAACTAAGCTTCTTAAATTCCCATTAAGGAATCACGCGCTGCACATGCACGCCCAGCTGAATTGGTTTTGCAGCAACCCTCTTTTGCCCTGAGCTGCTCTAAATTGCTCCCGATGACATTCCAGTTGTTTTGGGAAACCCAGGATCTGTCAAATGGTAAAATGGTCTTCCTGCTGTTAAACTGTCCCCTTCAGCTAAGGAGACAGGAGCTCAAAGGATCTGTTTTCTCTTCCGATAGCTTCAGTAACTGGACCTAAAGTAAGAGTGGAATTTCTTGGTGAAAACAGAAGCACTACTGTCACAGTGTCTCTGCACAGAGCCCCAGATAGATATGTACACTCAGTAGATTTTTATGTCCACTTTAACACCTGCTTTCTCCACAGAGTTAAAAAATAGGGAAATTAAACCGCCATTGAGCTACGTTAACATGCCAGAGGCAGGCACTCCATTATTTGGCAATGCTTTCACAGCTTGAATTAACCTGACCATAAGCATATCTTTAAAAATGTGTAACTGGGCCCCCATCTTTGGCTGGAACCTCCATAAAATACTATATAAATCTACTTTAACGTGCGGAGGTTTCATGTCTACGGTGTAGTAGTTGATGGAGGAGGCACAATCCTGCAGGGAACAGGACTGATAGATCTTGATGCTGTTCCTGGTTGTACTAAAGACTTCCTATACTTCTCTGAGCAAGACAATGACACAAATTTTGGCTGACTATAAAATGGGAAGTTACTGCCTTGTATCTATCTGTTCCAGCTTAGGTCACAAATCTTTATGGAAGTGCTCAGACATTGCTCCAATAAGTAAAGACTACGTTTTCAAATGTTACAGGGGCTGAAGGGTCTGTAGTGGTTCAATGTGTTAGAAAAAAATCTCTAATTCATGCAATCTTCCACTGACATAAACGAGAGAAAAAGGAAGAAAACCTCTTCTAATAAGGTGGAGACAGTAACTGTGCAGCACTGCACAACATCCCCAAACCCAACACTCCCCTACCGTCCCTGCTGCCAGCAGCACTTACCCTGTGCCAGGGAAAGCTGCGACAGAGGGACCTCTGCGACCGCATCTGCCTGGGGACCTGCCTCCTTGCCAGGCATCCCAGCAGAGTAGTGCAGTTCACCTCCCACCACCCACTGAAGGCATTCGGGTCTGAATCACGTAATTTAAATTTTGTGCATTGCGTTTGTGCAAAATCATCTGTGGAGTAAGTCAACTGATTCAACAGACTTCTTCCACAAGTATATCTGACTTGTCATTTTGAAAAGGTGCTTTTAATTCTTATCTTTGCTCTTTTTTTCTTGGTTTGGGTTTTTTTTTTAAGGAGGGAGAAGAGCAGCGGGATGATTTCAGTGAATCCAAATGTAACCTCTACCACAATACTACCTGAAATTCGGCATGTTCACAATTCTTCCTATCTGACTGGTAAATAAGCTTCATCATGTATAACTAACCCTGAACGTTCGGAAATGTTTGGGTATTAACATGAAAACTTTTTCATCTACAGAACTTATTTGCAACACGCTAAGCGTTATTCACTCTCGCAGATGCATATAGATGGGGTATATATACGTATGATAATGGAAACGGAGACATAGATACACTGCTACGGAACTGAAGATGAGCTGTAATGGGACAAATTGTCCTACAATCGTGCTTATTAAAAATGCTAATATTTCTATTCAATGTACAGAGAAGCTCTCTTATAGCACACTACCATATACTGGCATATCTAAAGCATATAAAGAACTGACAGAAAGCACATATGAACAACTGCAGTTTCTCTGCATATAAGAGAAATTATAATCTTGATTTGTGCCATGTAAAAAGATGTTAAAGTTGGAGACAAACTTCCAGTCCAGGGATCCCAGATACTTTACATTCATTAAAAAACACATTCCTCATTGTAGAATACGTTGGAATTTCTATTTCAGCTGGAATTTCTTATTATTGAAATATTAACTATAATATAGAAGCATACTGAACAAGAAATTAAGACCGTAAGAGCACTCGAAGTGAGTCAGAAAAAAAAAATCTATTTCTAGAGTACTGCCAGCTCAGACAGTGGCTAATAATGGACTCTGAGGAAAAATACACACAGCAAATATGGAATGACACTTCCTGCATTTCTGAAGTGGGAGATGGCATTAAGTCCACTGAGTTTAAAAATACCTTCTGTATAAGGTCTGTAAAAATCTTTCTTCTGTATCTTACTTTTTTCTATGAATTTGTCTAACAGTTTTGTAAACCAATTTACACATTTGACATGAAGAAATCCTATGCTAATGAGCTCAACAATTCAACTGTGTTGTGTGAAAAAAAATACTTCCTTTTGTTTGTTTTTACCCTAATAATTTCTGCTGGTCTTCTAGTTGTTATATTTTGAGAAGCAATGAATAATGATTTTCCATTCACATCCTGTACAGAATTAATTAGATTTACAAGTGTCTGTCATATTTCTTCTTCAGTTCTCTCATATTTTAGTTGGGAAGACCTGGTCTATTTATCTTCTCTTGTGGGAAAATAATTCTGTACCTCTGAACCTCTAATATTCATCTGTGCTTCTTCAGGTCCATTATTATTTGTAGTGTTCAAATACATCCAAAATCCAAGTGCGCCACTGAGTTATACACGCCAGAATTAAGTCTTACATTTTGTTCTCTATTCCTTTCCTAACCGTTATTAATATTGTATTTACTTCTTTTGACCACTGCTGTCACAGAAACCTCTATTCTGCAAGAACTAGCCATCATGGCTCCAAGTTCTCTTTCCTGTTTGGAAATAACTAACTTGGAGCTCAACTTTGCAAGGGCAGAGCTTCTCCTCATTACCTGGAACACAGCAACACAAGTGTTGCCTGCCATTGCATTGCCATTGCCAAGCCATTCAGTACCATGAGTTCCTTCTTCAACTGCTCACAGTCCATTTTAGTATTAACTACCTAGTTAACTTTTATCATCACCAAATCATAACTTGACACAACTATAGTTTCAAAATCATGAATTTTGAGCAGCGTAGGTCCCAGCACAATTCCTGCTGGAAGTATACTGGTATCTCCCCTCCATTGTCAAAGCAGCTGAGAAGAGGGCCTTCTCTCTCATTCCCTGACCACTTACTTCCTTTAAAGCACTCAATGAATAACACCAAAAAAAACTATCTGGGAAAACCAGGCACATCACATTGATTGAACCATCCCTAGCCAAACGCTTACCAGTTTTCTTTCAGAGAATTCCAATGGGTTTGTGGTACACAATTCCTTTCTAAAAAAGCTTATTGCTTTTCTTACTTTTTTTACTCATTTTTCCTGTCAATATTATACTTACCCAAGTCTCTACAATTTTGTTCTTTTTCATAACTTATATCTATTTGCCTGGTATGGTGATCAGACCTACTAGCCTGTAGTTCCAGGAGCTCAGTGTCAGAATGGCTGCCACCACCTTCTCTGGTGCTAAGCCACCTACTCTATGCCCTACAGCTAGGGCTTTGCTGTAGGAAGTTTGGAAATTTCATATTTCAGTTTGATCTGACTTCTTCTGAGAACAGTATTTGGTCCTGACAATTTGTCACTACTAATTTATTGATCTGTTTGAAAACTCCTTCATCTGCATTTCAACATTAGACAGCTCCCCAAAATCATCCCCTGTAAAGAAAGGTTCTGGTGTGGAAATCTTCTGAAATTCTTCTAAGGTGCCTAGAATTTGTGTCTCTACTCCTGTGGCCATGTCTTACTCAAGCTCTCCTTCACTTGTTCAAGATTCATTGCCCCTACAGACTCTTCAATGACCTCCTCTTTCTAGCATGTTTGAAAGTGTTTTTATTAGCACTTCCAAGCCTTTAACAGGCTGTTCCTCAGCACCTTTTTAGGCCTGCTTCATCAATGCTTCCCATTTAACATGCTTCACATTTAACATAAACATATCTTCCTTTCTCCTTCATTTGGACATGACTTCTACTCCTCTAAGACTATTTATTTAAAATTGTCCTCTCTACTCATCTCCTTAAAAATGGCAGCCTTTTCATAATCCTTCTAAAGTATTTTTGATTGCTGGTATATACATACTTTGAACACTTAAGATGTCTGTAAGCAGTCCTCCTCCTGAGTGAAAGTCACTTCACCCTGCTGACTCTTCCTTTTAATTCCCTTTTAACCTCAGTGTTATGTTGTTCTTCCTCCTGAACTCAGCTATGACTGTGGAGAACTTACAGTGAAGCAGAAGAACAAGGATGATTCAGTAGGAAATCTCTGCCCAGTATGACTATGACTGTACGGATTTTATATATGCTATTTTTGTACAGGATAATTTGAGGTTCCTTTTCCCAAGGACCAATAAAACGCTCTTTGCTCTGGCATCGTGCATTCATGTTCAGACCCAATGACGAGTGACTGAGTATTGCTGGACTTTAAACACTGGCTGATTAGCTTACATCAAATGAGCCTGTGGCATCAGTTTCAGCTCCTCATGAACATTATTCCTCAGTTCAAGTATACGTTTATGAGGATTTCGGAGAAAAGACCCCGGAGCCTGTATCTAAATCTATTCAACAGCTTTAGGCAAACTGGTGGAGCCGTGCGGGCCAACATGCAATTCTTCTGGCTATGATCAAATTTTTATTTGCATACAGAATACTATTTCAGCAGCCATTTATCCAGCACCTTTAATTAATACCTTTAGTTTCTTAAGATATTTATATTCTACATATGTATTGTTTTTGTCAATACTGTTAATCACCGCTTTAGGTCATTGCTTTTCCAGATTAATCAAATATTTGCATCATCATTCACCTAACAAAAACTGTGGCAATAACCATTTTGTGAGAAAACTAATTTAGAGGTGCTGGGCTTTTTGCTGTTATTGAAAGGGCTTGACCTCATTAATTCCTTGGTTGGAATTTTGCTTCCAGAAATACCTGTGAGGATTATTTCACAGGTTCATTTTCTAGTTCTTAGATGTCTAATTGCCTAATTTGTAGATGTGACCAGGTAGTTAGTGTTCTAAGTACCATAAATGGCAACCACAATTATTTCCTGAAGCAAATTTGCAGGCAAAAAAAGGAAGGCCATTTTTCAAAAACAGATTAGAAATGTGTTTTTAATTGTAGATAAAAGCATCCCCAGCAGCACTAAAATACAGCTAGAGGTGTCATGCCTAAAGTGACAAAGGCTAGGTTCATAATTGTTAGATATTGGCTATGTTTAGTGAAGCTGTAAACGTTACAGGGTGACAAGTACTACTTTATGCATGGCCTTTACAAACCTTTTCTTAATTGTTACGGACTGATTGTCAAACCTAAAAAAAAGTTGGGCAAATGCACCTAAGATCTGTTTGCCTATTTGTACTTCACTGCACGGTGTCTCTTGCCTGTGTATCTGTGTAATAGAAGTGAAGCCTCCCCTTCTAACTACACGAGGTATGAAGACAACGAGTCTGGGAAAAATGCTACTCAGAGTTACTCCCTTTCAACTTCTGGCAATTTCAATAGCATCATAGGCTCTAGTCTGACATCCTCAGGTCTTTATCTTCTGTAGATTAAAAGAATAAAACGCTAATAGCATGCAAGATAGATAGTCATATATGTCAGCTAATAGACATATATAGTCAAATATAGTCATCCTTCTATTGGATATTTGGGCTGTATACAGCATAATGCCTTGCACTGACATCAAGACTCCTTAAAAATAGGAGGTTTGGTTTGATTATGGGAGGTGACTAATGACCCTGCTGGCAGCACCTACTACAACCCTGGTAGACCTCAGCATTGCTGCTCTTGACTTTTCTGATAATTTATTCCAACTTACAAAAAATGTTTTTAAATAGTCAGTGTGGCATGCCAGAATCCTCAATTACTATAAACCGTAATAATGTGGTGGAACTATTGCAGCTTGCTGCAGCTAAGAAATCTTGGGCAAACCCTTCTCTAACTCCACCCACTTACAACCTGGCTTCTGCCCCTAGAGCTTAGCACCCTTCCATAAGAGAAGGTCACAGTTACACAGACCCGTAGTTTCTCCGAAAACATCGGACTGTGTCTGTAAAATCTTTCCATAGGAATAAAAATCCACAACAGATAAAAAGCATTTTGCCTGGTTTTGTCTTGGATAATAATGAAGGAAAATTACAAAATCAACGCTCCTGAGTACAGAGAAAAAGCCTTCTTTAACTCCCACTTCTTTAACTGAAAGTCTCATCTGTGGAATGCTGGAACTGGGAAACTGAAAATCTGACTCAATGTAAAGCACTTGTCATTAGATGTAAAAGTGAAAGGTATCTCTACTATACTTCCTGTCCTGGAACTTTAAATGGAACATATGGCACAAGCGGGTGGAGAGCCTGGATGTGAAAATACAGATACAGTTCTCTTTCCAGAAAGACTCCGAGGAGTAACTTACTGATCAAATGAAGTTGGAAACTCGCAGCACACCCGATATGGTCAAGGAATGTCAGAGTTTTAGCAACTCCTGATTAGTTAGAGACTTAAACTTGCTTACAACTGTTGGTTACCTGGTACCCATTAGGGTTAAACCTGTTACAAAGAATCAACCCATCTCTACTGAAAGGGAAGGAAAAAAAGAGAAACTGGAAAATAGGATCTGGACTCTTGGTGGTAGTTGCCTTTCCAGCTGGTATTATTAAGGGACAGAAGTATGTTGTAGCATTGAGTACCTAAGATAGGAATGCTATCTAAATACTCCTTGAGTGAATACTAGTGTGCAGAGTTTGCTGGGTGACGATGCTTCAACCAGTTCTGTGTTATTTCCTTTTCCCCTTAACCATGGACACTAATAGCAGAAATATTCTGTCTCATTGCTCTTATATAAGAGTTCTCCTCCTACACCAACATTTTAGTCAGAGGGCAGGTCAGTGGGCAAAACACGCTCATGACTATTTCCTTTGCTTCAGAAACACTTGCCAAATTGTAATGGCAAAAGTTTTGCATTTGCCTCTCGGGCTGAGTGGTCTGGAGACTCTGGAAACGAGCCAACGTAGAGTGGGACAGTTCTGCTGACCACACTGAGCTCCTGATCAGCCTGTGAGCATTGTCCTCAGGACCGCTCAGTACCACTTCCTAAATGAATAACATCTTAATCAGCGGATAGCTTCACTGACTCTCCATTTAAATATGCCAGTATAAACTCAGAATTCTGTGAGTTTATTATACCCATAAACTCTGCGGTTTCCTCTGGAGTTTTGTCTTTTATTGCACTCAAGTCCTTATTTTCTCTGTCCCTTCTTTGAGCTCCCCTCCCTCATTCTGCTGCTTTACTGTCACAGAACCACAAAAGCCTGGGCTGTGAAAGACTCCTCACCTCATCTACTGCACTGACTGCAGGAAAGCCCACTGACTTTCTAATGCAATTTTTCATAATGCAATGTAATCTCTTGCTTGTTCTTACCCTCTCTGGCTTTGCTCCACCTTTCCTTTCTTTCATGTTGTACAGTAGATTACGGCCTATCTTTCTTTCCATTCGTCCTTGGTGTCTGTTTCCTCTTTCCTTTTCATCCACTCTCTCTTTTTTCCCTTTTTCTTTCTGTGATGCCTCTTCTACACTACCCCCTTCCTCTTTCTCACGCTAAATCTCTGCCACTCAATCCTGTTTTATCACCCCATCTTCACACCAGAGGGCTACGTCTCCTCATCAAAGACACAGGGGAAAGAGACCTAGTGTCTCTGCAATACCAAGTTTGACACTGATTACTTTCCTTTTATACATTATCCTCAGGTTTCTGACTGTCTAAAGAGTATGAATCCTTCTTCACCAGCCCTTTCAGCCTGTCTTGCTCTGAAAGACAGAAAGAGCACCTTCTTGTTTGCCCCTTTTCTTTTTGTGCATGCTCAGTCCCACTGGGCTTTTCTGACTTGTCCACAATCAGTCAGATGCTCTTGCTTACTCCACCTCTTCTCAGCCAGATTTTTTCCAACTTCTGAGAAGAAACCCAGGGTCTAAAGAAAAAGCAGAACAATGAAACTAGGTGTTGGGAAAAGCTTTTAAGAAAAGAAGGTAAGGCAGACAGGAACAGTACGCATGTGAACAGGAGCCTTTAGCAGGAAAGAGAAGCATGCTTTCCTAGGAGGGAAACGTGTCTCACTGCTGAACTAGCTGAGGAAGATGGAAATTCACTGCCAAGAAGAAAGTGACTCCATGGATCATAAGAGAACAAAAGCATCAGAAAGGATGTCACAGACTTCTCACATGACTTTGCTCTTTCTCCATAAACCTACAAAGAAACTGAGGCAGGGAAATACGTGTGGACAGTCATTATTTTGCCTAGGTCTCTACAAGCTAGGGCATCTTAAAACACCTTACATGCCATTTTCTTTCACAGAGCATACGTCTCTAAGAGTGAATGAGAATATCGTACTGCTGTTAGGACTGGCCCTCTGGGACAATATGAACCTGAGAAAGAGTAAGGGCAATCAGTGGCTGCAGAGGCCATCTGGCTTCACATCTGTGACCAGTCACAGCTGTAACAGTGGGAGAGACTCAGGCAGACCTTGAGAAACACTGCTGTAGAAACCTTCCTAGACTAAGGCGGCATGGGAGTGACTCTACTCGGGCAGCAACACAGCAACCTGGTGGGCTTCTAGGTGAGCATCTGAGATGGGTGGGTTGGATTCCACCAGGGCAGCAAAAGGCAGTGAGGAAATTAAGCAGGTAAACTTGCTGTGATCTCTGCTGACCACAGCTCAGCTAGGGGTGTATCAGCAGATACAGCTGAACTTAACTCCACCTTCATTTCAGTTTGGTAGCTCTCCTTCAAGTGTCTCAAAGCAATGGGGTTTCCAGTAAGACCCCAGGGAGTCTGCTCCATGGCCTAATACATTTCGGTTTTCTGGAAATATTCCTGATATTCAATTTAAATTTTCCTTTGCTCAGTTTTTCCTATTACATCCACTTCATCTTTTAGTTTTTATTGCGTCCTTGTTCATCTTTATATTAAATGTGCTGAAAAGTGCTGAACGTCTGCTAACAGCTTTTATAGCATAAAGCTATAAGTATTTCAGATACTGTTCTGCATATTGATTCTCAAGCTCCTGATGGAAAGAAATTACACAAATCTTTGAATCGTGAATTTCATTACTGTTAAAAAAACATCAATAGCGGCAAAAGGGACAAAACCTCCCAAATCCTAGTATACTTAATAAATCATTGTATCTTCGCTACTGTATTATACAGGATACTTCAAAAAGAACGTATTTTCTATTATTTTCTACCTCTTTTAGAAAAATACCTAAAGAAACAAATAAACTCTATAGCCACATCAATTTTACTATCATCAATCATTAATGACTTTTCTATGAAAGTGAATTTTCAGCCCTGCTCATTTAACATGTACAAAATTCCTTCCTAGGGAAGACAGTAGCAAAAATCACTGAACAAAAGTACTGAAAACCAGCTACGTGTCCATTGGGGGTTTTCTGCATTCATTTTATGACTCATTGCTACTAGTGCATCTATTACTGTTACTATGATGATTTTTAATACATAAGAAAAAAATTTTTAAAAGCCATAAAATTCAGTTACTGCTACGTGAAGGTGATTTTAATCGCAAAAGGCTAAGACAATTTGGCAATACTTCCCCTGTCTGACCTACAAAAGCCACTTACAAATAGATGAGATAAACACGTAGAAGTCTGAGTGAAGGGAAATGGTTTTTATGTAAAAGAGCTTGTCATCTTCAACTAAAACACAAAAACATTTTGCAACCCAACCTAAGAGACAAACAACAAAATCAAAGTTTTGGACTTTAGCTGAACAAACAGCTTTTATTGCTTAGCTCTGCTAAATGCATTCCAGTCCTAAAGAGCCATTTTGGTAGTAATAGCAAACTGACAATTTTACATCAGCACCTCATTACTATTCACAAATCTCCACTGACCACCACAGGAGACAATGTTAATAAAGGTTAAAATTACCATCTGTCTGCATGATCTCCTGTAAGAACCGTACCGTAAAGGATCAACCAGTCTAATTGTTTAATGTATTTGTAAAAATCTGATTAACCCACACTAAAGTCACAGAAAACACTTTCACAGATTTTAAATACTTTAGTCGAGCCTGAACGATGAAGGTACAATAGGTTCTTTATCAAATATTTTAGTTTGATATTAAATTATTTCCATTCCTTTAAAGAGTACATTAGCTGACTTATTAAATCGACTAGTTACTCATTTAAAATTACTTCCTCGGTTTGTGGTACTCGGAAATGACTCTTTAACAAGTATTCTTGAAAGTGTATCATTGCTCATTTGCTCGGTAAGGTAAGTTGATGCCTTTGAAAGCAGCATATCAACTTGCAATTTTTAAAATCAAAACTGAGGCAGGAATTAGCACTATAAGCATGCAAACAAATAAAAGTCAGGATTGTTCAATTCTGATTATCTACCTAACCTTAACTCTTCTCACTAACCCCGCCAAACATTTACCTTTCATATTTATTTTGTAAAGTGCTGCATTATCACTATTTTCCTGAAAGAGATTAGCTGCTGCAAAACTTCCTTTTCCTAAGCACTTCAAGAAAACCAGCGCACATGTCAGTGAACTTAATGGAAAAGTCACAGGGAGCTGAATGCCACATGTAGGACACGCCACATTAAATGCAGCCCCAGCTGCATGCACGGAGAGTGAGATTGTTTGCCAAATCATTAAACATTGCTCTTAGTGTATTCCATATATTTTTTATATGCTGTACATAGCACTCCATATTATTTATTCCATATATATTTCTCCATAATTTAAGGATTTGTATCACATCATTTTCTATTCAGCGATACAATATTTTTGTGAGTAAGGACACAGAAGGAATTGTTGATAAATGCTGTTGGGTTGCGTATGACTTGAGGAGCAAGATGGACTCCGTTTTTACAGAGAAATACAAAATTGAGTAACTTTGCTACCACCAGGTACAAAGCAGCAATGACCTCCTCACAACCTATGAGCTGAACCTGACCCACGGACAACTCGGTCTCCAGACCTGAGTACATCCCCCACACTGCTGGGCATAAACAGGAGCTGCCGCAGTGACTCCAGATAAAACTTCATCCATCAGTTGAAATGGAGTCAGAAAGGTTGGCCAGTTCTCTTCAAATGATAGCACGGTAGGCATTTAGGATTCAAAGTCAAGCTAGTTGAGGATAAAGTAAAAATAAGAATTAAAAAGAGAAAAGAAACTGAATTATTGCACTGGGAGGTAAAAATTTTGTCCTCACTGATGTCTGCCAGAACCATAAGGAAAGGTAACATTAAAAAATATGGTTTTAGTATTACGGGTCACTACTGCAGCACCTCTACAGGAAAGGTTGCCACTAAAATTCTGGTTGTGGGGAAAGGAGCATTGGCAGGAGATAAATTTGATCGACCTTAAGTAAGCATTTGCATATTTTCCAAGCTTGGGAAAATAGCAAATGGTGGGGTTTTGGGTCATTTGTGGGTTTTTTCCCCAATATAATTTTTAATCTCTCAGGCTTACAAACATTAGGATTGGAAAGTTTTAACTGCAATGTTGTTTTATTTTCTATACAATTTAGTAGTTTCTATTTCTATACAATTTAATTTTCTGTACAATTTAATGTTTTCTATTTCTATATTCCATTAATATTTTAAATTTCTATTATTTACAGTAAAAGATTTTTTTGGCCTGGAATTTCTTCTGTTTAAAAATACGTATGTGTTTCTGTGTGTACATGTATATAGAAGAATGGCTCCAATACAGGCACTTCTAAGGACCTCACTAGCCACATACTGGTCAAACTGTACTTTCTCAGATGGCATCCGGTTCACACACAGGTTCTCACTTTCTCAATTCTCATTCACTGTCTCATTCTGATCGAATTAGGTCTGACTGATCCTTACATGACTCCCCATCACAGCCACTCACAGCCTCCTGAAGTCTCCTTCCAACTATATGAAGGCATTATTCAGGTGTTACAAAATGACCCCAGGACCTTAAGTATTTTTGTAACTTACATAAATATATTATAATGTACTCATCGGCCACGGAAATTTTACATATGTAGCATCTGAAGAATATTTAACCCAATGAACACTAAAATGCCTTCCCACTAGCCTCTGGAGGTACTCTTCACTAAGGCTAATGGAATAAAATACTAATTTAAGAGAGAGAAGTAGCTAAGGAGAGGCTGAAAAACATCAAACCCAAACCGTTAGACTAATGTCCATTTTTTAACCTTTTAAACCTCTTAGTGAATGTGCTTGTCTCCAACCCTAGCTCCACAAGCTGCTGGAAAGTTGATTTCTTTTTTAGCAGAGATGTTACGGTGCTCAAAATGAAATAGAAGCTACTTACTTGGAGCCTGTGAGTTAAGCACTCCCAGCTGCGGGAAGCCCCGACTGGCAGCGCGGCTGCGGCAGAGATGTGGGTACGGAGGATTCCAGCCTACGCCACTCATCACTGTCGTTTGCGTTCAGATGTTTCGCATTGCTGCTCGTGTAATCATTCCAGGTACAGTTACTGTGAAACTGAGACGAAAATAACCACCCACATCACGGCTAAAATATGGCTCTGCCCGTATAAAGGTGAATGACTCTGCAACAACTGCAAGCAGGATTTTGGAGTGCTGCGGGTGTTTGCACAGACCAGGAATACGAAGAGCGTGTATGTTCGCATTTATCCATTGACAGCCACAGATTTTCTAGGTACCTGATAAACGGACTGGGGTTTCTTTTCATTCTCTTACTCCTTTCCGGCATGCAAAAACCTCAGCAGACACTACCTGTTGATACCTGCGCATTTCCTCACAAAGGTGAAGGATTTGCTCTTTTATCTACAAGGCGTAGGGAAAGCAGTGCCTACTAGTGTAAGTATTTCTAAGAGCACCATTCCCATACATCAGGTTTACTCAGGTGAAAGAGAACTGGAAAGAGGTGCCTACAGCAACCTGCAGCAGGCTGGAAGACCTGGCCCAGGGTGAAAATAAGGAAAACGTAATAGGCAACAGGGGGAAGAGGAATCAAATAAGAACCTGACAACTAGTCCTCTGATTTTGTCATGGTGTGGCTTCGTATTTGGACCACATAGGCAGCTCAAGAGATGGCTGATCACCTCTCATCTTGACTCATCAGTCAATGAGGAAATGTGGTTAATGGCCTCATTTATACATTTACCCTAGTTAGGTAAATATTGCCCACAGGGCCTGAAAATAATCCACATCCCTGAAAAGATGTCAGTGCCACTGCAACAACTCTAAAAACTCGTTCTGCCAAGTACACTTACCCTGATACAACCTTAATTTTCAAGTACCTGAAGAAACTGTACTGGGGCCAGAGTTGCTAAAAATGCCAAACATTCAAAAGGGGAAAGGTACGGTCCTGACAAACAGTTATGAAGGTGACACAAGAAATATGACAAAAATGGTCTGCACAAAAGGCCCTGCTCCCCAGAAGGGCTGCTCTACCTCTGCTCCTCTCAGCTCATCAAAACAAAGAGCAAACTCACACCGGCCATTTCCTCAGGATGGATAAATCAAGAGTCAGCAACCCCTCCCAGCCAGTCCCACTGCCCAGGAAAAGCCCGATGCATTTGTTGTTCTTACTGCAATACCAGTTGTGAGAAACCTTTCTGCTGTCTCAGGAGCAGCAAACAGAAAATTCCTGTATGAAACCCAGTGCGTATGACTCCATTAGCAGGCCACGGCTGGGCACAGAGGATGTAATTATTAAAACTCCAGGAAGCGGAGAGTCCCTGTCCAAACTTTGAAACGCTAGGAAAAAAAATGAGACAAATCCTAGGGGAAATATTTCTGAGAAACTAAGAAATAGTGCCCGTGGGAAACTAAAGGGGAAAGGAAATTTGGAAAGCATTTAGGGCTAGAACGACTGGCCCACACAGAAAGCCCTCCTGTCGTTATCAGAAGAGGGAAATGAGAATAAGACAAAGATGACTGAAGAACACAAACACAATTAAATAAGGCAAGAGCTACCATAGCTCATCAACTTTATTAACTGACATGTCCATAACTATGAATCTGATATGGGAAGAAGCTGACAAACGAATGTGGAGAGAAGAAAGCTGCACCAGGATACATTGCTCATTTAACAAAGTCTCCTTAAACCTGCTCCCCCTTTCCAGGTGCTTTTTGGTAAATATGCCCAGGGAGTGGGGAGGGGGAAGAGATCGCTGCCACAGGGAGAGAAAGGGGTTGCAGGTTGGCATCACCCGTCTGAAGTGAACCAGGGCCTTGAACTCTGCACTGAGCCTCAAGCCCAGGCCAAAGCACGGGCACGGACAGAATTCCACAAAAGAAACATGCTCCCAGAGCTGCTGTGATTAGTAAGCTTTCTCGGGAACCTGCTTTGGGAAGAAGCATGAGGACTACAGGGATACAAACACAAAAGGATGGCCACGGAAACGATTTGGTTGTTACGGACTCAGTCCTGCATCTACTGTCTTGTTTACACTAATGACTCCAATGTATGGAGGAGGAATTAAAAATCTACCCCCTTGGTGAGGACATAAGGACCCCGAGGAGTGTCCTGACTCCTTCAGGTGGGGTTTATGAGCCTGATGGCAACTAAGCTGCAGAAGTGGAAGAAAAGCCATTAACCCAAAAGTGAAGCTGGAAGTAGAAAATATGATCAAAGAGATTTGGGAACTTCTGGCATCAAAAGTAAGATTATTCCCGGTAGAATCCTTTCACCGTGTCACTCCAACAGTGAATGCGATGAAGCTCATCAGAAACGTTTGCTGCTGACAATCAGAGCAAGCTTTTGCAAGAAACCTATCGTGGCTGTCAGCTACACCTGGATCACACTGGCAACAAAGTCCTTGAGGAACCAACAATGTCTTCTTCACTAATAGTTACACCTTGGGGGTTTGTGTTGTTTGGAAACAACACAGAAGTCAGGAGATAACTTGTTTCTGACAGACACTGCAGCTTCAAATAGCAACTTCAGCATTTCTAATAGATATGAAAAATTCATTTCTGACAGATTAATGTATTTTTATTGCTTTCAAATAATGCTACAACCTTACAGGAAATCCTAACAGCTGTTCAGCTTGAATAATCTCTGTCGGTACCGTACATCATGTGTTTGGGGGTTTTGCCCCTCCCCTCTCATTCTTTATTAATAAGGCAACTTGCCTGAAAACCTGTTTCTTAAGAGTTCGTCTGTTCATACTGCACCTCAAGTCATAATCCTTTGTTTGTAACCTCACAATCAGTTGCTGTGGAAATGAGTATGATGTCACAAAAAAAAGGATTAGTAAAACTGCAAGTAGGGAATAAACAGGTTGAGCAGATGAACTCTTAAAAAACAAAGAGGCTGTTTTCCTGCAACTATTCACAGAAATAAAAAAAAAAAAATAAAGAAAGGAAACAACTTTCCCCCAAACCTGACCTATGACATATGTTCACACAGTGCTGTCACAGCTCAGGGATAGAAGAATTTCCTTTGTGATTTTTGGTCCAGAAGCAATGTTCAGAAAAGTCTACTGGGACTGAATATAATTGTTGCATCTTGATAAGATACTTCTAGAACACAGGACCTTACATTCAAACTACTGTTAACCTTGTACTTCTCTTCCCTTCTCAATGCAGCACAAAATAAATATCTGTGGCTAACATATGGATTTTTTCCCCCCGGAAAATGATGCCTTTGTCATAGTGATAAAACTAAACTTCTCAATGGACTTCAGATCAAACTAATTAAAACTAACCCCTCATGGCTCCTACCTGCTACGCCATCAATCAGGGTAACTGCTTCTCATGCATCTTTGCCACGGGATGCTCAGACTTGCAAACTCTCTCACTGTGAAAAGTGACATGGGTGCCACAGGAGTCACAGAACAGGGACGAGGCTGGCCAGCTGTGGGGTCAGGGTGGCAGCATAGCCTGCAGCTGAAGCGTTTGCCTGATGGGGTCTGTCTCTGAGCGAGGACCTCTCCCAGCAGCTCACTGACCACTGCAGCCTCCTTTCTCAGTGACTGGAAGCAGCCATCTGAAGCAGCTGGGTGGCAAACCTGTCTATCGGTTGTAGCTAGCAGGTGAGGCCAGCATGGAGAAGGGAGGTTGTGGCTCTGCACAGCCAGCGTGGGACGTGCAGCCCACGCAGGCAGGAGCACTTTCACCCTACAGGCCTTGAGTGTTGTGGCCGACCGGTATCCCAGAGGCAACCATGCCTCAGTTGCATCCCAGATGGTTTCTGGATCTCCAAGCTTGGTGTCTAACCATGCCAATTCCCAATCCCTTGAAGCAACGACTAGCTTCCCCTCCCTTGCATAACAGACACAGACGTGTAGCCTGTTTCTGCATGGACATGGGATACCTGAAGAGCAAGTGCAGTAGAGGAACAAGAGTACCATAAGGTATCTAACATGTTTACGGCTGGTCCTGTTACAGGCACACATCCTTGCTGTCTATTTCTCCCACTTTCCCAAGTCACAGGAACAAGCACAGGGCCTTTGGATAGATTTTGGTCCCCCAGCTCTGCTCTTCTAGGTGACACAAAAGAAACACAGATGAAATTGCCTTTCACCTTCGTTTCATGATTTCAGATAAAGAGCAGCTGAATCTTTGTACAAGGGTTAAAAATCGACTTAATAATGAGGAAACATCTCTTCCTCTTAGAAGCAAAGAGCACACGCAGTGCTGGGATGCCATCTGGCTCCCACCAGGACTTTCCAGAACCTGGGCTCTTTGTCCTCCTCCCTTCGCTTACTGCTGAGCATGATGGACAGCTAAAGCTGGGGCAACTCTACTATTCATTCCAGGCTTGATCTGCCACAAAAGAGAACCTGTAAGTAGTCAGTACCCTCCCAGGTAAAACAGAGCAAAATAGAGGGTGACAGCAAAGCTGACAGGCTTATGACAGGCCTGTGCTTCATGGGGAGGAACCCAGCACACAGCTATTCTCCTTTTATGCACCAGAAGGGCTTTACGTTGACCAAGTTGAGTACTTTACTAAATACTTCCATAAAAAACCTAATGGAAGATCCTTAAACCTAATGCATCCCCAATGGATCAACTAAGAATTTGTGCATAAATTTCGCCCTATTATCAACTTACTCACCTGGACAACCTTCCCAGTTGTTAGAAGATTTAAGAGACAATGGGCTCAAGTACAGTGACAGGTATAGCATAAAAACACTGAAAATTTGGTTTGGAAGGTGCCTAGAGCTTAGCTAGTCCCCCCTCCTGCTCAAAGCTGGGCTAATTTTTAAATTCCAAGTCAGATCAGGTTGGTCTGGGCTTTCTCTGGTTGACTTGGAAATCTTCAAGGAGGGAGATTCCCCAGCCTCTCTGCAGAGCACGTCCTGTACTCACACTCTTCCACTGTGGAAATTTTTTCCTTGTTCCGTGGGAATTTCCCTTGCCGAAACTTGTGGCCATTGCCCCTTGTCCCCTTACACCATTAGATAATTGGGGAAATGCCACAGACTCAGTAGACTTGGGTAAGTCTAAGTTTCTGTTAGGAATTTGGCTAGTGCACAAATGACACTCTCCACTCACTTGCATACTCAAACACATCATCCACTCCCCATGGCCTGACTTTGTACATAATCTGTGCCTCCCAGCAGGCTTAGGACAGGGAATGCTGATGCAGAATAAGGATGAGCTACTTGCACGTAGGTACAGCATGTAATTGTTTATCCCACCTTTCCACGTGTCTTAAAAATAATTCTTTTTCAAGGTTTCAGCAAGCATAATGTATTGATGTTCTATTTATACTGTGTATCATTAATTTTAGGAGGTTACAAACACTCTGCATATGGAGTTGAGGAGGTAATTCTGTTGTAAAGAATTAAAAATGACAATCATATTTAACTTTGGAAAACAGGTGCTAAAATGTTCTCTAAGAGATATTTGCATCTTCTTATTGAAATGAATGCTTTCACTACACAAGCAACAATCACAGATCTGAAATAGGGAGACGCCTTGCACTTGGTAGCTACACAGTATTCATGAAAGCTGTGTGACCTCCTCATTGGAAGAATGCTTTTACTTTCATTAAATATATATATTTTATCCCCAGTATAAACAACCCGAAAGATATCAAACACCAGAAAAAAATACATTGAATAACACTAAGGATCTAATATAAATCCACAAAAGCCAGGAAATTCAGAGATAAAGACAGACTTTCAGATGAGGGAAAACTTTCCAATATATTAAACTGGAGCATAAATTCACTTCCTCTTCACATGTTTGCCATCAAGTCATTCCAGACACAGGGGGTAAGTTCCTCCCTGGGGTAACTCAAGTGCCTTCAGCAGTACTACACCAAGAATCTATTTGGCCCTACAGTACCATGTCTTAATACTTTCTCTATTTCTGATAATTACTAAAGATATTTGAGTTTAAACAGCAACTTCCTCTCTTACAGCTCATTTTCCCATCATTCAGAGACTGCCATAAAACTGAATTTGTGAGATCGCAATAGTTTCCATGATTACAGACTATGATGTCAATCGTGGGGTTATGACTTCATTGACAGACCGATTAGAAGGAGAACCTCTCTGCGAAGGAGAAAATCCACACTCAAATACAAATATATCTGAGATTAGCAAAGACAACACTGCACCTCAGTGGGCACAGACATTTCCATCTGCATAAATAATATTCTCCACTTTTCACTCGAGCCAAGTATGAAAATGCCCCTTAAAAATTTCTGTTTCATTCATCAGTCATTCATGGTGCTGATGTGTTGCCACCCAAACTCAGCCTTGGTGCTAGTGCTGCGTGGGCCAAGCTTGATGTCAGCAGCAGTTTAAATCATATGCTGTGGGTCCCATGCTTTGCTGCGCTTTCTGGAAGTGCAAAATCAAACATACAGCTTAAGCCAGGATATGAAGGGAATGAAGTGATTTTGAACTGCCTTCAGACTTCCCATGATTCTGTCCTCATCCTCAAGCTGACATGGCTTTTGGCTCTGGGGTCCAGCTATTCCCTCCCTGATAGAGCAAGACAACCATAAAAATCAGTCACTAGAAGACCCCCAGGTATCTGCCTGAGCAACAGGATCCAAAAAAGGAATGTGACGGGGAAAACTGGAAGGAGGGGAGATGCAACCTCCTGAACTGTATCTTTCCAAACCTAACCCAGGTACCTACGACAACTACTCTGAACCTTGAGATACAGAGCAGAACTGTTGTAAACAAAAGAACTTTCAGCATCACTTTTGTTTCCGAAAGAGGAAAAACGATTTTTCCTTTCAATCTCCTAGACTGCAAAAGGCAGAGGGGCTATGACTGACCCCACAGAGCCATGTAAAATAATGGATGGATAACTGAGGCACTCTCACCCTACGCTGGAAACTCTAATATCAGCACATGGGACACAAATGAGCTGAGAGCTGATGAGATCAGATTCAACCCAAGAACCCAGGAGTGACAATTCCCCTTTGCTCCAAGTCTTATAGAGACTTGGGCTCTATGTTCATTCTTTTTACCTGTCTTCTACTCCTTGCTGTAAGACCTTCTCAAAGGTTACCTGAAATTTCTCGTATTTAGTCTTGGACCAGATGTTTATTTTGTTGGATAGCTTCCAAATAAATCCAGTCAGACATTTTTTAATTAAGTAAATGCCCTTTTCAATTTTTCAGCTGCCTCATCATGCTCAAATTACTCAAAACGAGAACTTTTTCAAAGCTTGTATCCATGACATTTATGTAGCCCTGAATGAGGAGAGTAGGCAAGCTAAGTATTCAAACATCGACCTGGAGAAGACAAACAAACTGAGAATGGACGCAGCTACAGTTCACTCCTGCCTCTACACTTGTTCAAATTCTCTGGAATGCTCACATTGAGAAAGTGCAAAGGAAGGACAGAATCCCTTCCCTGGCTTTTTATTATAAGGCCACTAAAAACATTTTTGAAAACTAACAAGTCAAGAAAAAATGAGGAAGCTAAATAAATCCATAGAGTTCTGCCTCCCAGTTATTACACACTCAAGATAATGGCTTTTTGGGAGTGTAAAAAAGGGTGCAAAGAGCTTTGCAATGTAGAAAGCTTGCTGTGGGACATTACTTAATTAACTATTTGAAATTTTAATCATCCAAAGCAAACCACAGTGATTTATAATTATCAAAAAAAGATCATGATGGCTCTAACTTCTCCCTTAAATAGCTTTCTTAGTGATTTGGAAGAATAGGATTAATAATCTCTTTCTTGGAAACCAATGGCATCTGGTTTGCCTGCAGAGGCTCTGAGACCTTCTACTTCCTGAAATGAACAATGAAAAAGATAAAGTAGCTTCTGCTTGGAGCAAAATTATGATTAACTATATAATTTTGAAATGTTTTTGTATGCACATGTGAACTTCAACTATAACATAATTTCTCTTTGTTGCTGTCTGTGCACCTAAGGAATTTCGATCGAGTTTAAACAGAAAGTATGATGCACAAAACCTTCTCCCTCAAGATACGCTGCAGATTAAAGGGCAAATTCTTTCCCTTACTCAAAACCATAATCAGTGGCTTTTTGTTAACATAGCTAAGAAAGGGTTTTCAATTTATACATCACCATTTAGAAGTATTTGGAGAGACTATCCTAACTCCAACCAAGTCAGCTGGAGTTTTGCTATTGAATTCATTGCAACGGAGCCACTATTTCACAGAGACTTGCCTTAAAAAGAATTTGTTTCAGTGAGTAACATACCCTCTGTATGTATCTACCTATGACCACAGCTGAGCATACCCTTAATGAAAGTTATACAGGTGGAAGAAGCAAGATCATTGAGGCATTTTCAAAACCGTACCTTTGTATAGCTTCAAAAAATTTGCTAAAGATTAAAGTACAGAGGTGTCCATATTCCAGTTGTGAAATAGTCCAATGAAATGATTAAACAGGAAAAACTCTACTTTTAAGAAGCAACACTGTTTGTATGGCATACAAGTTGCTTTATAATTAAAAAAAAAAGCACCAATAAAAACCTTCTGTCTGTATCTCTGTACAACTCTAGCCCACCTATCACTCATGCAGTGATTGCTCAAAACTTATTGATGTAAATAACAATTTATCATATTCACAGATCGATTCAAATACTATTCTTGCTATGTGAGAATCGCCACAAAGTTTCTGTTCATCTGGTGCCTAACTTGAACATGTCTCGATCTTCCTCCTCAAAGGACCTGAGTTTTGTGCAAACGTGGCTGTTTGCACAATTTATAGACCTTATAACCAACCAAGAGACACAGCTGTACATCACATTGGTGGCAGATGGAGAAGGTCTGAAATCCAGGCAACCAAATTCATTAGAGTCTGGCCACTGACTTCAACAAGCCCAAGATTTTATCATGCATCTCCCGGCTCCATATTCAATCTACTTGACCAGAGGCACCATGTGTCACCGACAGACCATTTGTCCATCTATCGGTGTCAATCTTACTTATATATAAACCTTGATAAAACAATTGCTGCAGGCTTGAATGGTCATCCCTGACTTGAATGGGAATTTTGCAAAAGAAGCACCTTAAAAATTGCATACAACTCTGCCTCTTCTAAATAGTTTATGAATGTTAATGAATGTTAATGAACACAAGACTGCATGCCATGGCAGAGACAGACTTGTCTCCTCTACATTTTTAATATTGTGATCCAAGTACTGTATGTACTTTGTCAATGTGTTGTGTGAGTTGTTTTTTTCAAGACCCAAACAGACAGTTGTCTGTGGAAGGAGAGTCCCCAGGCACATTTCTCAAGGCGTTTAGCATCATTAACAGGAAACAATGCAGGAGGAGCAGCCAGAGCATGAATGGGTTCTGTGTGAATACTAAGGAAACCCCAAGAACACGTTAACACAATGCAACTTTGATAAGATCATAATAGTGAAGCTCACATACGTGCTTGTATTATGTCTTGTAAAAGGCCCTAACTGCTGTGTATTAGGATAATTGATATAACAGTCAAAATGGATTAGGATAATATACTGGGTAAAGTCATGATTTCTGCTGTATACATGAACTGCCGGTCTGACTGTTTTTTAAGCTCCCAGAAGTTACTCTGAACAGACAGGATGTAAAAACCCTAAATCTTGCCAATTCACTGATAATCTTAAAGGCTCCAAAATGGAGACTGCCACTACTGGTAAATCACTTTTAATCAAAGCAAACCGACCTCTGCAGACCAGACTCCATTCTCATTGACACTGATACAGATACACAGGCAACATGTTACTTCAAATGTAATTTATCAGTACCATTATTTAAATCATCGTAAGTAGTGCCAAAGTCTGACCCTGCAGTTCGGCAGTTTGGCAGCTCTCAGGACTGACAGACTAGCTCATGGCACATCACTCCTCTTGGCACACAGGTTCAGCCCTGGCTGAGTAGTACCTAGGGTCCCTCAGTGCTTCAGTTGCTAGCTATTATACTAAAGATGGACTTACTTACAGTCCTCCTCCATGAAGTGTCCATTCTTCTGAGATGGCTAAGCAATTTGGTCCTGTGGGGGAAGTGCCACATTTCTGGTTCCTCATGCACAGAGTGGAGGGGTAGATGCATTAATTCAAACTAAGCTCAGTGGATCACCTTGTGGAGAGTGGAAAGCACATCAATGGATCCCTCTCTGCAGCCCTTCTAAGGCACTTATTTCACAGCACTGACTGTATGAAGACTGAGTAAGAACGGATTTTGTCAAGTAGATGATATCATCTGTTCCCTTCCAGGACAGGCTCCTAAAATCCTAGTGAGGCAGCATGGATGGAATGGATTTCCCACAATGTCAGGCTACGAAAGAAGGGATGAAACCCAGAGATGGCTGTGTTCAGACAACAAATCCACCCTCTTCTGTCTGTCAGCTCAGGGTGGTGAGCAGCTGCCCTTGTGCAGCAGAAAGATTTCCTTCCTAGAAAGAAATCACTGCAACATTAAAATGACAGAGAAGAAGCCTCCCTGCCTCACTGTATTGCAAAGAAGGAAATCATCCCCCTTAACAGCCTCCAGTAACAGCAAGGCTGATAAGTGTTCTCTGTGCAATGAGAATCATTCTGAACAGGGACTAACAAAAGACTGCAAAATAAACAGCATGCTACGATCAGCCTCAACACCATGATTACACGTTTCTCAACACACAGATTTCTCATTCAGTCTGTCATCTTCCCACGCCTCGGTGTTCCCCATTTCAAGCTTGCCCCAAGACTGAAAACACGTGGATTCTCTCGGACCTGGAAAGATCCCTTCCTCGTTAGGCAGCACTGTCACTACTGCATCTTTAAATCACTAAAAGGTGTATCCCAATCTGACTATTTAAACAGTACAGCCTGTGAAGTCAGTTTTCAGATTTCACAGTCAGGTTCTTGTCCTTCTATTTTTATTTTGTTTTGTAGCCTGATGAATATCTCAGATAGGTCTTGGGATAGAAAAACAGGTGCACTTGTAAATGCCATTGTAAACTATGCTCCCTTTGTATCTTAAATTGGTAGCTAGAACAAAGTAAATTCAAGTAGCAGAGCAAGAATGCATCATGCTAACTAAATCAAATATAAAGTACATTACTGTTGATAAAAAATATTTTTCCTCACTCTGAGTTGCGTGCTACAAAATTAAAAGCCACCTCCTGGTGAGGATATTTTGCAGCTATTTACTGAAAGAAGCCCACTTCTTTCTTGTTGAAAATCTAGCCTCGTACCTAAAATGTACTACTGAACTGCAATTTAAAGTGAGGCTTAGTCGCAGGATTAAGGAAGAGGAAATAACAATACTTGCACTTAAAGCATGTAATGACTTTCATTCAAACACCTGAAAGCACTTTCCAAATATTAATTATCACAGTACTAGCCTCCCCCCAGCTCTTCCAGGTGAGGATCAACCCTGCATTCCTTTGGCATCCACATCTCCTGCTTGGGTCTGTAAAAAATGCAGAATGAAGCCAAAAGTTTTACTCTTCTGTAATTATTATCATAACTCTTAATTGAGAGGAGCAAATCCACCCACACAGGGACTGACTGCCATTTATAAGATGGCCTTTTTCTATCAATGGCAGGGAGTAAATGGTATTTCCTTGTAACGCTGCTGCATTACTGGGTCTTGCAGTGTAAAGCAGAATTTGGCACAGGTACATTAAATAAGCTGCACAATTAGTCAGAAATTCTAAGAAAACCTAGAAGTCTTGACTCCGAATCTTCTGTCCTGGATCACACTTTAACACATGGATTTTCATTCCCTTTGCTACACTACCTTTGAAGAGGTTGGGGAATGCAAGTACTGCCTCTGGATGAGGTGACCTGGAATGGCCCTGTCCCACGGCTATGGCTCAGATCCGCTTAGTCCTGAAAAGTGGAGTGACCACATCCAAAACATTCAAGAAACTAGGCACCCTGGTTTCATTACTATGTTTGTCATTTACTGAATCAGTATTGGACTTCTATATGTAATTAAGGTACAAAGACGAGAAAATACCATCAATACACATCAAATACCTTTCAGCCTTACATTTGGGTTTGGTTCAAAACCGTCCTGGTTCCAAATCTCTCCACTCTATCCTGTTTACAGAGAATACATAGATCTTTTTAATATCTTACCCCTACCTCTCATTGTCCACCAGCTAGACATACGCTAGAGGTACTGAGATACTCATGTCCAAGTTTACAGAAACAGCTAAAAAACATGTATCGGTTTAAGATACAGAATTGAAAAGCGCATTTCCCTCCCTCATCCAACCTGTTCACAAGCAAGCTTTAACTGAAGGAGGATGGCCTTGAGCTGAAGGCACAGGGCAGGCTGCCAGGAAATCCGAGTTCTATTCCTGGCTCTTCTACAGATTTCCTTGGGCAAGGCAATTAACCTTGGGGAGTACATTTTCAATGGAGGTGAGGCCCAGCTCCTCTTTCTGCATTCATAACATTTTCAACGGTGAAAATGGAATTGTAGGAGCACGAACGAGTGCCTGTGCTTTTCACTACCTGATACGTTTTCTCTGTCAGGTAGTTGGATGCACAATTGCTGAGAACTAGCAACAAACCCGAGAATTCAAACACTGCAGATGCAAAAAATGCCTCCTGATGCTGCTACGACCAACCTCAGTGCTCAATTTCCTCATATGTAAAATGGGCAACGAGGCTTATAAAATCAAAATACACAGCCAAATGGGAAATTGATTTTGAAAGTTTTGAACAGCTGCTACCTGAGATCATAAAAACGAAACAGCTCAGAAATTCATTTTACCTTTCAGTACAGATGCTGTATTTTTACTTTTTGCATTTTTCTCCTGTTAAAATTTCCTCTTTGGACCTCAAACCGAATAAAAGATTTGTCTTTAAGAATTCTGAAATGACAGCTGAAGTCAAATTACTTTCTAGCTAAACTGGCTATCTTTTAATATCTCTTAAGAGATGTGGAAGTGAACTACAAAATTAGTGAGATATCCTTTTGGTAATACAAATTTATTTTAGAAAAGAAGAAATTTGGCTAAATTATCTGTTGTGGTCTACAGGAAGACCTGCACTTGAAATAAGCGGTGCCACGTCTACTTATACCAACAAGGAACAGGACTGAGATTCCAAGGAAGGACACTATTTGCTTAGACAAGCTTCTAGAGAAATGAAGACACATACCTCTCTGAACACAGGTGAGACAGAACGTATTTTAGTGAATTTGGTACAAGCATGCAAGATGTTTTTTCCTTTCCCAGAATGTTGAATAGAAAAAAAAGAACAAAAATTGGCAAAAAAAAAGGACCATTAAATATCTGTTAGTCACAGGAGAAAAGTTCAACAATCACTGCTTTTGTCAAAATTGTCAGGTTTTGAGAGATGATTTCTTCTACAGATCATGTGAACTGGAAAGTAAATGTATAGGTATAAAGCATTTAAGGATTTCAATTCATGTCATTTATCCACTTCTTAATTCAGGAATTTTGAAGGAGAGAGGTCAGTTAGTCTGGTTTTCATAGTTTTAAAAGCCCCTTCAAGCTCTTTAGACAACTGAAACGATGACCCCTCCCAGGTGACAGTCTTGCCTACACAGATGTAAAACATGTTCATGTTCATTATATTACCACGTTACAAAATAGTATCAGTGACCTTCACAAAGAAGGTAAGGTAGTTTGAAAGATTAAAATAACAGCAACGTGCAAATTTTCATGATGTGCTTCACACAAAGCAGTAACACCACAGATATTGCAGTCAAAAGCTGAAAACACATAAACTAACTGAAATGACGTTATTCTTCCAAGTATGAGAAACTGAATTTTCATCTGTGCTATCTTCTATGATTACATACATAGCAACTTCCTTCTTCATTCATCATCCAATACATGTGATTTAAGATTTACCTCAATCATGGTTTGCTCTAAATGGACTATGAAGTAATTCATTCAAATAAATATACGTTCTCATAACAACGGAATCTCTAGCCGAGCCTAGGAACGCACTGGTAAGCACCATGGCATCAAAGCAGGGGAATCTCTCACACATACCTTTTGCTATTGACAAGTCAGATATGAGTCTTACTTTATCATTTAGGTTGTCCTTCCCAACGGCAAAAGATTGCCATCTCCAGCTGAGAATTCACTACACCTAATAACAAGTCTTTTTTAGGCAGGATGGACTATGATCTGAGAGCATCCTTCTCTCTCCACTGCCCAGTGAAGAACCCTGCGTGACTTTAAGCACCTCCTAGACTATGACTTCATGTGAGACAAAAATGACCGCACTGCATGAGAAATAAGCAAAATTGGTTAAACCGCTTCACATCACAGAGCATGGCACTACCAGACAGAAACTTCTACTTAGATAATGGTTTGCAAAGACTCATTACAGGCAAGAAATAGCCTCAAAACATCAATGGGTCTTCTGAGGCAACAAGGTTCTGTTGGTATATATTCCTTCAACATTCAGAACCTCATTTTCAGTATCTTACAAGTGAATGAGGATTAGGAGTCCTTACCCTGACAGAGGCCTTCTGGAACTACTGGCATAGAAACATCTCACAAATTCCATGTTTAAGGTTTGATATCTCAACTATGTCAGAACTGCAGTGGGAAATAATCTGAGGAAAAAGTTACTAGCAAAAAAAGCATTTTTGTAATGATTTTTTTTAAACGCGGTTTGGCACCACTTAAACTGACTTTCCGTATAAAGTGAAATTCTGCCCTCATTAAAAAGGGGAAAACCTGAGCTTCAAAAGTACTATAAAGTCTAGCTAATGAAGGTTGGATCAGATAAAGCTCCTGCTTAAGGAAATCAAGTTCATTTCTGATTATATCTTACCTTTCACCAACCTAAAATGTGCTATCTAGACTATCTAGCAGAAAACAAAATTCTTGAAAGATAGAAAGGTTTTCTGAACAAGTCACAGTTGTTACCCAGGCATCAGTGACAAGATGTGTACATGGATGCTCCACATGCACCCTGCACTTAGAAATTCGCTGATTTTCTTCTGCTGTTATAATCATGAGGCTTGCAGAACTGCATCCTTCCATCCTTTAAAACAGTTTCATGGCATAGCATCAGTCATCTCTCCTCCCCACCAAAGTCCTCCCCAAAGCTGTAAAAAGGTCTGGTCTGTTCCGTGATTTTTTAAGCAATTCTGCACACCACGCAGTCAATCTGTGGTTCAGGTTAAACAATGTGGAGGTGAAATCAGACAATGCCATAAATCTATATTAAGACATAACAAAACCAATGGAAATAAAAACCAAATACGCTTTTAAACGTCAACTTCAGAATTGGGTTTCAGGTTTCTCCATTAAACCGATGCCCAAGAGCACCAGAAGTCTATGACATTTCCAGGGGTTTTCAATGCAGTTCTTTGGAACTAACAGCAGAATAACTGATTATTCTGTCTGCTGCTCTGCTCCTAACCCTTCAGTCCCCTCCTTTCAGTCAACATCAAGACATACACACACACACACCAAAAAAAAAGCTTTGACTGTGAGCTCTTTACGCAGGGTTATGTGAAGCCATTGCCAAAACTGTTGCTGATTCCACAAGCAGCAGCATGCGGTCTCACTGGTGAAAAGCTGGCACTGATGAAGTCAATGACAAACCTTCCACTGACTTCTGGGAATGTGAATTGCTATAGCTATGAATTTGACTTTATGCCTATGCTACATAAAATAATTCTGCTCACAAAAAACAGGTTGCTTCATCTGCCTTTTTCAAGCATCAAAGGCTATGTCTACAATATATAGACAATGTGGACCAGCAGGAGAAAAAAGGCTGGTGCTGAGGACATAAGGTCCACACCATGCACCTTTCAAGAGTTTTTTACTTCGCTCTAGCCTAGTACCATGGGTTGAATGCCTACTGGATCGCATTTTGTTTCCCTCAAAAGGAATCCAGCTGATGAGCTCTGGGACTGCTCCACATGCATACTGTGAGTGGGGAACAATTACGAGATTCATTTCCAAAGCACAGTCCTTATTTGACGTAACACACTAATGTAGAAGCATCCGAAGAGCTTAGAACATGTTCCTGCATTAAAAACTCTAAAATTCAGGAGTACCAAGGTCATGAAGAGGTTTACCTCTCTCCCAGTTAACAGGACTCACAGCCTTCAATGCGCTTCACACACACACGTGCAGCAACTTACACTGAAGATGAGTTTTACAGCAGCAGGCATTGTGTTTCTGATTCCAAACACATTCATTTCCGACCTGTGTGATCCTTGTTATCTTTAGGATTTTTATTCAATTAGCTCTCCCCATTTGTAAAGCTTTTCTATGTAGCTGAATATTTTATTTTCAGAAGAGTTTGTCCATCTTTACTGTCTGTTCTGCTGACAAGGTTCTTCTTTTCCTTCACAACTTCGCAAATTGCACGTTATTGCATTAAAAAGATCACTGGATGTCTCATGCGCTTGTGATAAACTGGGCTCCTTGCCCTCTTCACTTGGAGTTTCTCCCCCCCGCCTCCCCAGTTTTATACTCGTCAAAAAGATTTACTTCTCCTCTAAAAAATAATATATAAATAAATACATTGTGAGTCACAAACATTAAATACTTAATTTGAACAGGCAGAAAGACCAGCTACTGGAATTCTACAGTGGTCTGTTAGCTCACATGTCTCTGCGTCTGCATATTGAAGGAAACAGCAGAAATAATACTTTACAATTTGATGAACAACATATGACACAGAACCTCTAGACTTGCAAAAAAGGGTTACAAACTTAGGAAAATACCTGCCATATAGAATTCCGCCCTCTCCAAGAAAAAAACCGCTACACATTCCTTACTTTCACTGATATAGAACCATCATCATTAAGGCCTGATCTATAAACAAACTGGATTAAAGAAGAAAATAATCACTAAGGACTTAACTCACTAAGGAAGTTTGGGTGACAAAAAGGGATGTTTTCTGAGTACATGTTGGATGCCACAACAGAAAGGATGATACTGTGCTACCTGCTTTTAGACAGAATCCTCCCTTGATTTCAACTATTACCTTTGCTTATAGTTGGCACCATAATGGCTTATAATAATTTCATCACATTTTTCTGAAGCAAAATATAACATCACTCTCCATTTGATCATGCACAGAGGAGGAACCCATGAACCTAATTTAAATTGGAAAGAGAGAAGAGAGGGGAAAAAAGGTACATTTCATTCTCACAGTCTACAGAGTTATCTCAATGTAAACTGCAGATAGGAGCGTTATCTCTGAAAATCACAAGAAGCAATCATATTGTTGGAATCAGCAAATAAAAAGACTGTGCTTTCAACATGCACAACAGCAGAGTAATACCAAGTTTGAAAATATGCCTTAGTTTCAAAAAAATGAGTGAAACTGTTGTATCAGTCTCACAATACAGTAACGCATACGCCAACTAGATAACCAATAATACCCATTTCTGCACATCAGATTCTTCACCCGACAAACAGCCCATGCTAAAGTTAATGCTGCACTGATACGGCCTATCCTTTCTTCCCCATAAATATACAGAAATAACAGGGAAGCATTCTAGCCTAAAAGATGCCTCAAGTGTTATATTTAGCCCTTTGCACCAAAAACTCACCTTAATTTCTGATTATGAGTGCTTGCGAGAGAAAATCTTTTAACACTTCAGACTGCTGCATTTTCCCTTTTTGCCGAGCTCTTCAACCCCCCCTATTCAGCTATCACACATTCCCAATTCAGTGGTGATGGCCCGCCTGTTATAAATTGCTCTCATAAACGAACTATTTCTGCTCCTTCCCCCGGGACTGCACCCAGGGTGAGGATCAAGCAAGCAACACTCCGCATCTACAGGTGCAAGCTCCGAGCAAGACGGGAGGAAGCAGGCAGGAACCCATCCATCTTTTATGGCACTCGGCATTTGCCTTCTGCGAGCTGCCTTTGCGAAGATCACCAGCACAGGTAGGTTTGGATACGCCACTTTGCTACCTAATGTCAATGAGCTGCTTCGTGCACCCGCAATCTGCCTGACTTAAAAAGCAGAGGCATAAGCAATACATCTAGCATGTAACAGTCTGTTTTCTCCACAGAAGTATCCTGGGATACTTTATCACTGGAACTACAGAACTTGCTCTTAAAGTGACCAGTAAAGCCATCTCTCCTGTGTTTAGCTGCTGATACTCTGGAGAACCTCAGCTGTAGTTTTAAGTACCTTCTGGTGCTGTTTCAGCTTTCGCAAGCAAAAGCTGTGTTAACATCTATGCAAAAGAACTGAACAAAAGGAGGGAAAAAATGACGGGACTGCAGAGAGGAAAGAGAAAGCAGAGTAAAATACGGGAGCAAAGCTCAGATGGGGAGGGATGAATTCAAAAAAGAAGTTTAAAGAAAAATGTTGACCAGATAAGGGAAAAGGAACTGGAGGAGGGAAATTAGAAATGTTAACTTGTGATGGAGCACATGGACGCACCTTCATATCTTCTAATACCCGATCATGTTTTCCAAGCAACATACTCATCACTTCTCTTCTGAAAGCGTATGCATAAGTGAAAGACAAGCAGAGGAAAGGTGCACAAGGCAGACTCTCATTAGCTGTAAACATCAGTGAGAACACAGAATTTCAAGTACCTGAGACCAAAATCTTTCCATGACCAAAGAATCAAAACACATGTCTGATAGCCACATCTACAGACTAAATGGCCAGAGAAAGAGGAAACTTTTAATGAAACGTATTACCAGTCACTACAATTATATGAGGCATGAATGGCCCACAATGGAAAAACTTATTTCTAAGTGCAAGCATCCTGCTGTTCATTTTTGTTCTTTCTCACTGGATTTAAGGAAAATATGCTGTGTTTCCAGGCAATGTAGGACAAAGACGTTTGGGTTTTTAAACTTTATCTTGTGCACACTACATCTGAATGTTATCACCTCCCTTAATCACCTTCTGATGTCTGATAGTGCCCCTTTAACCTTGGTTACTCAATTACTGAACAAGTTTTCCCATTGTTACTCTCTTTTGAAGGAAGAGTTGTGCCTCTTTTCATGCTGATAAGAGACATAAATATTCACTCCCCGCAAACATTTAATAGTAAAGTGTCTTGAGCAAACTACCAGAGTCTAAAGGTAGGAAGCTGTGGTTAACTTCTCTGCTATCTTAACCCTTTAGTCAATCCACCAGAACAAACAGAGAGAGAAGATGGATGCTCTTTTTTACAAATGAAGCAGAAATAATTGTTCCCTAAAAGAATGGACTTTATAACGTGCTTTATAACATAGCAAATAAATCAAAGGATTGGAAGTGAAATACCTACCCATTTTCTGGGCCGGCCTCTGGGTCGCTTTTCACCAGTGGCTTCTGCTTTCTGTAAAGGGAAAAGAAACACAACGTATTTTATACTTCAGCATTATTTAACAGCCCTGGTAACTAGGAACTCCTTTCCTGTAACATTATCCATAATTATATCTCTTGGGTGGCACCAAGCCCCCCCTCCCGTTCTATGGGGTTTCTGGTGGAATGAGACTATGTTGGGTTTTCTGATGTTTCCTAGCCACTGTGGCCAGGGAATGCCTTGCCTGTGCCCAAGGGTGCCCCCAGCCCCGAGGGGCACAGAGGAGCGTGCCCACAGACACCCAGCTGCGCCGTGCCCGCAGTACGGCCTGGGGTACCCCTGCCAGCCATGAGGCATGCAGGCTGTTGATGGGGGCTCAGGGCAGTTTGGGAACCCGAGAACCCCCACTAACATCCAATCTAGTCTTTCACAGGCTGACAGAAATTACCTGAAGGAACTAAATGTAAAGTACAGCCTGCTTCAAGCCTGAACAAAGCAGTTTATAGCAGCCACAAATTCTTTCAGTGCCATGATGCTCATGCATAAAATAGATTTGGACACACTATCACCATGAACGTTTGTGTGTTCATACTGGGCGATAACTTCTCTACCTCATGTAAAGTTTTCCAGGTAAAAGTGCATCCTCAAGCCCTAAGCAAACCTTTCACTGGTCCAAACCACACCTTCCCTTTTCAGGTTTAAGGAAACAGCATGGAAGGTGCCCTAGAAGTTAATAGCTACAGTTACGTAAACCCAGCAGTTGGTCCCGGAGCTCAGCTTAAAGGAAATATGGGTTCTCTTACAGACTCCTCCATTAATCCCCTGCATGACACTGTGAATACTACTACTTCTGTACTACACCAAAATGAAAATTGCAGGTTTTTTCCCCTAGATAGGCTCTGCCATCCATACACCTCATGAGGTAAATAATCCTGTCCCACTGAGGGCGTTGAGGATTTGGCACCAGCTTTAGCAAGAGCTGGACTTTTCCTGCATACAAAGTCCCTGAGAACACAGCTTTTTTAGTGTACATTCTGTAAATGTGCTTCCATATTTCCATGAATTGCCTTTTTTCCCAGTTAACTCTATGTGTATTTGATTTGCCCTTAGAAATCAACTGTGTCATTAAATAAATCACTTGCTGGTCAATCTCTGTAACATATACTGTAACCTAATGCTGTGTAAAGCGGATCCCTCTAAAAGAGAACTTGAGCTGAGGAAGCAGTGGAGGAATCTCTACAAAAAAACTGCCCTGCAAGTTAAATGCAATTACTCTGAATTACCAAGAAGAAAGCTGTGAAAAATAAAATTCGCACTCCTAAAGGGCAAAATTATCACTCAGACTTGTTAAAAGAGTAAACTTGCTCTTTAATCGTTTATACCAGTGTTACATGTAAGGTGAAACCCTCTTATGAGAATACTTGTTAAAGGGCATTTACTATATACTGTAGCTGTCTATTTCAGAGTTTTGCTTCCTTTTAAAGTGTTCGTTTCTTTATAGGTTATAACCTGAAGGATGCAAAAAAAGATGTGGTTTAGTTTTGAGAAGCTGTAGCCCCCCGCATTTATGTTTATTTCATGAAACCCTGGGCATAAATCTTAAAAGAAAATATTGGTTAAAATTGTTCTCAACAAATCAACACCTGACATGTTATGAAAGCACAAACGCCATTTATTTTCCTCTGTATTTTACCGCATCTGAAGGAAAGCCCCTTTTCCAAAACTCTATGAGAAAAAAATTAACTTTTTGGAAACGAAAACTACTTTGGTCTCGCAATTAAAGTTCCTACCAACCTGACACAAATGGTAAGTTTAACTACAGCATATAATCTAGTTTGATGGGAAAGAGAACATGAGAGATTTCTTTGAATAACTAATCTTTGCTTCCTGCCATAAACTGTCACGCAGCATGGCCGCTTGCCATGAACAATGCTGCGCTTTACCCCCGAGGAAGGTCCATGTCAGAAGTGGCTAGTGTTCCTGCTGGCTAGTTTGGATATCAGTTTGTCAAGTGCTTGGGGACCCTTCAGATTGAAAGGCGCTATATTCCTGCTGTATATGATTTCCACCTCAGGTTAGAAGAAAAACATTTCCATAGTTCTTATCAAAACCAAATCTTTCCCAGAGGTGAGCTGAGCAAACAGCGGGGCATGCCAGAGACGATGTTTTGGTACTGAGCGATTCTGTAAGTAAATAGGAAGGTTTCCACAGACTAAACTGCAGAAAACCAACGACAAGAACCTCCAAAGTGGACGGTTTTATCTCCATTCCAAGGGAAGAGAAAGACAAAACACTTCCGGAACAACCAAAAAGGAGCAGTGGCAGTCCAGTGGTGATAATAAAGACGTGAAGTTTAGGAAAATATTCCACCTTTTTCCCTCTGGATTTTTTTCAGGTTGCATTTCGCAAACCTAGACCCTATTTTTTCAACAGCACAAGACTGTCTTTTAATTTAAGAGCCTGAAGAAATGTTTTATTGCGTATCAGACAAGTAAGTCAACATTTCTCCGTATAATTTTCAAGTCATTAATAAGAAAAGGAACACGTAAGTGCCAAAGCACCGTTTTTCCTCTGAAACAGGTATTTGCATAATCAGAAACATGCCAGCCTGTTGGCTCTTCGCTTTAACTGAAGCGTTGCCTCTGAAGCTAGGAACAAATCCAGAGAGAGCCCCAAGCCACCCAGAGGTAACACGGATTCTCATCTGGGCAGCGATGCACGTGTTCCCAGCCACCCTACACGCAGCAGTGGGTAACTGCTCAGTCTGAAAGGAAGCTGCTGCCTTCATCCTCTAAAGCGCTTTTTGAAACTGAGATGTCTTTGCTCAGGGTTTTCTTAACATTTGGTACTACACTATGAGCCACAAAATCAGCAAACTTAAAGGAGGGTTGGGTATGTTATCTAACACAAGTTTATGGTATTTCGTGAAAAATTATGCAGTTTCTTAAAACCAATAATATGAATACATCATTCATGCTGTGTCACATTTTAGGAACAGAACTAGATTTACTCGCTTTTAAGTGCGTGATCTATACGGGAAATGTGGGTTTTTTTCTGTCGTCCCAGGTGAGAAAGATGGCCATTCCAGTCATTGCAGTCTAGAAGAGAGCTAACAGTCCCCAGGCAGATTTGCAATTCACCTAAGCCCTGTACACAGGGCCATCAAACCCTGCTTCCAAGCAGTTGCTGTCAGCAACCATAGGACTTGACTGCCCATCACCTCTGCCTCCTTGTTGCATCGATTTGCCGTGCCCAGACAGAAACTGAGGCTGTACTACTGAAAGCAATTCACAAGACAAGTATAAATAATTGAACGGCTATAAAGTGCTCTTTGGGCATTTATCAATTGTCAAGGAAGATCTCAAACGCAACAGAATCCAAATTTGGAGAATTCTATCCACTTTGCAAAATGATCTGCTGGAGACCTCAGATAAAATGTGTCAGAGCAGTACATTAAGTGAAATAACTGAGAGTTCTCGAGAGGAAGATCACTGTTGTCAAGCTGTGTCAAAAGACCTTGCCCAGGAATGTGTCCCTCTCCTAAAGTAAGTTATTTTGTTAAAAAAAACCCCAAAACTCTTAAAAGAAACTTCCGCATTGGCTAGATACAAAAATATCACACTTCCCATGTCCTGTTTTACCCATTTTAATCCTGAACAGGAGTCAGTCTTCTCCTGCTTCTCCCACCTTGCTCAAAATGCCTGATTTAGAGGTCTCTTATTTTTTAGGTACAATAACCAGGCTACGATCACTTAATAAATCTGATCTTGTCTTGCCTTTAAACCTGTAATGACTGGCGTTGGTGAGAATGAATGAAGCATGGAGAAGGCAAATAGATTTTCATGAACCAATTTAGGGCAGAGTCCTGGTCACATGTGCCTTTTTTTTTTTTACCTTTGGACTGCTTAACTCAGGGACGTGCCTTCCTACATACCAAACTCTGGCCATGTACTATAGAGACAGTAGTAAGCGCAGTCACACACAGTACCACAAGTTCTGGTTTTCAGAGGATGGTATTTCAAGATCCGGAGGTATTTTCAGTGAATTTCACTACATCCATAACTACAACAAAACTCAAAATATTTTAACTGAAGGTGAATTCTACTAAAGAGCGTTTACTTTTGGATATTCCTAGGATATCCCTTGACATTTTCTTTCCAGACAAACACATAGTAGCTACTCCTCTGTCTTTTTTTAACGTCACAATTGTGTTTCTTCCTTCCAAACAGGAGAGTATTTATGCCTATACAGTATTTTTGTCAAGCCCAACTACAGGAGCTAAACAAAGAAAAGCCCTTGAATGCCTAAGGGAAATGTGATGGGCTGGGAACACAGCTCAGCCTAACAAATAAAACTCAACCACAGAACACCCAGGAAACTAAAAAGGAACATCCCTGCTAGGATCTTCCCACAAAACTAGTCGTTCTTTAGAAAAAAAAAAAAGAAAATCTTTACTTTTTTGCTAATTTTTTACAAATATTTTAAATGAATAACAGAATGACTTGTTTAAAGATGCAGACTTCAGTAACAGCCTAATTGTGGGGACTCAAGCACAAGGTGATTAAGAGTCTTTTTGTGCCTATCTCTTCTCATCTGCTAACACGTCCTGCTCCTTCTGTTTGGGAAAATTATACAATTGAGAAATGGTTTGCTTTTCTAGAAAATGCAGTTTACCTTTTGTGCCCAGTTTACAACAAGTTAGGCATGTGTGATATGCAAGGCTTTTAAAAAAATGCATATTACCTAAAATTAGAGTAATTGCCACATTATTAGCTGTCCAATTGGTCTTGCAACATTCTGTATGCATTGTCAAGTTTCACATTGCTAATTTCCTAACAAGCACAGTTTGTTTTCAGATGCCCCAAGGCCAGTTTACTAAGACCAAACACAAGCTCTGAAAGCTTAAAAAAAAAAAAAAGAAAAAAGAATTTAAAAAAAAAATAGTCCCACGAACCAAGAAATTTTAAATACACAACACAACCATGATTCCAGGGTAAATTTTCCCTCAACTGATTTAAGTCTATTTCCTTCTTGAAGTATAACAAAACAAAGTCCCAGTTCTGGAGTATTTTTAACTCACTGCCAGTTTGTGCAATACATTTTTAATTGTGATGTGTAATGGTTTGCAAGAGAACACCCAATCAATTAATCATGAGTGCCTTCTCATGGCTGCTCGGTGGGTTCTCCTGGCCGACGTTTATCTTACATGTTGTGAACACTCTAATACATTTCAATGAGCTCCCTTTGAAAAACACAGGCCACACACTATTCTTTAGAAATTCCAGCAATTTCCAGTTGCGTGTATAGTACCCAAGTTCACATGTAGAGGGGCTTAAGCTAAGTTAGCCAGCTCTCTTTCTGAGAGTTGAGACAGGCTGTAGAAAGCCTTAAATAAATACATGGATGCATATGTATGTGTAAATATGTTTACCACAAAATCAAACATATAGCTCACTCTTTTAAGAGGTGACACCCTCGCCACCAAATGAAGCTTTCTTATACAGCGCCAAAACCTCTCCATTCATATTACTGTTAGAAAAACTATCGGAATTAATATTACATCAAAAGATACTTTGAGATGCCTGGTAGAAGCTGAACCATTTTAGAGAGGGTTAATTATCAATTTGGAAAAAGAGCTAAAATATTTATTTGAAATGTGATCTCAGTGACTTTCTTCCAGTAAAGCTTTATAAGTGTTCTATGTTTTAAAGGATTTATCAAACATTTATATATTTTATCTATAAACCTAGAAACAAATAACACTTGTAATTACACACCTCTCAAAGACTATTTTTTAATGATAAAAAAAGACATGTGGTCTTTGGTCAGTTTTTTATATTATCAACACCCAAAAAGGTTTGCTTTAAATATTACAGCAGTAACTTGATGCATTCTGAAAATCAAAACGTTACAATGAAATTGCTCAGTTCATAAATTAGATGAAAAAAAAACCAATTATATGCACCAGAATAATCTGGAAAGCTCTTGATTTGATATACCTACATATATATGAATGTTTTAAAGTTATTTTCCATTTATACTGATTTTCAAATCACTCATATAAATGAAATAATGTTAATATTTCTTTTAGAAATATCTTTTTAAAACACATCTCTATGAATTACTTAAAATTTAATCTTATTACAAATATTTCTCCTAGGAAAGCCAACACTCCTAAGAGTAATATTTAAAATACTAAAGCTCACATTTGGACTTGCTGGACTAATAAAAAACTGCTCTCTCCCTTTTGAAGAGTGAAATTTAAACTATTTTAAAGTGAATCTGAGGAACACTTTTACTATATAAAGAAAAAAAATCAACATTTTAAGCTCACTAGGTCGCAGAGTGGCTTTGATATATTTTAAATACTTAACCTGTAAAGCATTTTTTTACTAATTCATGAACTTATTGACAGAATATACTGCTTTTTTCCAGCTCAGAAAATAAAAACAATTTTAAATTTAAAGAGAGTTGGAAAACGTCCCTCAAATAAATGTTGAACACTTATAACAAAACAGACATGAAACCATAGTCACCCCTTAATAATTTAATATTTATCAGTAGTTGCTATAGTAATTTATAACACTGAAAACTATCAAACTTAATATGGTCAGTACCACAGGCGTGTTGAAAAATGAATCATAATTAGATGAGACCACAAATATCTTCCACACACATTTTTGTCACAGATCTACTTAAAAGATACTGATACACTTAAGCACTACAGTTCACTACCAGATTTTGTAAGCTTTTGTTTCCAATTTAGTACCTGTAAATTAGTGCTAACTGCTCTGTAACCATCAACATAAACAAAACTCCTGTATTTATTTTCAAGCCTATACACAATTATTTGCATTCACTAAAGTAATTCATACAGAAAGGTATTATCTGCCTTGATGGCACAGTTTTCTAATGCTGAGCTTTCCCCAATTCTAATAAAATGAAGTCCCATTTTCACATTGTATTTGTGATGTAAAGTCCATGCACAGAATGGACTTCAGGGAGCTTCTCCTAGAGCTAAATGCATTCAGAACCATCAGAATAAAAGTTTGCTCCCATCCCCAAGTAGCAGTAGTGGTTCAGAAGACTAATAGCACTTCAAGTAAAAGTCTCTTTGAAACTGATTACTAAACAAGATATAGTAGGCTTTTACTGTAACTCACAGTTTACTTTACCATCACATTTTAAAGCTGTAAATTTCAATACATGCACTTATTTCAATCAACACATAATTGGATTTACTTCTAATTAACCTATGTTTGACAAAACACTTAGCTCTAATATACAGATTTGGTCTGTAGTAGTAATGACTGTAAGTGGGCAAGAAATTAATCTTCCTCTTTCAAAAATCTTAATCGAGAAAATTATATCCTTAATATTTATTTCCTTACTAGATACAGGAGATCTCAGTAAATACATCAAATATATCATGTTATTTCACTGATCTGTACAAAATTTAAAAAGCAAGCTATCTTTATAGGTTCTGTACCTAGGGTCTTCATGCAGCATGTTAATTCTAATCTTAAAAATGAAAAATACATGCTTTACGTAGCTTCCATTATTAAAAGGGTTCCAACCCCTCAGTTCACAGCCTGAATGACTAGATTTTTTTGCTACCAGTTGTTGAAAAAACAGCGTTAGGAACTCTCTCTCTTTAATAATCTCACCTTCTGAGCTGCTTTAGAGGGACTCTTGTTTTTGCTTCCTTTGGGTCTTCCTCTTGGTCTTTTAGGAGATGGTTCACCAGTTGGCTCCTAAATACAGGAAAACATGCTATTGTGGCAAGAGGCTACAACTAACCCAGAAGTTCTGAAGGACAAGCTACAACTAAGAAGTTACTTAAAACATATGAATTAACAGTATAAATACATAACAGAATATTTAAAATGCAACATGAAAAATTAAACAACTTGAAGTAAAGAAAAAGTATTTTGCACGTTAAACTTTCCTTGTAATTGCAAAAAAAACCTGAAAAGCTTGCATATTCTAGCATGTAGGTTATAGTAGAAAACACATTTCTAAAAGAAGGTGGCTATTATTAAAAAAATAATACAGTTACCCATTTAATTTCAATTGCATTTCATTATAGCAAGATACAATCATCATATGCAGTTTCTAGCAGAAACTTTTTTTGGGGGAAAAAAGTTAACTACTGGAAAACTGTAAAGTAAGCTTAGGTTATTTTCTCTCTCAAGGGCACAAATATTTTGGGGGGATTTTTTTCTGTTGTTCTGCAGTCGGCATTATATTCACACCTATTCTAAACATAACTGATTTGTATTAAAATGCAAATGTAAACGTTTCTTCAAATACAGCACTAGCAAGCCAAAAAACCTCGATGAAAGAAAATATCCGAAACAAAAACCCAACTCTAAAATGACTCGACAGGAACACTGATTATTTTAGCAATTTCCTGAACTAGCTCCTCTGCCTGACAGTAAATAACCAGACCTTAAAAATGGGTATGAATTACTAAGAGTTTGGATTCTAAATATTTATTCAGTGAATCATAAATACTATAAAACTCTTCTAGTCTTAAATATTACACATTTCATTCAGATTACAGGATGTGGTAAAACTAATTAAATGCAGTTTGTTAACTTAAACCAGTTTAAAACCCTTCAGCTTTTTAATTCCCGGGTAGGTTAAGGGGAGGCTGGAGAGGGGACTCCCCAACTGCTCCAGCGCTCAGTGGCGAGGCTCGCAGGCACTGCACATCTGGGCTGAACACGATTAAGGAGACGCACTTTTCCTTCTCTTCCATACATTCAAACGCCGTAGGAGGGAAGGGGGGGGGGGGGTAGGAAAAAAACAAAACAAAACAGAACACCAACCACAAAAAAAACCCAAAAGGAAGCCCCGGCGCAAACTGGCGGGGCTGATGCCGGCTGCTGGGGCTGGGCGAGGGCAACCCGGAGGGGTCGAGCCCGCAGCCGCCCCGGAGAAAGAAGTGTCACTGAGGGCAGAGCGGGAAAACCCAGGGGCTCCGCTTTTGTGGCTCTCCAAAAAGCACTTTCTGTGCAATTTGCAGGAGCACATCGGTGGGAGAAAGGGGGGGGGGGGAAGCAAAGCAGCCGGGTTTCCCCCGGCTCGGGACTCTACTGTTCAGCTCCCTCTGTGTTTTGGGGAGCCCCTCGCAGTCTCTGGTGGCAGTGGGGCTGATGCTAAATGAATGGAGTGAACGTTTTTAAAGCCCGCGGAAGCTGGCTTTAAAACGAGCTCCATAGGCAGCCCTTACTTCCCAGCCGTGACTTCCGAGGGAGGCACGGAAAGGGCTGAGAACAACCCCGCGCTGCCCCCGCCAAGCTGCGGGCTTAATTGGTGGCATCCGCGGGCAAAATCCCCCCTCGGCGGCGCCGGCGGAGGGGCTGCAAAGCGCTGGGGCTGCGGGGCCGCCTCGCCCGGCGGCGGGGGCTGAGGGCAGCCCGGCATTTCCAGGCGATGCGACAATGGCACCTCGGGAGAGGAAGGGAAGGGGGGGGGGGAGTGGAAATAATGCACGCATCTAACAACCTTAGCGCGGATTCAGGTCTCTTCTAAGTCAAAAATCGGAGCCCAGCGCGTCCCTTTGGGGGCCCGGGAGGAGGCTGTGGGTGCGGGTGGGAGGGAGCCGAGACCCGGGAACGGTGCCCCTCGCCTCGACCTCCCTGGGAAAGCGCCGGAGCAAAGGCAAAAGGTGTTGCGAATGCAGGGCAAGCCCCCTCCGGCTACCTCCCCCACCTCCATCGGCAACGGGGGCACC
>VFFE01007795.1:9275-48817 GCA_008921705.1 Burhinus oedicnemus | reverse complement strand
GCCGCCCCGCCGCCGCCGCCGCTGCTGCACGTGGGCGCCCCGCCGCCCAGCGGAACAAAGGCGCCGGGGCCGGGACCGGGCCGCCCCTGGGACGGGCCCGCCGGACGCCACCCGCGCTGCGGCCGCGGGCACCGCCGGGAGCGCGGCCCCTGCGCCGCCGGGGAGGCGCTGCCGTTGCGGCAGAGGCTGCGGCGGGCTCGGCGGCGCCGGGAAGGGCGGCCGCCCGGGTGAGATGCGGGTGGTGTAACCCGCCGGCGGGTCGGAGCTTTCCTGCCGGGACGGTGACGGGCAAGGGGAACGACCGCTTCTTGAAGAGCCCTGCCCCGACATTGTTCCCGTGAGCGCGGCTGGGCTGCGGTCTACAAATCTTCCCGAACTCCTTAAGCAGCGCGTCCCACACAGCCTTCTCCCTCCTTTGGTGTTTGGTCCTCTCCCGTGCAAACCATGGTCAGGCGCCCCTTCGCTGTGGCGCAAGGAGATCGCCACAAAGGCCAGGGGAGACCCCGGTGTCTGTGCATCCCCCAAAGAAAGCGCCCACGCTTGGGCTCCGCGTGCGACTTTGGCGTTTCCCCCAGTCCCACACCTCCCTCAAGGTCTTGGACTTTGGCTGAGAGAGAGCCACCCCTACAGCTGTCTCCTCACATCCTTCCTGCCCTGCTCAGAGGTGGACAAACACAAGAGAGCCCTTAGAAGGAAATAAAACGTTACATTATCATATATAATGCTGAAGAGGGCAGAGATATTGTTGCAACACTTCTTGCACCAGCTTTCTAGATATATCCAGTTGTCTTGATACCTTATAAATTCTTAGTTCTGCATAGATAAATAAATAAACATAATCAGGCAAAAAGTTACTCCAATCAAACGTGCAGTCATTGACGAGTAAGGACTGTGCTGAGGAGACAGCTGAGTTATTTTCTGTGGAATAGGAAAAGTACACTGCAGACAGATGGGCTAAAGAAAGAGTAATCCTAGAACACTTCTTAAGGCTGCAAATATTCCCAAAGTGTTCTTAATCCAATCACAAGCTTCCCAAAGCCTGCTTCCCTCCCATCCCCAAAAGCAACCAGCTATGGACGATGGACACAGTCCACCTGTTAAATCTCATAGCTATCAGAAAAGTCTTGTAGTCCCCACTATACTTTGTAAAATATTCAGTTCCCATCACACCATGAAGAAACCCTCAGGGCCCTACATCCATTCTGTACATCAAAAGATTAAGCTGCTGTATGAGATCAGGATTCCAAGCAGAGATTGTAAAGTCTATAGTTTAAAGCACAGCAGCAAATAACTTTTATAACATCCATTAATCTCTTTGAAGCATATTCATGTATCCATTTCTCTGGAAGAAGATGGTACATGCAATTGCTAAAAGCCTGTAGCTCCAAATTGCCATCTCTACAGGTTCATCCTATATGGGCTATTAATAGTTCCATTAGTCTTTCCTTGAGGAGTTCTAGTAACAATATCATAGTCCAAAGACTTTTTACATACAGCCCAAAGCAAATAATCTTCACACGGGAGCAATGTTCCTAAACTGGCTGTTTGAAAGCTGTTCTGGACCAGAAAGGTCTTGGTGCTTGCACTGTGCCCAGCACAATAGAGTTGAGGTCTTTCTAAGGATGTCTGCCTATAGATGCACTATCGTAACAAGAATTAGCATCAGAGATCTAAACAACTATGGGTCTTTCATTTATTTGAAACTGTCTTGATTCTCTTCTTAACCAAAAGTTCTTTGATTATAAACCAGTGTGATATTCCTGATGGCAGCTCTGGTGATACAAACCTGCCTAGACTAATCCAAAAACTTGTTCTTACATCATTTATATCCAGAGTACCTTAACACAGGTAAGCAACATGACATCCAGAACCCAGAAAGCTCGACTTCCTCAAGTGGCTGTTGGAAGCTGAGAAGCCAGAAACAGCTCTCGGGTTTTGTTCCAGATTCCTTCCCAAAAGAGAAGTGGTAACTGTTCCTTCCACTATTCCAGTCCATTCTCTGACAGTATGGATTATTGCTCCATCCAGTGCAAACACCAGTGAATATAACTGTATAATTCATTGCAAAGTTACTGGAGTAGGGGTGACCTACCTTCCACCAGCTCTGGTCTAAGATTTAAGCTTTGGTCTAACAACAGAAGTATTAATTGTCAGTGCTTTTATTTTTTTTCTGGAAGCATTCGTAATAGGGTAGAAAATTCATAAACATTAAATAAGCCCTGGTTTCCACTCTCCATGAGCCTACAAACTCAGGAAATCTCCAAAGAAGTTAGAGGAACTTCCTACAAGATTAAGAAGAAGAGAATGAAAAATGAGATGGAAATTTTGCTACCTAACCAGAACACTTATAAAGAGGCCATTTGTTATTCTGCAGTCAGTGTGGTGGCTTGTAGAGGGTTAACTGGCCTCTGTACCCAGAGGGGATATTTTTAAATTGTGTAGTCTAACAGCAGCAATAATATTTTGCACCAGAACACAGAACGCCAGGTTGCAGCAAAGTATCTTTTAGAAAGACAGAAAATTACACGTTAAGTAGGCCTCTGAGATTATAAATAGCAAGGAACCCCCTTCCCTTGATCACTTCTTCATCTACCTCTTTTCTCAAAAGCCTGTGCGTGCAGAAGAACCACACCGTGTAAATCAACAGGTTCGTGTTGTGCCCCATCACGGGGAGACGTCACCTATAGATAGCAACCCAACATAGCCCATACTACCTATAACTAACTCCCACCTGTAGAAGTCTGGGAGCTCAGATGGTCTCAAGTGGTAGTGCATTACACGAGGAGAGAACATCTATTTTTTTTCCAAGCGGCTACGTTTCCTTCGAGGTCTGCAGCGCAGTCCATGTGATGGGCAGCGTGTCACCGACTTTACAGCACCTGCTCACCATGTATGTAAGAATGCAAAGACTCGGGGTGCTCCACCCCTCTGCTCAAGGAGGGTCCTGTTTTCTCCACCCTGGTTCTCACGGAGTGCAAGCTACTTAAAAGGGGTAGTGACAAGGCAAGTTTAAGGCCCTAGCTCAAGAGAAGCAGCAATGGTTTGACTTTGAAAGACATCTTTGGCCAGGGATGGGAAAGCAGAAGAATTTCTCTGCCTGTTTCCTCAGTTCTTCAGGGAACTCACAGCTCTGCAGCCTCAGAGGGCTCCTTAGAGGAACAGTCTTGGCCTACCAGTGCTAGAGGCTACCTTGTCTATAAGGGTTGTATATTGGTTGGGTATTTCACTGTTGTAGCCAACCAGAGCAGCCAAAGATACTTACGTAGTCAAAGGCTACAATGGGTACTCAAGGAGCTGGGAATCTTGATACTCTGTTTCTAGAAAACCAGTCCTCCCAGGAGAAGTACATTCTGCAAATATTGTCTATATTTGTGGGAAAAACTAACTTTTGTTTTCCCTAGTTCTTTTTGAATGGACTCCATGGGGTCTCTGGGGATACAACAGGGAGAAGGAGAAGAGCGGGCACAGGAACCTTGAGTGCACCTATCAGATGGGCCAGGGTGAATGGCCACTCTTCCACTCATTTCCTTTCATCCAACTGGTGGGACCAACAGCGGCTGCTGCTTCGTAATCAGCAATCTGCAGATGGCTGGGAGAATGCTTTAGGGAAGCATGACTGCGACTGACAAACAAGACCCAGAAAAGAACATTAAGGCTCACTCTCAGGCCTTGTCTGCACTGGGGAATTTTCTTCCCTCCTCCAAATTCCCACCATTGCTAATATGAATGCAGCTGCACAATTGTTAGGGATGTTGGGAGTCATAATATATGAGTTTTCATCTCGTCAGCCATTTGCAGCACTGTGTCAATTAACCCTCCTCAGAGCAGGGTTAACTGATACAGTGCTGAAAACGGCTGCTGGAGCCGAAAGCTGTCTATACTAAGGCTCCCATTGTTGCTAACCCTGGTGCAGCTGCAGTGGAATCAGCCCATGTGGGATTATTTTGGTAACAACTCTCCAGCCTAAAAACAGCCTAAAAATGCAACATAGCCACCTTATGGGCCAAAACACACTTCCGCTGCACCTCAACAGCTATGCACCTAGGCTGTCACTCTTCATAATGAGATTTTTCTTACAGTCCTTTCAGTCCAGAGGGTACTTTTTGTATTTCGTGTGAAATAGTCGGTAGACTTCAATTTACCAAACTGGTGTTCCTGTCACCTCCATGGGACTGCCTCTGCTCATTAGTTCTCACTACCTCTGGACTTGAAGGTGTGTGGAGGAGGAAGAGTCGATTGTCTGGTAGTGTCTTTTCACTGAGTCATACATTCATTAATTCAAAACAAAATTTGCCCTTTCACTCATGGAAACTTTTAAATTTGTTTTTGGTTTTAATTTCTTAATTCAAATCTAGTTCTTTAGTTTATGGCTGGAGATTCTTGTTCACCAGCAGTTTTGCTTTTTTTAAGGCTAACAAGGAAAGCCTTATTTATGCAGAGCAGCACCGTGAAGACTCAAGCTGATTTCTGATGGAGTAAAGTTCTATCTCGAATGAGCAGAGTTGGCAGAATCAGTCCCACTTGTTTCCACATGCTTTACGAAGCAGTTATGAAGCAGGCTGGTGAAATGGGTGTTTCACCCCCTGCTGAGTAAGACTAATACTTCTAAAAAGCCCCTCTCTATCCTTCTCCCACATCCATGTCCAACACTAACTGAAACAAGGAAGTGTTGTTGTGCATTTGTTATACTTTTGAACAACTATTTATCAGACAGATGCCAGCAGTCAGGTTTTTTTAAGTGCAGTTTGCAAGTGTGAAAATGTTGAAACTCAGGCTTAGCAAAAACCTCAGCGAAAAACTCTAGCTCGCTAAAGCCCTTGATTAATGACAAGCAGGTTTCAATTCATGCAGGGCATTTTATGCAAATAAAGAACACAGCTTTATGCGGAATGGTGGGCAACTGCATATGCCTATAGGTATCTACAGAGGCTTGACATACCTGCCCAGGGAAATGGCGAAGGGGCAGACACAGAGGAAATGCTGTAGAGGAGGTGAGCTGTAGAGCCCAGCTCAGGGTGCTGGGATGTTGAGCAAAAACTGATTTGGCAGAAACTTGGATACAGCTGGGTATTTTGAGAAAGGGGAAAGGAACTGACTCACTCTTCCCTCATCTCTGATACTGCTGTGGTGGCTGTTTCTCCCTCCCAGGGATCCCTTTGGACAAAGTGAGGGAGTGGGCAGAGTAACTGAGCTGCCTGCAAAGCAGGTGCGACAGCAATCTGTGGAAGGAAGGAGCAGCAACGTACAGCCTACCCCTTCAGCTCAGATTGAGCTGTGGAGATGTGTGACAAAGTTCTCAGGTCATCGTTGTCACACAAGGAGCCTGCCTGTTGGTAAACATATCTATATATTTGCTTAAATGGTTTGCATTAATCTGCGGAAAGGTTCTTATAAAAATGCTAAAATACTCCTATCCCAAATCCCAGTGGAACTGGACTTCTCCTCTCCCTTAGCCCCTTTTCCCTTCAATATTAGGCTCAGTATGTTGCATATGTTTTTATATGAAACTCTGTGATTAAAAGTACTTAAGACTGGCTCATTTTTCTCTGCAATGAATTCAGTTATTTCCTTTTTATACCTTCCAGAATTTACTATACCATATCTAAATATTGGCTGCAGTCCACATGTTTTAGATCATTCTCTATAATGGTCCTGTTGTTATAGAATCCTTTGTGTGTGTGTGAGAAAGAGAGAACATGCATATGTGTTGGAAGCGAGGCAGGGTGCATATAATTGTTTGGAAAGAGAAATCAGGGTATATTAATTCCATAAGTGATTTCTGAACTGATAACATAAAAGTGATAAAAATGGTGAGCAGTGAAATTATAGACCTCCAGTGCATTACCTTGTATGTGTGGTAAATAGTACTTCTGATCCCAACATGTTACTCTACTGTATATATTCTACCAATAAAATGACTCATTCACCTTTCATTGCTATATAATTTTAAAGATCAGATTTATTGTTGTCACATTTCCTCATTTTTACTTACATTCTGAATGTAGATCCTTTGACCTGAGTCATACAACGTGTTAGTCAATGGTAAGCTACATGAAGATGAAACTAAGGCAGCAGCTGAAAGTCCTTACTTGTTACACAAAATGGTCATTGCCTGCTAAAGATGGTACAGAAAATGTATGCATGTAGGGTCAGTTAGAGATCTAGGGGGAAAGTGGAATTTGATGCTTCCTTTGACAAATCGTAAGCTTTAACCAAAACAAACAAAAAACTTTACTCAGTGTCATAATGTATGGATAGAGCTTATGAGGATTTAACTGAGAAATGCCTCTCTACTCCCAGGACAAAATGAAATGAGTAGCCCTGTCCCAGTGGACACCTTTGACTCTTGCCCGTGACCGCACACATAGAGGATACATTGAAGTGGCAAGCGGACAGCATCAATCTACTGCACATTCATTCCCTACTGGAGTGATTTTGTGCACAGCAAGTGTGACTTAGCTCACAGCACACCAGATAAACCAGTTGCCGCTCACAGCACACCAGATAAACCAGTTGCCGCTCACAACAGGCTGAGTATCCTCACACTTGTGGGTACGGAGTCATGACTGCATGGCAAATTTGCTCCCAAATTTCTTTTAACTTCTCCTTGTGGACGAGTCCTAGGACAGTCTACCAGCGATGTAAATTCAGACCACTTTCCCACGTGGAGAAGTTCTCAACCACCCCGAACAGAACATATGCAAAACCCCCTGCACTAACAATTCCACTCATGTCCCACCCTGTAGGGCCCTGAGTTGGGGATTAGGCAGTTCAGAGGGCTGAGTGGATATAATTTTGCGGTGGAATGAATTTCACCCAAAGAGAGTATACTTCGTTTCTGTAATTTTTTTCCCCGCAAGCTAAGATAAATTTCTGCTTTGGTCCATTAACGATACTTGTATTTTTAATCAGAATTATTTTGTACTATATTTTCTTTGGAAATAACAGTAATATAGTTTATGTGAAATACAAACAAATGAGGGAACGGTTTTTACCTAAATGTATGAATAGCATTTTGCAATTTGTCATTGTGATATATTTATCTTTTGAACTTTAAGTGAGCTCAGCTGAAAAAAATGCTTCTCTTCAGCACATGACTGGAAAATATATTACACCAGAGAAGTATATTGCTGTTTCGGTTTAGAAATTAGTGGCTAAATATAATCTTCCACTATACTTACTTTCACAAAGTATGTAGTAAATTATTTACATTACAGTAAATTCTTAGTACATATTCCAAAAGGTGTTAAAATCAGCATTCTCACTCAAATTAATGGATATTTTGTGAATGTGCATTAAAACTAAGATCCTTGAGATCTTTTGTTGCCTGCCGAAGCCTTAAAACCACTGTAATATGGCTAGAACAAAACAAATTTGTCAACAAAATGAGCCCTGGGGGAAGGAAAAGAAACTAGTAGGGAGCAGAAAGATACAGACTGGCCAGTACAGCAACGACAGCTTACAGCAGCTGAGGATTTGGGTCTGCTGTTTGTCTTGCACCCGTCTCCTTCTAGTGGCACAGCGTATGCTCGTTACTACGCGTCATCTCTCTAAGCAAAGCTTCGCACAGTTCGAGAGATGCCTGTGGTTTCCAGCTGGGCATGCTGCATCACTGACTCTCCCCAGTTCCACCAGCACCAGCAGAGCCATGCCAGAGTGCCGTGCCCAGGCTCCCTGGCAGCCCTGGCTTCTCCGTGCGCCTGCACAGGTATGTCGCTCCTTGCTTCCGAGCTGCCCCAGCAAACAGGGCTGCCGGGAGCAAGCTGCTACCACAGCGGCAACGTCGTTCAGCCTGTGCCTGGCTCCCTCCCTTTCGCCGAGATGGCTTGGGAACAGGGAGGAGAGCTGGCTGCAAGCTGGAAGAACTCTTCCGGCAATGGCAGCTGCTCCCAGCCGCCATTTTGCCTAGGGGTCATTTGCCTGTCACATCCCAGACATGTAACCCTCATGCGATGGGAGAGCAGCCAAGCAGCCATCAGGAAAGGCTGGGGCCGGGTGGGAGCTGAGGCTGCTGCCAGAACAACTCATCTGAGGCGCAGCCCGTTCCTTAAACGCTCCAGAGCTGTACCCGGGGAAGAAGGCTGCTGGGAACAGGCCACGGGCCTGATAAATGGGCCTGTCTGCCACAAAAGCCTGCACTCCGTAGGACCAGCACCTGTTTCCTATGACGTACAGTCCTCCTGTTTCCAAACTGTTCCGTCCCTTTGATAATTGGATTGCTTTTTGTCCGTTTTCCCTACGTGCATGTATGGAGTACAGAGGAGGGTGCAGGGCTTACAGCTCCGGTTGGGAGCCCAGGAAACGGAGACTCCCCCTTTCCCATGGCCGAGCGTTCATTCCCGTCTGACCTTGGGCACACCACGTACACCCAGCTCCCCGGAGGTGTTCGAATGCCTACCTCCCACTGAGCTGAGCACGAATGAAAAGCCCGAGCCCTGTCAGGAGAAGGCAGATGTGAGTATTCCCTGTCTTCCAGGGCCATTATGAAGATGAAGACATTTCTGGCCTACAGAAAAAAGGGTAATGGCAGCCATTCAAAGATCACGTATATGAGAGAGAGTAGTGCAAACACTGAGGAAAAGCTGCATGGTTGCCTCAGGCAAAGAAACATCTTCAAATGTTTCTAGTTGTGACTCAGAATTAGTAGAAAGAAGTTTAAACAAATCTTCATACTTAAAGTTCTGTCTGAAAATATTCCTAGCCTTTTATTTATTTTGTTTGAATAATGATATTAGTAAGAGTCCATTATATAATCACAAGAAAATTAAAACTCTCCAGGGCATGATCTTAGCTGTGTAATTAACTGGGGTGGTTAAAAGTACAAAGTGAACCCGAAGCAAAATTTGTACCAGAACCACACCTCATTATGTTTTGCTGCCTAAGTCTGTCATAAATAGAGATGTTTATTACACATCTGCCATTTAAAGTACGTATTACATGCAATGTTATATTTTATTTAGATTTAAAAATTTAAAAACACACGATGACAAGCTGTGTTACTATTAACACATGCCTCAGGGACCAGGGGTGCACATTCACATTGTGCCTTGGGCTATATTGCAATTCAGCCACTCCAGAGTTACAAATCGTTTACAGAAGTATATTGTGTAATTAGTGTGCCTGATTTCAGTCTATGGAGTTTCATTGGTGTGAAAGAACAATCAAGCCCTGTATATCCGTTCACATTTATTAGACCAAACTTTGTAGTCTGTCCTTAGAGCACCACTCCCTCCCCTGCTTTCAAGAGCAAACAGCACTAAAATCTCCAGAGCTTCTCAAAGTAAAAAAAAAAAAAAGTTATTTTCTTTCCTTATGATTATTTTCCTTCTTTTTTTTTTCTTCACAGCAGAAGTAGATACAGTACTGACTCAAATGTATTTGCGGAAAGGGCAAGAGATGATGCACTAGTTACATGCTTCATAATTCTCTCTTCTTTGGGTTTGCTTTCCTGAACAGATTGCCCTCCTGGACTAGCTCCAGGGCTGGCTTTGAAGAAGTCTTTCACAGAAAAGCTTTCGCAGAAAATCATCTTGTCCAGGATCTGCATGGAATGAAGTCCCTCTGCATGCATATGGGTTATTTCCAGCAGATCCTAAGCAACTTTCTTGGCCAATGAGGAAAAACAATTATAGTTTCTTTGATGCAAGAACTTCGATGAAGAAAAATGCCACCTACTAGTCAGCTTTTCTTTGTAAGCTGGTTATCCAAAGTCAATCTCTTTCATCATTTCCTAGTTATCACATCCTCCTAGTTGCGTGTTAAGGTAGGACAAATTCAGTGTATCTTACATATCTAAGATGTATATCTGCATAATGAACACTTGATGTAGTGATGTTGTTGACAGTGTTACTCAGATCACTGGCAAAGGAAGTTAACATTTAATATCAGCCCTGTCAGGCTTTTTTGTAGCATTTCATAGTATGGATTTCCTGGCAGTCCTGACTGGTTTCTAAAAAGCTAAAGTAGCGAATATGAATGCTCCAAAATGAGTCAGGCCCATCCCTTTGCACCAAATCCAGGGAACTATAAAGTCCAGTGGCACCTTCAGCACCCAGTGCTTACCCAAGGAGTCTTTCAAAGTTTAGTCTTTGCCTGATCGGTCAATCTGCAAGACCTAGCAAGAGGGAAAGAGCTGAAACGCTAGCAATTCACAAAGTCCGCCCAGCTCCATACTTCTCCTCATCAAATATAAACAGCAGAATCTTCCAAATTCCTCAGTATCACACTAGAATCTAGACCTGTACATAAAGTAACTGGCACAAACTGAGAATCCAAGCCATGATGTGTCAGAAAGAGCGATGCACTTAAAACAATTTCCATAATAGCAACATTCTCCACCAAGGAGACCTCTGTACTCAGGTTTTTAACTTAGTTTGGAGTCTTAGGGTCTCTCCAGACATCAAAATCACTCCAGTGGAAGGAAAAAAAGAAAAAATGCTGTCTGAGCTTAACAGGAAAAGAAAAGATGCTTCCGCTGGCCGAAGAGCTGCAGTGGGAGCTCAGCAGTCCTCTACCTATTTTATCTGTCACCACCTTTTTGAGTACACTCAGGCTGGTCAGGCAATAAACATACCTATAGCTTGAAATCAGACACAGCACATATAGTCTCTTGTCTGTTTGATTGTCAGGGTCGTGGAGGGAGCTAGGTTAACCACACACGCATCTGAGTGACAGAGGATACTGAGGGAGGGGAAAAAGGAGTAGGGGACACAAGAGGGAAGGGACTACATCTGTGGTCAGGGGTGCTGAGAAAGGCATATCAAGCATAACACAGAAAATTGTTTCATTTATCCCACTTATGAGAATACTTGGATTTATTGACAATATTTTTCATGCACTTTTTCCCTTGCACTTTTGAAGTCTGGCTACCTTGGTACCACAGGTCAACTACCAGGCTTGATGGAAGGAAAAGAACACATATTGACACATTAGAACCCTCTTAATATTATCCAGAATAGGTTTTCCATATAGCAGTTTGATGCACAGCAGTCCAATGGCAATTCTGGGATCTATTTTCATGTGATTGAGTATGTATAACAGCTAATGCCTTAGAGGTTCTCAGCTCAGTTTGGCATAAAATTGTACGTTACCTGATAGGTTAAAATGGATACCAGAAATTTAACATAGGTCCAGGCAGAGTATTGTCCATCCTACCCATTAAAGGATGATATTCCATATTTATGGAAAAAGACGAATGTTTTACTGTGGGAAGAGAGTGTTTGCAGGGTACATTTAAGTGCTTGAGTTTGGTACAGAATAGCCAAAAGCAAGCCACTCCAGACAAGAACCAGTAAAATACCTGCAACATATACCATGTGTCTCTACTGTCTAAATGTGTAGTCTATAAAGATACCTATCTCAAGGAAAATTTGAACTCTGAGTTTAAGGCACTGGCTTCCTAAAGGCAAATATTTAAACTTCTGTGAGTCTAGTAACAAATGTTTTAAATACACGTAAGCCACATTTTCTCATAGAATTATTATTTTATAACAGAGTAGTTAGAATAGGTGCTACATCCGTATTAGAACTGAACAAGTAGTAACTTTATTTTGATTTCTGACAATGTATAAGGTAATGTTTGCCCAGTAACATCAGTACAGATGCTTCCGTTGAGTTGAATAAGATTCTTGGAGTGTAAATTTTAAGTAAATTCCCAATATCTAGATGCCAGATGTTTGAACATTGGTTTATTTCAAGTGTGCATGTACTTTAAAACAGAACATATTTATCTGGAATTCTTACTGTTTGACAGATTGAACACTGTCCTAAATGCATGAACTCTCTGTGAAGTAAAAAAATTTAGATAGACCATTCATACAGTAATTGGCATAAATAAATAATAGAATAACAGAGCTGCATGGAATATAATACTCTCCTGTTTCCAGAAGTCTATCTCGCTCAAACCAAGACAGCTTATCTTCCAATACTTTATAGGCTCAGTACTTTGGCCAGAACCCAGTTGAGTAGGTAATTCTGTTCTCTTCAGTGAGGTTAGTCACATGCCTAAAATTAATCAGGAGAATGGTTGGAGTTGGAGGGGACCTTAAAGATCATCTAGTTCCAACCCCCCTGCCCTGGCCAGGGACACCTTCCACTACACCAGGTTGCTCAAAGCCCTATCCAATCTTTTCAGATTCTCATCTCCAGGCTGAATATATTGACACTTTGTATTTTGTTTTGTCGTATAGGTCTGCGTAAATCTGAAAAAGTAGAATCAAGATGGAAACTGATGAAACAGGGAACAAACACTTGAAATTGGTCTTGGTTTTGATCAAAAAGTGACCACCAATCTGTTTTTTCAAGGTTCTGCTCCTTCTGCAGTCAGCAGAGAAGATAAAAGCTGAAGCCATCTTAGTTTTGAAGATAAGTACTGTTGGAAAGATATTTGTATTGCATCCATACCCCTATTATGTTAACATTTAGGGCAAGCTGCAAGGCTCTACTGATTTTGCAGGGATCTGGGTGTCTCAATACAGAGACAGTGTGGGGAAGACTGCAGAGCACTGGAATAATTGGGAAAGGCAATTTGCTTTTGATGTCATGATTAGATAATTTACTTTGTTCTGTGTGGAGGACAAGCTTCTCAGAATTGTATACTTTTAAAAGAAACCCCTAGTACATTCTGCAAAATGGATGGCACACCACCAGCAATCATGTTAAGCCTTCTAAAGAAACAATCCATCAATTTCTATCATACTTGAAAGAACAGTCAAAGTCTCAAAAATAATTAGGCTCCTACAAGTAAGTAAGAGGGGTCTAAATGACTGCTTGAATACAGAGAAAGCTGAGCAGAATTCAGGTGTAATATCTTAAATTTGACATGACAGTAGCCCTTTATCCAATCAGTACAAATGATTGACTGGCCGTTCAGACCATGTACTGTTCCAGGCTTGCTGCAAAATTCCTCTTTTTGTTTGGAAGGGAAAGTCAAATGTGGGATTGTTTGCAGCAAAAAGGAGGAGGGGAATTAGAGGATAACCAACACCCACAGAGAGTGTGTTCAGGCTTCATTAACTAGTCATAGAACAATGCATATGGTTGCTTCAGATTTAACTATCTTTTAAGACTTTAGATTGTAAGCGGATGGATGTAGAATCCAGAAGTAGCTAGAGCAGGAGAGTGTGGGAAACAGTATGAATGAAGTAAAAAGAGATTCAAGTGATCAGTGTTTATGGGTAGGAACTCCAGTTATAGAAAGTACATTTTTTGTTCACACTGGAAACAATAGAACAATACACACTGAAGAGACATTTATTGGATACAAGAAATATGATGTTGCAAAAAGTAATAAAAAAGGAGATATAGAGAGTTATTAAAATGGAATATTAGAGAAGCCAAACCACATTTATGTACTCATTTCCTCTAAGAAATTTTACAGTGTTTGAAATCTAAGATTTGTCTCTCGCAAAAAGTAATCAAGTGTTCTCATGGATTTCCACAGAACAACGCTCTGGGACATGATGAACAAGTAGAACATAGTAAATCGGTAGACAGACACAGGTGCAGAGTTACTGGCACTCTCTGCTCTGAGAGTCCAGCAAGTTCTTCATGACAGTTCTTATTGTGGGATTATTACTAACACACATTCTCCTTTTCCAATCAGTTTTGCATTTTTTTTTATTTCTGGAAAACTGCTTGGTTTCCTGAAATGCTCTTTTGAAAGAAGATGCCTTAAATACAAGCAGGGGAATGGTAGCTCAAAGCCATATTCATTTGGATGTTCTTCTTCTCTGGGGTCATGCTTTGCAGGCAGAGTCATCTGGAAGAAGAACCAAATCTCTTTGCTCCACTATAATGCCAAGGTTTTTAGTAAAACAGTGAAACAAATCCCTTAGATCTAACAATACTGTGTCTCTCCTGACAGTTTAGAAGAGTGAATATCTTGGGGCTAAAATTTGAAGTTTTTACTTAGTTCTTACTCATTTGTTCCTTGGGCAGAACTCCATTTGTTTCAATAGCTTTGCCTGAGGAATAACCTCAGGATTCAGCTCTTAAAGGATACCAAGTATCTTAAAGATTATCCTAAGTGCAAGTAAGATCCTTCAGATCCAAATGTATTCTCATGCTTCCCAAATTAACGATTCCAGGGTCTACAGGAAAGATCACTGTAATTCTTTAAGCAAAAAACTGAAGCATCATTATTTAAGCCTGGGAACACTGGTTAAGGGCAACACTCCTCTGCTTTGATGTTCTAGAAAAATGTAAACAAAAGCTGTAATTTTTGGGGTTGAGGATTGATCAAGTTTTCAGAATGCAAAATAGCCCTACAGGAATCTGGTGGAAGTATCTGAAATTACTGTAGGGAAGAAATTTGATCTTATTTTCAACCTAATTAAAGCCTTCTGCATCTCCACAAAAACCTCCAAAACCCTGGAGATCTCTGATGGTTTACCCTCTGGGGAGAACACACAGATATGAATTTTAATAGTGTCTTTTGGTAATGTGGTGGATAAAGACAAATTGATTACAGCAGTCTGGAAAAAAGCAGGTGATGCATTACCAGGGCCACTGGGTTCATGTTTTCCCAGACATGGTGAAGGCCACCCAGATCGTAAAAGAAAGTTGATATCTTTAAAACTTGAGTTCTATGATTTGGGGCTTGATATGGCTTTCTTGTTTCCGGATACACTGGATTATATCAAAAGAAAAATAAGATGTATGGTCCAAATTCCGTTCTTGTGTACACAAAACCAAATCTGGGCTAAAATTTCTGACATTGATGGATTTGCTCCTGATTTACACCCAAGAGAAGAGCACTAATGTCCTTCTGATTATAATGATGCTTATCATTATTTAGTATCTGAAGAGCAATGTGAAACCAAAACAGAGTAAAAGTCTAAGACATCTGAATTGTCAGGTAAGTGTTTCTGCATATTTGCATGAAATACCAAACAGAACACTCTTGCAGAAGTCCCTTATGAAGACACTTGTGCCTGGTGTCAAAGGACATGGTTGTTCCAAACTTGTTTCCAAGAGAACACTAGGTGTGCACCGTGATGGTACATAAAGTGAGTGTACTGTAATAACTGTAGGCTCCTTACACTATATTTCTTTCTAGCCCATTTGGATTTATACTGGGACAATTAGATATACACATTTGAATAGAAAAGACATTTCACTGACATGCATGGATATTACAGTAAATGGCAAGCTAGATGACCATCCTACTATTGTTTAATTTGAACATTGTCTTTGAACATAGTCTAATTTTATTAATATTTGGTATGCATGGATATACATACACCAATGCAAGTTTGCAAATAATGTATAATCGACGCATGATCTGCTTTCAGATCTAGCTGTTTTCCAGTACCATAGCTAGCCTGCAGCATGCCACAGAGCCATGAGCTTGGCATGCTGAGGAGCCTCACTCACTCCAGTGTTCCATGATATTAGCCTAGTTTTGAAACATAAGACACCTCTACCTGTGCCATGGAAAAGCCTGAAACTTCTGCTTTCCCACATGTGCAGAGCTGTCATTTATCAGGGCTAGATATGAAGTATGTATGGGAAACACTGATAGAATTAGATGTCTTGAAAAATGCAGCATCAACCATCCTCTTCTAAAAAAGGTGCAAAGAGAGAAATCCTGAGTTCTTATCCTGTCTGTTAGGACCATTCATATTTCTAAGTTAATGTTAAGTAGTCCTCACCTAAAATACAGAAACTACATGGAAAACAGCAAGTGGAACTTTCTTAACCATTAGAACGAAGTCATGCTTGGCCTTAGACTCTTATTTACATTTTGCAATGGCACAACCCTAACAGAAGGAATGGAGAAAGCCCATCTTCTCCCTCCTTCCAGTAGCCTTTAATCTGGTGGTTAAAGCACCCTGCTGGAAGGCAGTTCTCTTGGGTGTGAATTCCCATCAGCAGAGCTGGTGATTGACCCTGGTCTCCTGTGTTGGAGATGTGTGCTCAAACTGTTATACCAAAGGCAAGATGGCTAGGCTACCAGGACTGGAGCCTCATTTCAGAAGAAAAATGAGTTGTGTTGAATTCCTGACAGAAAGGATGTTGATAACCTTTTTCAAGAAGTGCCAGGCTGTAGATGCAGAGTGAATGGAAACAGTTCCTGCAGCCTTGAATGAGATCCACTGGGGAGAAGGTTTACAGAGTTATCTCCATTCTTCAAATTTCTCAACTGGCCAGTTCCAGGCATTTAGAGCAGCTCAACTTGCCAGCTGTTTTGGAACCCAGCTCTTCCCCTGCTGCAGAGGGAGCCTAGGCATCTAGCACAGAGCCCTGAGGAGCAGATACCAAAAGACTGGTGTTGCAAGAATTAACTTTTAGGAGTGAGGACCTAAGTCCTCACGGATCTGGCCTTCTGCATCTCTGAACCACTTTGAACACCAAACCAACAGTCTAAATTCTTTAGGTCTTGCTGGGCAGAACAGTGCCTGCATACCTGAAAGAAAGCCTAGGTCATTTAGCTTGCATGTACAAAGGTGTGCTGGTTTAGCTGGCCTTGTCTGCATGTTGAAGGTAGCATAGGAGTCTAGTCCCCTTCCTTTGTCCACCCAAGGAACTTGGGATACAAATAGGCAGATATTTAATTTTATTTGGTTTGGGTTTTTCTATGCAAGGTCTGAAATTACACAGGTTTGTAATGGGGATTTTTCTTCTGAGTTACAAGTCAATGTCATGCCGGTATATAAATCCTATTTTTTGGTCCAAATATGAGCTAATGAAGCTTAGCTGGTATACTGCAAGTTAGTATTCATCTTTTGATCCAAAGCTCATATTGTTGTATGTTTTAAAATAATACTCTATTGTACAATGCTAGTTCTGCATCAACCTTCTTCCTTAAAAAAATATAATATAGCCACCCACCTCTAGAACGCAGAATGATTGCGTCTTGTGACAAGCATCGGTGCATGGTAAACAAGGAGGTGAAGGTGTTTTCCTACACAACCGAGTGAGTCCTTGACTTGAGAAACCAAATTGGGAGAGGAGACTGCTAGGCATGCAAAAATTGTGTAAGAACAGACAGCATTTCTGATAGATTTACAAGACTGGGACTTGCTGGCTTCAGAGAGTGATTGAAAAAACAATCAAGACCAATTTAAATAATATTGTGTAATATCTGTTTGTCATGTATGGTATAATTTTACAGCTAATTTGCAATCTGGCAGAGTTTATACAATTAATACAGTGATACAATTAATATAGTATAACAACAAAAACCAACACAATAAAAATGCCCCCAAGACTTAAAGATGCAAGAATGTGGGTCTCCCACAGAGTTGTGACAAAGAGTCTGGGAATTACTTTTTTTTTGCCTTTCTTCTTATTTTGCTTTTGAGATGAAACATTGACTAGTTTCGCCTATACTCAGTCCAGCCCTGGACAGCTGAACTTGTTACAGAGCTAACCATAACATGCTAGCATCTAGGCTGCCGTTGTTCAATGATGTTGCCAGAAACACTGACAAAAACTGTCATACCATGGCTTTGAAAATGGCAGGAAGTAACTAAGGAGCTCCATATTGATACGGAGTACAATGATCAGATCCATGTTGTGTTTAGTCTGATATCCCATCTCCAAGAATGTCAGCAATCGATGAAGGATCATGAAACCAAACAGAAAGAAGCTATAGGTCATTCTACTGGCATATAATGCTGCCTGTGCTCAATTAACTGTTTAGACCAGCCACTAATAACTTCCATTATAATAAATTCAGCTTCATGAGCTGAGGGTTTTTGTCTCTACAGCTCTCATTCTTTGTTTACTGTTTTAAACTGAGTATACATGGTTGTAACAATCTAGTTGCTTTCTTTGTGCTTGCTAAGTTCACAGTCTGAAACTTGCAGCAATCAGTTCCTTTAGCTAGCTGTTTACCATGTTAAGTCATATTTTGCTCCCTTCGCAGTTGAGTGACCTTCAGTTACACTGAGAGAGTAAGCAGAAGCATCCTATTTGTCTTCCCCACATTGTTCATTATTGCAAAGAGCCAGTAAAAAGACACACAATAAACAGTTCCTATCTTGTCATTTGCCTTGGCTGGATCTCCCATCTGAGAGACATTCTAACGTGTTACCCAGATATGCCCCACTCTCTTGCCTTTACAGCCCCAAGTTCAGATTTGATTGACACAGCTGTTGCTTTGACTAGCCACAATGAAGAAAAAAAAAAAAGCCACACAGCTATAACTATCCATTGCTCTTTTTAAAAATGTGACCAGCTTTCAAAAGCAACACTGTGAGAAACTCACTGATGTAACAGTACTGCTGCCAGAAAACTAACAAGAGCAAAATTAGCCAACTGAGAGTATTCATGAACTACAAGAGAGAGAACCAGAGACCTGTCTTCGAAGACAGCAGCAGAAATAATACAATTCTGTAGTACGGTTTTCATGTGATGAACTAGTTGTTCCAAAAGCCAGTGTTCTTTCATAGGCTGCCAAAGCTGACTGAAGGAAACATCCAGTCAAAGCCTGTAACTTAGGACCAGTTTTCCAATTGCTTGGGCAGTTTCCGACTTGTACAGGTAGCAGTAAAGAGCAGTGGATTCATATTTCACAGAGCTCAGGTTAAATCCAAACATTGATGAGGGTCTCCTGAGAATTCTTTGTGGGGTTTACATATACTTTTTTTTCCTTTGACAATCCTGGAAATAATCTGCAAGGAGTTATTTCTTTGCTCCCATGGAAATTTTTGCCTGGTTTATGTTTACAGAATCAAAATCAGAATCGGTGAAGAGAGACAGGGAAAGCATGAAAACCGATGTAGGGCAAAGAGCAAACAGGGAAGTACCAACCTTTGTTGATACCAACAAAACCTTACCCATTAGCCTTTGTTTACTCTCCCCATGTAGTGTGTGCTCTGTCTTCTCTGATTTTTTACAATCTAACAGATGAGTTAACTGAGAGGATCTATCTCTATAAAATAGGGAATCCATTTTAGTAGGTTGACTGAGTTAGTTGGCTGGTCCTCCCATTGGAGCAATTTGCTAACAGCAGGAGTGTATCCAGCAAAATGTAGTTCTTCACACAGACCTCCCAAGTTGTCCCATCTCTCCATCAGAGAAACTTTTGTGGGGCCTGGGGAAGGGAGAGTCCTTCTGTGAAAATAAAAATAAAAATGCCATGTCTAGGTGGAACCCTGGAAAAATTCCACAGAAGAAAATCTCATTATGAACCCTTTCCCTACACGCTGTATAGCTAATCTGAAATATTAAAGAGGAAGACAGAATATTAGTGGGGAAGGAAGAGAGGCTTGGAGTAAGTGGGATCTGGATTCTTTTGCTTTCTCTTGTTCAGGCTTTCTAGGAGATCTTGGGTGAGGGACACAGCTGCTGTGCCTCACTTTCTCCTTGGAAGATAAAAATTGATTAATGCTACCCATGTCCCTCCCAGAACCATCTGGAGAGATTATTTATAAGGGTTTATAAAAATCTCATAAGGAACAACAACATATTTTTTAAACAATAAAGTAAGTGTGGTACACACTTCAAATGGCTAGTGCAATGCACAGGAAAAGGATTAACCTGCAAGCTTCACTCTAACAGATTTATTCTGCATGATGTGCAGTGTTCCACTCTGAGATGCTGTCTTGCTGTCCGCATGTTTTCTTCAAGATATATACACTATAAAATCTATCGCAGATCAGCTGACTGAGCTATTCGTTGGCAGGAACTGAATGTGTTTGGTTGGAATTTGTTTTTAAGGCTTCTAAACCTTGGTAGTTCCCCCAAAGAATTGCACTCACTGTAGTCAATCCTTAAAGCTAGCAAGAGAGGTACACAAAGGCAGATTTGATGCTGTTAAAATGGTTATACTGGGTTGTGCATCTGACTTGGCTTTCAGCAAAATGAAATGGCTTATATGGGAGTGGAGGGGAGAATGACTTAAAAGTGCAAGTTATGCACCTGGACTATTAAGCTGTTTGTCTCTGTGTTCCTTAATACCTGTTTTCTGTTTCCAAAAATGCACACAGGAGTATTTTCCGACTAAGGCTATGTTATAGTCTCTCATCAGTTATACAAGTGGGACTGAAACATACCAGGTTCTCACTATTTCTTTGCTCTAATGCCTGTTTCAATAGAGATATGAGTTCTGGGAGCACTGTATGACTTCATGCATTTTTTTCCAGAAATAACGATAAAGAGGTAACATGAAAGACCAGCCCAAACAAAATCTTTGAACTGGAAGATGAACCAGATAACAGATATATATTTTCCAATTCATTTCTATTTGTGCATGCAAATTTTTGGCAGAGCAAGTTCTCCCTTGAGTTCCCAGATGCCCCATTCAACTGGAAATCTTAAAGGCACAACCCAATGTATGGGCAATTTTTCAAGAACAAAGGAAATGGGAAAACAGCAGCCTGTTTGGCTCTGAAGCTGTAGAGCATCTATGCATCAACATTCCTAAATGCAAGCAACTTTTAAATTAATTTTGTTTTATATTTAAGAAAAACATTTGCATACAAACTTGCCAGGATGTATGTTAGTCAAAATGTATTGTGCTCCCCTAGAAAGAGTCAGGGAGGGAGAATATGAACTGCAACATTCCCTGGGCTTCTGCAATATTGCAGCTGCTCTCAATTAAAATGAGCAGTGGTTTCTAGGGACTGTATCTATGGTATTTATCTTCCAACCATTTTTTTTTGTAATTTTGCAATGATTTCATGAATTGCAATTGCAGCTTGATAAAGGGGTGTTACAGTAGTGACCACATTGTCTGCATGTTTCTTCCGTTGAGAATCCCAATACACATTATGTTACTGTCAGAGATTTAAGGTACAGCTATCTATAAAGTAGCAGAACATGAACAAGGCTTAAATAATTAAATCCACTACACCCACAGAAAGCATCCTCTATTGAGGAACAAGAGGAGAGAAAATGTATGTGCTTTCAAGAGCCTAGAGAAAGATACCTGGCAAACCACTGTCACTAGGTTACGCACAGTGGAAAACAGACGCAGACAAGCCTTGTATTTAAAGCCCAAAGTAACTGATGGGGTTTCATCCTCCTGCAAAATTTTTTCAATCCCCCTTCCTCTGAAATCGATGGGGGACTTCCATGCTACTTAATGACTAGCTTGAGCATTAACATGCAAGAGTTAAAAAGGGGCATTTCGTTTGTGCAGGATAAAATCCACTAATCAATTCTAATTCAATCCCAAATAGTTCCTAAAAGTGGGTCTATTCCTATTTGTCTGTTTTCTATTTGTCACCTGAAATCACTGGTCAAGGCATAGGGTGAGCTGTCAGAAGACCTGTTATAGCATGTCTCTGCTTTGGACTTCTTCCTCGACTCTGGTTGGTATTTTAACATTTACCAGCTCTGTGTGAAAGGGATGATCACAGCCAAAATTCCTTCCCTCTGCCCTTTTTCTCCACAGCAACAGCAAATTGTCACCCCTTCAGTCTGGATATATGGTACAACCAGGTAGCTCTGTTAGCTGCTGAGTAAGGTGAAAAGAACCACCTTATGCTTATGATGTAGGGTAAAAAGGAGGCTCAAACCCAAGACTAAGTATTGAAAGCTCTGTTAGGCACACACCATCAGCCCAGATTGCCAGGTATTGTTCTCTCAGACATTATCCTTGTGGCTCAAAGCATCCACAGAGTATCTGCTGCCTATCTGGGCAATACCATGCACAGAAACTAGACTGTATGAACACAAACTAGACACTAACAGTGCTTGCAGGCTCCGGAGGGCATGGGTACTTCTGCTGAAGTGACCTTTTCAGGCAGTCATGAGGGGTTACAAAGAGCATGGTTGGTGAGTCTGTGTTTGACAGCCAGCTCACCTTGTTCCTTGGACAACACCACAGATATGTCCCAAGAATCTAATCAGGCTAATCCCCTGCCAGGACTATAATGTCCGTTACAGAATATAAAATTTAAGAATCAAATCTCCAAAGCCTGTAGTAAGTGCAATCACACAGGAAAAATATACTTTGGTTTGAACTGCTTTTAAGGAATAGCCCTGCCAGCAAAACTGCAGAAATGTCAACAAGCCCATCATTTGACCAATATGAGCTCTGTAAAACTGTACCAGTTTGATTCACAGAGCTTTAAAGAAAAAGGTTAGTCCAGAAATGTTTCCCCAATATAAATATAAATTATCCAGAATACTTGGTCAGAAGACAGTGTAGTAGACAACCCCATATAATCAGGCATTCCCATTTTTGAATGGTTGAAACCAGTCTTCTCACATAGCAGCCACTACAGAAAAAAAAGTAGTGATCACAGGTTACCAGTGGGTGTGAATGAGAGTACTTTCTAAACCTAGCAGTCCAAGGTGACTATTGCTAGTTAACTTAGTATGAAAAAGATCACTTGTTAAACCTACATGCTGCGTTACTCTATATTAATATTGAAATAATAACTTCTAATTACAGCGCAGCATATTACAGTTGCTCCTGTGTTGTAACTAAAACATTTTGGAAGATGGAGCAGTGGAAAATTTCCCTATTCCAGAGAAAGGGCCAAGCAGGAGAAACGGGGAAGGCAGCAGCCTGTGGTTCCCGATGGCCCTGTCCATTTTTCCTGTAAGTACTTGACACACTTGCAGCCAGCCCTTGCTAACATTAACACCAACCCTGAGAGTACAGTAGACTACTAAAGTGATGTCGCGGAAGAAAAGCATCAGAATCTCTGAAGCAGTGAAAAAAAGAAAAAAACAGAGATAAATTTGTGTCAACAGATGTGTTTTACCACTAATGATCATGAAGCCATGATACAGTTTTAATTACCCAGACTTCCCTTTATTATAATGGCCCCATAAAATGCCGACTAAATAAAAAATAACATCAATATACATAAGATGGAAAGCAGATGGCTGAGATTTTTGAACTAGAAGCCACTGCTGGAAAAGAACAATTGCTTTTGAGAGTCAGTCGCCTATTTGGCTAGATATATTCTTTTAAAATGTTTTACTACATAATTAGAAGGTTTGAAAAAGTCAAACGCCTGAGGAGCGTGCTAACAGATACAGAAACATGAAAGAGTGGCTTCCCTTTAAAAACACTGGCCCAGATGCGGTCCTCTACCAGATGGCACAGAGGAGGACAAAGCAAACTCAGACAAGGCCTTGCATACTTTCTAGTACAACCGAACAAAATTCTGTACTAGTGAGTCTTGATAACAGCACACTTGTGAACATGAACTTAACAATAGCTACCACCAATATAGGCTTTTTTATCACGTTCATTACGGCTTTGTTCCATCTCACATTGCTCTCAACACTGTCTAGCTTTCCAGCCTGACTTTCTGACTTCTGCAAGATGGCTTCATGATTCCCAACTCCTTTGTTCCACAGTACAATACCTGAAGCACACAATAAAATCAATCATCACTGTGAGAAAGGTTAAAAAAGAATAAAAGGCTGCCAAGAAATTCCAGTAAGGTAAGACAAAAACTCAATCCTGGCTGTCTGTCTGCAGCCAAAGATTGAATTACATGGAATTCTGAGCAAATGACATTCTTCAGCTGCAAGACCATCTGCAGAACTCTGTGGAGAAGATGAACATAGCAGCTTACTTCTCCGAGTGCTATTATTAAGTGCTACTTGCTGACTCAGACAGGCACTAAGGAATGCATGACACATGCAGGTATTTTTTCTAGAAATACCAACTGTAAACAAAAGAGAAAAACAGGGACAGGAAATAAAAAAGATGAAGCCCCAATGCTTTGGCACCTCCTTTGAAAGTGAGGTTGGAATTCCATGGATACCAAACTCCAAGAACCTTTTTAATAAGAGACCATAAGTTCTCCAAGACAGAAGAAAATGAAGTGTGGTGCCTATCAAGCACTCTCCCTGAAGTGTCTCCACAAACATACTATGGGATTAGAGCTCCACTGGCTTTGAAGAAAAGAAAAAAGCCCAGCAGAAGAACAGTACCCAATGGACTAGTCCGTAGACTCCCTTGGGGATGCCAAGGAGAGAAGTATTATTTGAACCTCATGATTGCATCTGAGTTGGAGGAGAAATTCAAATAAGCATACATGAAATCCATGGTGTCCCATGAACAAGGGCTTGATTTGATTAAGGTTTGTCTTCTACAGATCTTTAGCTTATACATTTTCTACTTGTTCCCAGTGACAGCCCATTCCTCCATGAGCTGAACCTCTCAAGATTCTCTGCATATGTGTTTCTAAAGACTCGTGAGTGTGGAACATGGAAACTAACATTTTTCTTCTGATGCTGTAGGTTTCTGCGTCAACCACAATGATGAATATTGAAGAATACTTGCATAACATCACAGCTCACCTAACCGAATGTAGATATCTACAACATGGAAGCTTAACTGCTTTAATTGTTAAGACTGCTTTATTAGTCAATGGAAAGAAAGAAGGTATAAATAATCTTGTTTGAAAGTAAACAGCACAAATAATGTTGAGGAATTGTGCTCTAAAAGTATTTCTTTCTCTCCTAAAAAGGACCCTGGGGTGACTCCCTCAGTTGTAGAGGGCTCCACTACAGACATATCAAAATAGATGAGATGAATCCCAAATCTGTGTTTAATATAAGTGCCAAGTGCTGACACAATAAACAGAGAGCAACAGGGAAGACTCTAAATACAGCTGATGAGTTTTGCTATGTAAATAGCACCCTTGTAAGTTTGTATTTTTGATACACTTACTAAAATTGAGTAAGGCTCAATTTCAGGTTCACTCTGATATGGAAATTTAAAGCACTGGCATCAGATCTAAAATTCAGACCTTTGCTGGCAGGTACTAAGCATACTCCCGTGTGGATGAGGACATGGAAGAACACGTCTATCTGAGGAAAGTTTTCAGGGCACTGCCTGCACCAGAGTGAACAGAACAGAAAGAGTAAACATTGTTGAGGTCTTGGAGTGAGCACAACAACTTTCTATCAGCATGGATAATTTTCTACCACTCTCAAAATGGGGGCAAGAGAAAAGCTTCCCTAAACAAACCATGTTTTGGCAAACCTGGCTCAAGAAAAAGAGAAATTAAGCCAGAGAAGCTTTCATAACATGAGAGTGACTAACTGACGAGGACCTTTGCAAGGCAACAATGGAGTTTTAAAAAAACTGGCCTAGGAAAGTGTTGGCATGATTGACTTCTGCCTTACATACAGTGCAAGAAATGAACAGACGAAGCAAAAACGAGCAAAGAGAGGGAAAATAAGAACGGTCCATTTGTCTACAGATTGAAAATAAAGAGAGGTGGTTCTCCACATGCTGTACTCACACTGTGGAATTACATGCCCTAAGGATACTGTGGATGGTAAAAGTTTATTAGAGAAATTAATAGGGAAAGGAATCCGCTGAAGGCATTTAAACACAAAGATACAACCCCTGACACAGGAAACCCATGAACTGCAAGTTACTGGAGGCCAGGAGACATGCCTTCCCCCTTATATCCTTCCCTGTGCATCTGCTTTGGCTGCTGTTGGGGGCAGGATACCAGGCCAAATAGATCTTTGGTCTGAGCTGGAATGGCTATTCCTGTGATTTATCAATGTATTTTTATAGCAACCATTCCATTAGAGTAAGTGTGATTCATGGGATTTTTTTTTAAAGCAGAAATTGTATTTTGTCCTAGTTTTGGTAGCATGTGTATGATGATACTAAAAAACTTTATTTGTGAATGCAGGCATTTTTTGGTTGGTTTATTAGAGGTATTGATAATTCAAAGATTTAAATCTTTGGATGACATTTAATGTTCTCTTCTATACTACTGCTACATATTCAAAAGAGATAGTTTAAATTCTTATTTTTGGATAGGCTGTTTAAAAGCTTAGGATAAATGGCTAATTTTCTATCTCCTTCTGATGGACAAGCTCACTTAGATCATCACTGGTGTCCCTGTAAGCAAGGCCAAAGATACAAGCATAGTGGAGAGTGAACAATCACGTTCCCTGCAAAGCAAGGTGGGAACATATTGGCAGCTTAGTTGTGAAGTAATTTCCACAGCTGCTGCCTATGTTGTGCATGTTCTAAGAATAAACAGGTTAGTTCAGTTTTCATTCTTTGTCAGTCCTTTCATAAGTCTCTCTCTCTCTTATGGAGAATCATTTAAAACCATCAATAGCTCCCGAAATTCCTTTAAAGAACTCAAGATTTTCCCTGCAGTAATAAGGGTTTCAAATATTTGGGCATTACAGTTTATCCAAATGTGGATAAAATTTTTTATTCCAGCTTTAAAACGCTATTTAATACAGTTCAGCAAAGCTGGACAGGTGGTACTAACAGTGCAGAAAAGAACAAACCCAAGCAATTCTTAAAGATTTCATTCCTTTTTCATCTTCTCTGCATTAAGTTACCAAACTCATTTTTACATATGTATAGAAAAGTCTGTCTTAGAATCCGCTTGGAATGGAAAGGAGCTAAAGATAAAAACATGAACAAAGTATATGAGAAGAGATAGGTATGGCTTGGGCCTTTCTAATGTTCTGAACTACCATGTAGCAGCTATCTGACATATTTACTAAGTGAAGAACCCTGCTCAGACAGCAAGCTTAACAAGCATAACCAGTACCATTGACATCAATTCCCCAGTTACCATCTCTCTCCTATAATCTGAGCAAAGCAATATGACAAAGTATTACTAACTCCTGCTTCCACTTTACTTGCCAAAATTTTTTTTAAAATCAAGAACTAAATATATAGTCCACAGCAACCAGACAATTTGTCAAGTCTCTGAATGTTCTTCTACCAATCTGTAAAGAATGGTCCTATCCAGTAATATGCCGTCAATAGAAAGCAAAATGGGAGGCGATTCAGCAACTTCTAGGCATCAGTTTAACTAATCGAATAAATTTTCTCATAGGGCCCAGTCTTCCAAGAACACAAGGGTAATCAATCTCTGGTGTCAACAGAATTTGAGGAGGATAAGCACCATGAAGGGCAGGTCCTTAGGACAAAAATTAAGTCAGAAGCAGTTCCTAAAAAACCTTCATGAAGACCCATGAAGATCGTATAAATATTTAGCAAAATGTGAAGCACTTGGGAGGATTTACAGGAGCACTGTAAATGTTTCTTGTCACAGTGAAGGAGCCACCCATTCACATTTAAAGTATTTAATAATTTTGCTGCTTTGCTCCATTGAGGTTTTAGCTGTCTCAAGCGGATGCCCCAACTTACAGACTTCTAAAATCAGTGGATTTACTAAAATTGTAGCCCCATAATCTTTCCAGTTTCTACCTATTTTGTAAAAATGACAGCAGCCAGACAGCAACATATTTCTATGTGTTGTAGATTTACTGAATCTTAATCTCCTTTATATTATTCTTCATACTCTAGTAATTGACATACCTGGAATGTATCCCACTTTTCCACAGTGCCAACAGATTGATTGGACCAGACAGACAAACTTTTTAAAGGCAATAAACCAGAGCATACTAATTTAAGAGCTCTCTTCCACCTGAGAGCTTCATACAACTAAAGAAAAAAAAAAATCATGTCTCTGAAAGCTACACACTTAATGTGTTCCACAAAAGCCACCAACAATAAACTTCTTTATAAACAATCTAAATTAGTGGCTTCGCTTTAACTAGTTAACATATCCTAGTGGTAGGGTAGAACCTCAAACAACAAGCATGTTTGCAAGATTTTTCTCATGGATTATACCAAAGTGTCTAAATATGTACAGATGTGCTGGGGCACAGTAACAGCCTGCAGCTCATAGCCAAGAATTAGAAAGAAAAAAGTCTAGTCCTTTCTTCTTACAGACTGTATTACGTTAGTCTTGTCTTTTCAGATTTCTTTATGTTTACTTAAAAATTGCTAAGCTATATTTACACAGATAATGAGTTCTTATCATTACAAATGCACTCTATCATTAGGCTAGTAGCTGCCAACTACCATCTGCATTTCTTTATGACTCAGTTTTCAAAAACTGTTCTAATGGAGAGCTCTAACTGCCCTTTAAAACCCAGGAAAAAAATATTTTTTTTTTTTATTGAGTTAGTAAGACCTGAGTTACTGAATTCAGGACTCTAGCTCACTTTTTGGGCATCTGAAGGAAAAGGAGGGATGACAGTCCCACCAAGTGGAAACAGGTTCTGAGATCCCAGGTTATCCAATGCTCAGCAGTAGCTCTTTTAGTCATTTACTATATGAAAAACTGATGTTGATCAGTTTGTGAAGTTTTGGGGAAATAATCACCATAGAGTATTAGCAGGAATGACACTCTTCAGTGTCTACACATGTGTATTCATGGGAAAGACTACAACGAACGGCTTTTCCTAATACCATTCCTTCTTCACCCTTTATTCATCTTCCAGCTTCCAACTCTGCCCTTCCAGTTTCTGACGGCCATTCTCTCTAAGCCATCAGAGCAACTGGGAGCCACCTGAGTATGCCAACTCTTATTTTCTGCTCATTTCTGTTGAAAGCATGCCCTCCATTTGTTTAGCGGTGAACCAGAACAGGCAACATTCTAAAAGGACACGCAACTTTCTAAAAGGACAGTTGCTGTAGCGAGAAGAAAAAGTAAACCTATGTGAGCATTCAGCTGTACACAGGCTGTGGAGCAATGTTAAACTGCACCATTTGTGGCTTTCGTTTGAGTATAATTTCACAAGGGCCTGAGAAAGGGACTAGAATTACTAGTGAAAAGGCATAGCATGAAAAATGGGAATAACAGGTGCGTCTTATAGTAGTATTACCCAGCAACACCTGTAACTGATAGACTGGAGTATGGGACTTCTAATAAATGGACGCTGCCCCTCTCTGTAATTACATGCTGGAAAATGTCTTTCTAAAATCTGTAATAAACGACTATAGCGTGGAAGGCATGCTGGCACCTTTCCAGTTGCAGAGTTCTTACCCTCATTTCAGACTTTGCCCAAAGGACCTGCATTAGATAAGCAAAAGATTAGGGTGGATGCATGTGGACAGAATCTGAATGGGGATGGAAAACAGACTGCTCGTGTGTCTGGAGCAACATCGCTATGGGAGGAACCGTGGTTCCCACAGACTAGCAAATAGTATCAAGGCTGAAAATGCACAGAGAAAATGGGGGACTGATTTTGTGAGGATGGTGCAAGGGAGACAAAGTGAGTGCAGGATTAGAAAGATCAGTATAAAATAAGAAATAGATGTGGGGCAATCACAAGGGTAATTTCACTTGAGACTAAGCGAGTGTGAGGGTAAACGTCTGGAAGCAGTCTGCACTAGGGTTCAGAAGAATGAGGAAGGAGGAAACAATGCAAAGCTGTATTAAAACTGAATAGAGCAGTGCTATAGGATACTTCCAAGCAATTCCATTAAAACACAGGATTTTATCCCATCCCACAGAGGTTTAACTGCCTGTCACACTGCATATGATTCTACATCAGGCTTCCAAGCAAGTACAAATTCATCTCAGCACATTTTCAAGAACATTGGTTTGGCCATTTTAAAAGTTGGAAGCCAGTAGTGGTGCGGGAGCTGTTTTGTAGCTGAAAACTAGCTGTTTTATGTTTTATAAAACCAGCCCATAATGATGATTAGCCTCTTCTAAAACCATTTCTCTAATAACAACAGGGGAGTTTAATATTTGCAAATTGGCTACTAAACACATGTAATACTTCTATATCTAAAAAATGTTGTGGGTGAATTTGGTGTATATAAAGGCAAAGGACAAACCGCACTGGCCTGAGTCAAGAACTGCAGGCAGATACTGTGCAAACTTTCACAAACAGCTATCAGTGCATCCAAATTCGTATCTGCAACACTTCAATGTGAGGCTTGGGCAAGGTCCTTGCAAATGGTGGCATCTCTGCATGGTTCTGATCCTGACTCTCTCTTCTCCCATGAGTGTTCCCACTGCCATTGGTCAGTCCAGTCAGGCTGCTCACGGTCACAAGAGGCAAAAGAATAAAGTTATTCCTTCCTCTAGGACACAATCCAAAAATCTCAGCTACGAGAGCTGAGAAGCATGGATACTTAGAATTAAGCAATGTTAACTTCATTTTTATTATCATTCTAAAACATTTTTGCCTACCATGTCTTCCCTCAGCTGTTTCACCCTGTCAGTTGTGGTAAACACCTACTCATCTGTCTGGGTGGCTATGCCCGCACCACAATGATGAAGCCACCAGTAGGAGAACAATCATTAGGACTCAGAACAAATTTTAAAGCAATTAAAACCGATACTTGAGAAGGCAAAATTAGCAGTTTCCATTAACCATTACCAATGTGCCCTTATCCTTCCTAGTATTTTGCATTGTCTTTCTCACATGCCACTACATGCACTCAACTAGACCATATCAGATATTCCTCTGTGCTAGAATCATTGATTGTGCTACTATACTGTAAAGATTTGAGTTTTCAAGACCAGACAGGTGTGTTTATTTGAGCTCAGATCCTCCAGGGAATGTATGTGGCTTGTAGCATTCTGACCCCCGCACGAGCTGATGTAGTCACCAATGGCCACCTCGGCACTCATCTGGTATGGGAAGATCCCTTTCTGGCCAGCTTCATAATCCCAGGCATAATTAAGAGATCTCAGCTCATCAGTTAATGAAATCCATCGTCTAGTTCACATACCTAAGAGACAAAATTATACAACTCTCACATGTAAGTAAGTGGTTCTCAGATAAAGAACTGCCTGCAGACTCAGGCGCTGCAGTTAATCAGAAGTGATGCAGATACTACCATTCTGAACTGACACTGAAAAACAAATCCAGCAACCTGCAAATGCTGGGATCTATACTGACTGAAAACCTAGTTATGTCCCTCATTTTTCTTACACTTACAAATCATGTGATTGTGTCTGGAGTTGATTGAAAATGTTGCAGTGAAGTATTCTGATACTGTGAATAACAGTTTTCAGGAAAAATTCTGTTCAGTAAAGGTTTTAACATCTCATCCCCGCTCTGGATGAAAACACACATCAAAATATTGGAGCTACCTGCTGAATTAGTTTCTCTTTCTCCAATCTATATGACACATTTCCATTTTAGAATGTATTTTATTCCATTTTATGAATTTGAATTAGTAAGGCAAAGACTATTTGTTCAACACTATTCAACACTATTCCATCTCCCTCTGAGACATGCAATAAATCTTGGTGATGTGCTGGTTGTAGGTTCTGCTCTTCCTTATAGTCCTTGTTGTCTGCATATCTGCAGCTGAACTAGACATCCAAAGAGGCTTCCAGCTCAGACAGACGGAGATACTATATCAGCCTGACATTAGTGAATTCTAGTTCAGATCCCTTGATAGGTTCCCATCTAAATCAATCTTTCTCAAGAAAGTTAGACCAATTCAGTTAGAGCTCATCTTACACCATTTTTCTGAACCCATAGTTAAAAATAGTTCTTTCTGGGTCCTGCTACAGACAGCTGATGAGACTTTGCTCAAATCATACAAACTCAGTTTCTGCCTCTTTAAAATTAGAATAGTATCTATTTGTCAGATATGCTGAAGGCTAAATTGTCTGTAGGGGGCTGTGATTTCCTTGGGTAGGAGAACACAAAGTCTTACCGCAGATTTGACATTCTGCACAGATGTCATAAAACATTACTAACTTCCTTAATATTTCCCCAAAGCATGACAGAATGACTTCAGTACTTGCAAGTGCCATCACATGATTATTTAAGCTATCTGTGAAAAATAGAAACTATTCAAGTCTGTCTTAGTGCTTTTATTGGTCAGTGGCAGCAATAAGTTCAGAAAGCCTCTGTTGACACTGTAACATGCCACCTGAGTGCTACCAGTGCTTCACAAATTGCCCTATAAAAGAGGTCAATTTTAGTAGGTGTGATTTTGCTAAACTTTCAGCATGTGCATGTGCTAGGGTAGCTTGTCAGGCCAATAAAATCTCAGTGAATTGAATTAAAACTGAACACCTACTGACCTGCAAGAAGTCTGCACACTAGCTATCTGGTGCCGGCTGTAGCTTAATAGCTAGACAAAAGATCCACCGTGCAAGAAGGTATTTTTCCAGTTTCTCAAAGCTAACAATGTGAAGCAAAATGCAATGCAACATAGCCCCAGGTCTAAGACCACGCCTGGAGATTGAAACCAAGGAAAAAATTGTCGTACAGGTGTGAGCTGCCTCATGTTTCTTCAAAAGATGTCTGATGTCTGACGACAGTAACACCCTTTTAAGAGTCTGATTGTACAGTTGCCATTCTGCACTCTCCAACACACAACAGTTCTGGAAGCTCAAGGAACTTAAAGAGCAAGATCTCTTGTATTTGACAGGAAAAAACATGTTTTATTTCTCAATTGATTTGAGTCATTTGTTCTGAGCAAAGAAGTATAGGAAAGGATCCTTTCAGTAGACAAGTCTTCCTCTCCTTGCTCCAGAGGAGATGTCTGCCATGGCAGTTTCACTGCACAGATGTTCCTTCACATGTGCTATTACTCTATCTGTACCTCGGACTTCCAGCAAACCCTGTTTAACTAAAGCGGTAATGCACAGGAAGGCAGAACAGTCATTCCTACAAACAGCTCTTACATCCAAGAGAAGTCTCCTACTCTGTAAATCTTCACAATCCTTAGACAGGGTCAGAAAGCAAAGGGAATTAAAAATTCACATTTCCACCCATAAATCCCTCTCTCCAAAACAAATGGTTCCAGGAAAACACAGAGCTAAATTTCACTAACCTTTCTCCTCAACTCTTTGAGGGAGCTTTCCACGTGAGGAGGCTGTATGGCTTCCTGATACGCCAGGGAGTGAAACATTCACAGGATATATACCAGAGCCCCAGCTTTGGTACCTAGTGCTCAAAATACAGGTGGAAGACACATGTAACAACACAAGTAGCAGGACAGAGACCCACTGGCTACAGTTGAGACAGCCCAGGAATATACATTAGTCTTTCTAAAGCCAATTCAAACTTTTCAGCTCAAATTCTAGTTGCTTTGGACAACAGCACATAACAAAGCTTTCTGTTAAAATGGCCAAATTTAGACCTAACCACAATCCTTTTGGAAACTTTCCATCATAGAAGTTGAAAATGTGGGTATGAAGAACAACGCTTTCAAGAAGAAGGTGAGATATTGTTGGATGGTAATTAAAATTCAAAGGTTACTTCAGGCCTTCAGACATTCAAAAACCGAACTCTCCCACACATTTTGAAGATAACCTGTTCAGCTCTAACACTGTCTTCTTTTTTCCAACTGACATTCCACTGTGTCCATTCTGACTGTATGTGTTGTGATCACAGTCATAGGTGTTTACAATGTGACAGCACTCAGTGGTCCCAAAGAGGGATTTGGATCTCCCTAAATACAAAGCCAAGTCTCCCTCTCCCTCTCTCTGCTTATACACAACAATACAGAACCATAACGGAGACCTGCTCGGTCCAGGAAATTGTGTCAACCGGTGGAACCAGATACCTCAGACTTAGCTGCTAGAAATCCTTTCTAGATAGCTGTGGAATAGTCTGCCATCATGAAATTGCATTCTAACCCATAAAAAGTTGTTTTAAACTGTAAGCCATAATGAACTATGAAGCATCAGGTTTTATTCCCTACCCAAATTATTTGTCTGTTAAACCATCAACTCTAACAGGGGATGTTCTTGTTATCATGTTTACCTCACTTCGAATATTTTGCTATGTTCTTCACTACAAGATTTTGGGGAAGTCTCAAGTGCCACAGTCAATACCTCCTTGTATGAGAAAATATTTTCTTGGGCTGGTTTTCAGTTTGCCATCTTTCACTAGAAATGCCCCTCATAAAAGAAAGCTCCCAGTCAAATCTAAGATTATATTTAGTTATTTTTTATTATAACCTCTCTTACTTGTCTTCTGAGTGGATCAGTTCCAATCCTTTCAGTCTCACTTCAGTCTTCCCACGCTCCAGTCCTTCCATTACATCTCCATAATGGCAGTCTCCTTTTGGAAATGGCATGACTAGAACCACATGCAATATTTGCATCAAAGAAAAAAAAGTTGCTGATTTTTCTAATGGTATAAAACATTTTCTGTATTGTTCTCCAGACCATTCTTTACTCAACCTACACAGTCCCCACCCTGAAGACTTTACAGCCTAATTCAAAACAAGCCCTTTCCCTGTCAAACACACATGGAAGGTAGGAAGGAAAAATGCGATGTTCAAGCAAAGTCATTAAGATGACAAATTCTAATGCTATGTTAGTTCTGTAATTTTCTTTAGCAGAATTGCTTTATTTATACTGGAAATGCTTAGGGAATGATTCTCCATCACCTTTGTACCGTAATAGGGCAGCTGGGCATTCCCTGATGTAGGAAATCCCTGCACAAAATAAGGCAGTGTAGGAGGCCTTCATAGGTGGCCAAGGCAGAAAGGAGCAAGTGGCATAGGATAGGCCCTTGGGAACTGTTCTAACTAGTGTAATTTAGAGCATTCCTGCTCTCAGTTATGCCAGGGGCCACTTTGGCATCAAGTCAACCTAGAATCCAGGGAGATGAAAAATGGCTTAGAGCCACTTTCCCCCTCCCTATACCCTGGGCCTGCACCATGTGTGGTTTGGCTGGCTCCGAGGATCTGGCCCCTACATTTTTAAATAGAGTGTTTTAAGTTGAAGTTGAAAAGTGAAAGAAAACGGAATATGAAGAGTAAAAGGATTAGAAAAGCGCTAAAGGGAGAGATTAAAAAAAAGGAGGGAAACAGAATGGATGGTATTGGTAAGTGTGAAGCACAGCTCACGTTTAGCAAACAGGAGGAGCACTGGGGAGGTCTGCGTTCACTTCCCAGCTATGCCAGAGACTTTTGAATGCCAAGACTAGCCTATTAGGGTCACTTTCAAGGTGACCATTGAGCTGGTTTGACCATCTGTGCTAAATAGGTTTAACTTACTCCCCGAGAACTAACCAGCTTTCCCTGCAGGCACCATCGCAGAGTCTGAGAAGTGCCTTTTAGCCCTGGTTACCTATGGTAGGGACATGTCTGGAAAGAAAGACACCACTGTCTTGAGAAGATCCACAAGACACATGCGTGGGGTAGCTTTGGTGTAAGGCTGCGTGCATGGTACTCAGGAAAAGATGCTCTGCACTGTAGCTTCTCCTCTGTCGTGTGACGTGAGACATAGTGCTGTATCACACCATGGTAATGGAGAGCTCAGGTCCCACTGTAAGTCTGCATTCAGTGTAGACAGGAGAGGGAGTAGGAAGGGCTTTTACAGCTGGGGGACTTTGAGGTTTCACGTCAAAATGTGCATGTTCATCAAGATTTACTTGGAGTCTCTCTTCGCCTTGGTTTCTCATCTGCAAAATGGGAATACTACTTCCTCTCCAAGAGTAGTGTGGTAAGGATGCATTGAGAGAGAAAATGAGGTATGTCCAAACTCAACAGCAACATGAAAAAGGGGAAAAACCCCCTAAACTGATGGAATTTCAGATTTAAGTATATCTTGACAAATAGACAAAGGACAGGTGTCATCAGCATTATAATTCAGAATGTATCAAAATATTAAAATGTTGGTAAAACTTCAAAATTCTTAGCCTAAAAAGGTGGATGATCTTATTGGAATCTTACAATATCCGTGATACTGAACTTGTGCCACACTATGTATCACCCAGTGCCAACCAGCCCTATTGTGCCCCTTCCTCTCCTTTCTTTCAAGCCTTCTTGATATTACTCATGTACCTTTTCCACCTTAATGATGGGGCAGAGGAGATGTCCTTTCTCTTCCTTATTTGAGCTAAAGTGTTTCTCCGTTCCCTCTGCAAAGTGCTACAGCAGGAATGCTGGGCATACAGATGGAGGTAGCAGGGATGCAAAGATTAATTCCCAGCACCTTCACCATACCTTGTCCTGCAGCCTTTACCATAGGATGAAGCCTCCTAGGGATAAATCCTGCTCTTCCAGCAAAATTAACTGGTAAGCAAGAGTCTAACAAAGGAGGAATGGAAGGAGGGAGAGGGAGAAAGAGAGCTAGAGAGGGAGTATGTTTCCCATTTACAGCCCCCCAAACCTTACTGACCATGTCTAAAAGGTTTAATAGTATCATAGTAGTGGTAGGTGTTGTGATCTGTTTCTGCAACATATTTGTAGAAGTTCCACATAGTATGCCCACCACTGCTGCCTGTCCTGTTTTATGGCAAGAGATGATGTTCAGCAGCCCTGAATGTGTTCCTTACCACTAGCTGAAGTCCTTGTTAGAAGTGCCCAGGGAGACAATTCTAAAGTTTCCTGACTCAGAGATCCTCAAAACCCAAGTTTGAGGGGGTCGTCAAACCCCAACCTCTTGTACCTTTCCCCAAACACTTCCCAGCTTAGTGGAACACTACCCCAAACTTCCCCTGTGCCCAAAGCCCCTTCAGACACTAGCACTACTCTCCTTATCAACCCAGCCTAGGGCATCCTCTCTCCTAAATATGATCCTCCGAACTGCCTTCTGCAGTTTGGAACTGCACCAAGCTGCTCCACTTAGTGCCTCCATGTTGCTGCCATTGCATTGCTTGCCTCTCCCCCCATGCTCTGTTACCATTCTCTCATTAGGTACTGCACAGGACCAAGCCCACCCCTTGTCTAGTTCTCCCTGTAGCAAAACAAAGCAGAAAGAAGAAAAAGAGAGAGAGAGGAAAAAAAAACCCCAAAACAAAAAGGCCCAGTTCCCACTCTGGCAGAGATTTTAAAACACAGAATGCAATTATGAAAGGGTTACCCAGATGGGACCCAGAGGGCGGGTGAGGGGAAGGAGAGCTGTCATCCAAGGGGAAAAAAATCAGATGTATGGTAGCCCTAGTCCTATAATATGATTCCCATTCCATGTGCAAATGTACAATGCAACGATAGTTCTCTTAGCCAGTATGGGCTGGGTTAATTGAATGTAAGGAATTTTTTTTTAAAATAACCCATTCATTTGATAAAAATCCAGCCCCAGTGATCACACCAAGTACAAGTACTTCACTAAAAGGCTTGTTCCTGATTGACTGAGGCTCCTTCCTACTTTTAACTTTCTACCCCACAACACTGAAAACCCAATCCTGTTGAGAATATGGTTACAATGTAAAACAATAGGGAAATGCTTTGAGCATTTTCAGTTTTTCTTTGTATTTAAACAGAGCTGAATATTTTTTTTTCTGAAATAGCTCCTGAAAAATTCACTCTGGGAAAGAAACCAGACAGAAAATTACAATGTAAAGGGTGAGTAACTGGAAGGCTGCAATCAACAGAATGGAAATGAGCTTTATAATGTCCCAACAGAAGCATAGGGTGTTGCCGTAAGCTCCACCTGTACTGTGTGGCCATAATAAGTAACCGTTTTACTATTGCAACACTTGAAGCTGACCATTGCTGACTGTACAAGTGGAAAATATTTGAAGGGTCATTATGTATGTGGAGAATGCTAAAATACTATTACTTATTTAAAAAAATACTATTACTTATCTCAAAAACTCTGAGAATGACTAAACCTCTGTCCTGAGAATAACACAGCTGACACCTGAGGTACTGGAGATGCTAAACTGACTAGCAGTTATCTTTTCACCTCTCCTCTGTCTGAGGCTAATCAAGTTCCTGTCACAAGTTACAGCAGCCACAGGACTACCCTAAATTACAGTTGCTGGCACAACCCAGCATTCAAAATAGCTTGCTCCAGCTGCATGCCCACTATGTGCTACCAGGGTTTTTTTATGGCAAGGGAATCCCAAAATAGGCTCAGAGATAGGCCTAGGTAGCAGCTTCTTTATGTGTTTTTCTACTGCTAAATGAGCACAAACTGGGGTTGGGGGAGGAAGGAACCTAAACTCTACTAAGCAGTTACTCACCAAATTCAGTAATTTCCAATTTTGCTCATTTAGCTGAGAGAAAAAAATAGTATGATACAATCAAAGTGTATTTAAATGTTTAATCGAGGCATACCAGTAAGCAGTATAAAGTAACAAAACCATTGATCACATAAGGCTAAATTCGACTTTCTCACAGTGCTAAAAAGTTCAAGATATCATGATAGGCAGGTTGGGGGGTGGGGGTGGGGTGGATCTAAAGCTGATTGCATGCAGTTTTCTGACATCTTATCCCGAATATTTTATTTAGAAAATGTCATGAACCACTGTTAACAAAAATAGTTACATGATTTTTCTACGCTAGTCTATCAAAATGGTGTTCTAGTGCAATGTACTTCAGTGCAAGAGCACATTTCCATGTCTGCGGATATCCCTTCCTACATGGAGTTCTCACACGTTGGCAGATACGACCGAAGTCCCAAGCGCAGCTGGCTCTGAATGGCAGATGTCCACGGCGTGGGTATGCATTGTCTTGGCATCATCCGTGCTCCCCCCTCCCTCCGCCGCTAAAACTGCATGCCATAGTAGATTGCTTTGTACTACACACTACGAAGGACAACCCTCAGCTGGTGCCGAGCAGCTTTCTTTTTTTTTTTCTTCTATAGTAACTTACATTGTAAACTGTACAGTCCTAAAATTGACCGGGGATGGGGGGGGGGGGGGGGGGGGGGGGGGGGCGAGGGAGAAGCGAACCATATTCCATATATAACTAGAATGCAGCTATTTAGACAAGACAGAAGAGACAGAAAAAGTGCAGTCAGGAGCCTGTGTGTTTGACTTGGGTGCATTAACGGCCCCAACTCTTTTCTCTCCCTCTCTCCCTCTCTTTCCACTAAGTCTGCAGTTTATTTATTGATTGGATGTACTTTAGAGATCGGAGGGCTCTTCCCCTCACCCCCACCCCATCCAACCCCCGCTCCTGAAGGAGGAGGAGTAAGAGGGGGAGGAGGCAAAGTGGGTGCATTACGAGCTGATTGTGCTCTTGCCCCGACCTCCAACAGCCTGATCCGCCTTTGAAGTTTTCCACCCCTCGACTTGAAGTGAGATCGATTACAGAAGAACAACAGGGACAAAGAATCTGCTGCTTTACGTGCAGCCACTTTCCCACGATCGGGGCAGCCAGCTCGACAGCAGCAAGAGATCACCACTTTCCCTACGCTCCTCCTTGCCACCATTCAGAAAACACGCAGCCCCCGCCCCAAGCCCTCCGCCTCGCCTGGGGAAGCCGGGGGGGCGGGGGGGGGAGGTTTGGGGAGGGAAGGTTACAAAAATGAATCATGATGTTTAAGAACGAAGGGACTAAGGGGCGACTAGCGCGGGCTCGATCTTTAAAAGGAGACGAGAAAAAAAAAAAATCGGTGCAGAGTATTTGGGGAGAGGTGGGCGCATTTAAAGGGCAGATAAATTAAAAAAAAAACAACAAACAAACAAACAAAAAAACCCCAAACACGGGTAGGCGGTAAAGCTTAGCGAAAACGCCCTCCTTCCCGGCTTGCTGCTCCGCTCGGGGCTCCGGGCTGGCCGGCGGGCAGGCAGCCTGCAGCCCACCCGGCGGAGGGCATCTGCGCTGGGGACAGGGCAGTGGCCAGAGCCGCCCTCGGGAGCGGGACAAAGCCTTTACCTTTGTGTCTGGTGAACGTCTCTGTGTGCGTGTGTCTGTGTGTCACTACCGCTGGGACTGTCTATAAACCGGGAGGGGAAGGAGGGCGGGGGCGCCGGGGGAGTTAAAAGGGCAAAACAGAGATCGTAAATGCCTTACCGAGGCGAGCGGAGCCGGCTCCTTCTAGCCCAGGGCCAGAAGTCCTAGACCTTGCCTCAGCCCGCGGGGATCCCCCTCCCCGGGCGCCGTGAGGGAGCCCCCGTCCCCGAAGCTCCTCCAGCCGGCCTCCCGGCCCTTCTGTCGGTTC
>VFFE01007791.1:94914-106263 GCA_008921705.1 Burhinus oedicnemus | reverse complement strand
GCTCCACCCAGCACGGGTTCCTCTTCAGGCCTGCGGGGGAAAGAGGGGACGAGGAGAGGGCGCCCCAAAACCCCCGCGCCCCCCACCACCCCCCCACGGCCCCGAGGACACCGCAGGTTCCTACCGATGGTGTCCCTGGCTTGGCCGACAACCTCGTGGGCGTAGAAGGCGGGGAAGATGCCCCTCTCTCCCGTCCGCATGTTGTAGCCCCGGTACCAGTAGTCATCCTCCTCCAGCTCCACCAGGATGGGGTCGTCCACGTCCAGCTCCAGCTCGTCCTCGTGGCGGGGGATGAACCTGGGGGGGGACGGCCAGAAGGAGGACACGGGCAGGGAGGGGCAGAACCGTGGCAGAGGGGGGTCCTGCGAGACCCCCCGAGGTGCCCGTGGCCATGGCCGGCACGGTGCGGCCGGGCTTAGTGCTCACCTGAAGACAGCCCGGTGGGTTTGCTCCCGCTCCTCCCCGTTCACCATGCAGGAGAACAGCCCGAAGGACTCTGTGCCTGCGGATGAGGAGGCTGCCATGAGGCCGGGGGGCAGCTCCCATCCCACCACGCGGGGGGCACCCCCCATCCCTGCCCACCCCGGGGGCTGCGGGACCCTCGGGGCAAGGGTAGCAGGGAGCAGATGGCCATTGCCCATGGCCCTTCTTCAGGGGGTCCCACCTGAGCCCCTGGCCCAGCACCTCCCACCCAGCAGCCCAGAGCTGGGGGACCCTGCAGAGCACTGGGTGAAGGCGTGTTGGGGATGGGCCACCATCGGGGGAGAGCCCACCGCCTTCGGGCCCAGCCCCACGCCCCCTCCTGCCCCTGCCGTGCCACACAGGGATGATGCCATGACCAGGATGGCTGAGGCAGGGCGGCGGAGGGCAGCCAGCCTGCCGACAGCACGCAGAGCAGCCCAGGACAGCATGGCACGGCACGGCACCGGTCACTTACTGGAGGAGCGGGAGGTGCTGTTGACAAAGACGTTGAGGAACTTCTTGGAGAACTGCAGGTCGGCCTCAGGGGACGAGTCCTCGGAGGAGCTGTGGGCGTCGGGGGCCACCAGCCCGTCCCCAAAGGCCGTCTCGTCCTCCAGGTCGCAGCGGTCGCAGGCGCGGAGCAGGTCGCTGTCGTCGCTCAGCACCGAGGTGCAGCGCCGCAGGCTCACCAGCTCCAGCTGCGTGTGCTCGTCCACCACCAGCGTGTACTTCACCGAGTCGTAGGCCAGGGACTCGTCCAGCGCCCGCGGCTCCAGCGCCCCGGGGGCGGGCGGCAGCTCCCCCCCGAAGCTTCCCCGCAGCGGGTCCTCGGGGAAGGGGGAGCCCTTCAGGTAGGGCGTCTCGTCCTCGTCCGTGGAGTAGGCCATGGTGAAGCCACGGTTGGTCTTGGCGGTGGAGACATCCAGGGCGGGCGGGCTGGCATCGGGGCCCTGCCCCTGGGGCGCTAACCGGACGTCGTCGATCATGTTGTCGGCCTCCAGGACGCCCGAGTCCAGGTCCCTGTCGACGTCCCAGTCCTCCGGGCCGGTGGCCGGCGGTGTCGCGGTGGTGTGGTGCTCCCCAGCGGCGGCCTCGGTCCCGGGGGAGGTGTGTGGGGTGATGCGGGGTGGCGCGGGGCGGCAGCCGAAGGTGGCCAGGACCTCGGAGGCACCCAGCCTGTCGAGGGCGACAGGGCGCCCCGGGAAGACAGGCGCGATGGTGTCGTTGGTGGGGTTGCTCAGGAAGAGGAAGGGGCCCGGTTCGTCGGCAGGCAGCTCCGGCACCGGCTCCATCCCGGTGCCCAGAGTCCCCTCGTCCTCAGCCCGCTGGAGGGAGCTGCGCAGCGTCTCCATGTCCACCAGCTCGATGGCACGCTGGCAGCGGGGCAGGGCGGCCGGCTCCCCCGTGCCCACCGGGGAGTCCCGCGAGCCAGGTCCCTCATCCAGCGCCTCGCTCAGGATCTCGGGCTCCAGGTCGGAGGCCGGGGAGATGGTGTCGCAGAGCGAGTGGGTCTGCTGGAAGCACTCATCCGGGCACTTGATGGGGTAGGAGCCCTCCGAGATCATCTTGTTGACGAGGTTGCTGAGCAGCCAGGGCGAGTCCGAGTCCTCGCTCAGGTCGGGCTCCGACTCCGAGTCAGAGTCGTACTCGCTGTTGTCCTCCTCATCTGCCTCGGGCATCAGCTTGGGCCCCACGGGCAGGTAGAAGGAGCGCCGGATGCTCTCCAGGCTGTGGTCCGGGTCGATCTTCAGGTCCAGGGGGCTGGAGACGGAGACGTCCGTCTGCCCTGCGGGCGCGGAGGCGTCCACCGGGTTCAGGCTGTCGTAGTAGCCCTCCATCTTCAGCTCCGCCAGGCTCTCCCGCCTCACCATGCCGTGCTCCGGGAGCTCCCTCTCCAGGGTCTCCTCCTCCTCCTCGCCCTTGTCCAGCAGCAGGGAGTCCTTGATGCCCATCAGGCCGGGGGCCTCCAGCTCCGTCTCCAGCTCAGCCTCCGAGGTGGGCGAGCTGGCCTCCTCGATGGAGTTGGTGAGGTGGGAGGACCTGCCGCTGCTGCTGTCGCTGCTCAGGTCCAGCTCCGTCTCCGAGATGGAGGAGATCATGTTGCTGACCAGGCGCCCACCAGCGAAGGCCGCCTCGATCTCCCCCTCCACGTCCGAGTCGGAGCCGGGTGAGCTGAGGTCTTCGCCGTGCCGGCCGCCGGGCAGGAAGGGCTTGGTGGTCCTGCTGGTGAGGTCGGCCTCGATGCCGGGGTCCGAGGAGGGCGAGGTGGTCTCCGAGGAGCCCGAGGGGTGCCCGCGCACGCTGGCCGCCCGGCCGGGCTGGGGGCCCTCCCCGTCGGAGCTGAGCGGCTCTGCCGGCCCCACAGGGCGCACGTAGGCACCCGTCAGCCGGGCGCCCTGCCCGTCATGCCGCTCGGCGACAGCCCCGGCCACCGGCTCCTCCCGGGACCGCGGAGAGCTGGACTTCTCGCGGGGGGCCAAGGGGGACCCCGGGCTCCCGGCCCCCGGGCCACCCCCTTCGCCAGGCGCCGGCCTCTCTCGGCTGCCGGCCGCTTCGTGCTTTGGTGGGGCACGGCGGCCGTCGGCGGCTGCGGGGGCCCGGGGCGGCGAGCCCGTGTCGGGGGGGCCGGGAGGAGCCGCAGGCCCTGTTGGAGAGAGAGACGGTTTAGGGGGCGGCTGGTGGAGGTGTGACGGGGAGTGCGGTGCTCGGAGCGCAGAGGAGATGATATTCATGTTATAATCTTCCCCGGCTCTCGGGGGCGATGGGTTACCATGTGCCAGGGACTCGTGGCTGTTGCCTTGCGAGTCAAAGGAGGAGGGCTGCAGCGAGGCGGAGGCCTGCCCGGCCCCCCCAGGGCTCGGCCCCTTCGGGCTCTCCAGGCAGGGTCCGTCTTGGATGCAGGCGTGGGGAGACGAGTGTCCTGCAAGGGAAGGCAGAGCCCCGTGTCAGCCCTCCGCTCCCTGCGCCGGGGCCGAAATCCCGGCTTTAACCAAGGGGGGACAGCTACGGGACCCCCAGGTGGAGCCCACCCTGGCCCCACTCCAGACTGGGACGCCAGCCCCATCCCGCACTCACCAGTGTGTGAGGAAGAGGAGGAGGAGGAGGAGTGGAGAAGGGCGTCCTGCCAGGTGGTGCGGTGAGCGGGCGGTGGGAAGCTGCCGTTGTTGTTCAGGGAGTCCTGGGGGAAAAGCAGAGCCGGGGTGGGTGGGTGGGCGAGCCCCAGGGAGGGGACGTGGGGGCGTCTGGGGACCCAGCAAGTGGGGAGAGTCAGGGTGCCCGGCCAGGGCTGCGCTGCGGCACGGGGGCATCGAATACGGCCGGGCCGGCCCGAGGACACCCCTCGACACGGCTCGGTGCTCCCCACCAGCTTGGCAGCGCCCGGGCCACGTGCCCAGGGGCTTATCCGGATTAGGGCCACAACGTCCCCAGGTCCCCTGCCCGGCCAGACGCACGCCTGGGCTGCGCCTGCTGCAGAGCGGGACCGAGGGACGGCACACTGCCTGTCCCGCATGGCCCCAGGGACAACACCCCACAGGGGATGCACCGACACCGGTGCTGACCCCAGGGGACCCCTGGCACGAGGCCCTGCTGCGTCCTGTCCCCCCAAGACCAGAGCCCAACCCCAGCGAGCAGGACCCCCCCCCGCTGCCTCCCCCAAAAAGCTGCCGGCCCCGCGGTGCGGGCAGGAGCTGGCAGAGCCACGGCTGCCCTGTCCGGCGCGGCAGCAGCTGTGGATTAGTCCGTCGGGAAGCACAGGCAGCGATAATCCCGCCGAGCGGGAGATTAGAGAGCGGGGCCGGCGCCACGTGCCGTGGGGCACGCACGAGCGTGGCGGTGGGGAGGGCAGCGGGGGCCCGGTGCGACGGGGAGGGTCAGTGTCACAGGGGCTGTGCCGCAGTCCCGGGGATGGGAGCTGGTGGGGACGGGAATGGGTGCTGGGGGGGACGTTGGCGCCCTAGGACCAGGGTCTCGCCTCCTGCCGGGGCCAGTGCAAACAGGCTGGAGCAGGGATTACTGGGATTTGCACCCCGGGCACACTGATGGGGGCCGGATCTGGCCATCACCAGGGGCTCCACTGGCACCCCAAGAGACGACGGACCGGGGCGGCCGGTGGGATCCAGCTTTGCCGGTGCATCCCGCTGGGGTGCAGCACATGGGGGCTGGTGGGCTCTGGCGTAGAGCCCTGGGGCTTCGCCACCCTTCTGCGCCGACCCCCAGCCCCCTGGCAGCCCCCCCAACCCCAGCGGTGAGCGGGGCCCTCCTGGGAGGGGGGGGCCGAGAATCCCGAAAGCCCCCCGGCACCATGGCAACGCAGCCGGATGCAGGCAGCACCGCACGCGGCTGCCCACGCACTGCGGCGGCGCAGCAGCTCAGGGCCAGCACCGCACACGCGTGCGCGCGGGGACACGGGGACACAGGGACACCCCCTGCAGCGCCACGCCTGCGGGGACCCCCTGAGCCCAGCTCCAGGGATGGGAAAGGAGGGACGCGGGGTGCACGAGCACCCGTGCACACACCCCCCCACGCGACGCCCAGGCCAGCCCCGCGGCACCTCGCAGCCCCCCGCCACACGGAGACGTCCCAGACCCACACGCGGTGACGGGACCCCCCAGGCCAGGGCCTGGCAGGGAGCACACAGGGACCCCGCTGGGCACCACACAGACCCGTCCCCAACATCCCCCCGCTTGGCCCCACCACTGTGGAGCTGGGGCCAGCACCATCTTTGCCCTCCTCTGCCCACCCGGTGCTCCCGGTGCGCACCCCCTGGGCAGAGCCCACCACGCTGCACCCCACAGAGCCCCCACTCCTCTTCCTCCACCGGCCCCGGGGCACCGAGACCCCGGGGCAGGGGTGGGGAGAGCCCTCCCGGCCACCCCCACCCTCACCTGGGTGCCCGGGGCCGTCAGGTTGAGGGTGGTGGGCCGGTGCTTCTGCGTCTCCTCCAGGGCGGGCGAGGGGATGGGTGAGGCTGAAGGGGACGGTGGAGCTTCCAGCTCGTTGCCCTCCTCCTCCTCGTCCTCCTCCTCCTCCTCCTCATTGTCGTCGATCATCTCGAACTCCTGGAAGTCATCCTGGAAGGTGCAGACGGGGTGCGGCTGCTCGCCGCGCTCCAGCACCAGGCAGTCCTGGGGATGCGGCACCCAGTTAGCGGCCACGGTGCTCGCGCTCACCCCGGCCCGCGGCCCCGCTCCCCAGGACGGCATGGCCACCGCGGCACAACCCTCCCCAGCCAGCACCTCCGCTCCCCTCCACTCCCGCCCCAACAGGACAGGGGTCTCCAAGAGGAAAGTGCCCTGCGCCGGACACCAGGGATGCCCCCGGCTCTGCCAGCGCCCTGCCTGTCCTGGCCCCAACACCCAGTGCTTCATCCCACCCACATGCCTGCCTGGCCCCTGCCCGTTTCCCCGGCACCGTCCCCCCGGTGCCAGGCAGGGCTGGGGAAGAGCTGAGTAAGCGGGAGCCACCGGAGCCACTGGAGCCCCGTGGCAGACGATGCCCTGACACCCCAGCCTTGCCCGCGCTGGTGGGGCCACCGTGGGGCTGGCTGCTGAGCCACTGGTGTTCCCCATGGCCACCCCACGGGGCTCAGCCAGAGGTGGTGGGAGGCCCCGGGGTGCCCGGCCATGCCAGGAGGGTCCCTGGGCTCTGAACCCCACCTGCATCCCCTCGGTGCCCTGGCACAGGGACCCCTGCACCCTCCGCTCCGGGAGGGGCTTTGCCAGGCCGGTCCCCCTGCCCCGTCCCCACCAAAGCTCTGCGCAGCCACCGCGTCCCTGCGGGGACTCGGCACGCTCAGCTCCTGCACCTTCTCATAGTGGTCCGAGTCGTAGTTCAGCCCGATGCCGCAGTCGTCCGTGATCTCCGACAGGTCCTCGTCATCAAACTCCTCCAGGCTGATGTCCTGGGGGGGCCTGCGGAGAGGGGACGGGGACGTCAGGGACAGGGACACACCGCCAAACCTCAGGGAAATGCCTCCCATTCCCCACGGGCACCATGAGAGCCCCGAGAGCCACCAGAGGCACGTGCTGGATTGTACCGCCATCACCCCACGGTGCCAGCACGGGAGCGCCAGCCAGGCAGCACCGCAGCGACGTGCTGGCGTAACACGGTCACCCCAGGGCGCCGACACGGGAGCACCGGCCAAGCCAACACGGCACGCTCCAGACAGGCAGCGCAGGACCCGGGGCCCCGAGCTGCAACCTGGGGGTCAGCCCGGCACCGGGGTCCACACGAAGCTGGAGGCGGCGGGAAGGGCGATGGCTGCAGCGGTGCACGGGGTGGCCACTCTCAGCACCGCGCGCCATCCCGCCCAGATTCACCGCCGGCCTCGTGCCGGGGCGGTGAGAGCCCAGCGCCGTGGGAGCCCAGCGTGGCTCAGGGCCACGCAGCCACAGGTTGCCCTGGGCTGGACGGAGGTGCCGAGGCCACCACCATGGCGGGCAGCACGTCTCGTCTCCCAAACTCCCGACCCAGCACAATCCCTTGAGCCAAACCCAAGGCGCGTGCCGGCACCGCGGCAGGGAGGGGACGGCAGGCTTCGGGGTGACCTGCGCCGCGGGGCTGCGTCGAGCCGTGGGCGTTTGCTGTAGGTTTAACCCCAAGCGGGGCCGTGCGCCGTCCCGCCGCGCTGCCCGGGCGCAGGAGGGGGCGCGGGGAGGATCGACGCCCTGACACCCCGTCCTCGCCCATGCGGCCTCCCTGCCTGCCCCGCAGGTGAGGGCGGCCGGGGAAGCCGAGCCGTTCCCGTTAGGAACCGGGGTGTCATGGAAACCAGCGGTTTCTGCAGGGAAAGGGAAAAAAAAAAAAAAGAAAAAGAAAAAAAGGAAAAAAAAGATGACAACTCTTGGCAAGATTTGGTGTCAGAAAACGGAAATGAAATGTTTCGGGCGGCTCTGTAGGGTGGGAGGTGTCGCAGCGCCCAGGTGCCGGCCGGGACCCTCTGCCCACCCCACTGGGGTCTGGGGACACCCAGGGCCCCCCCAGCCCAGCCGCCAAGGGCACGCAGCAGCTCCCATGCAGGGGCTGCAGCACATGGGGCTCCTCCGGCGGGGACGGGTCTGGGGTCTCACAGGGACCTCGCCGGGGTCTCGGTCCTGGGACCCCGCCAGCGGCAGCAGCGGACCCCCCCGCAATGGGGGGGTCACAGCCCCCACAGCCACAGCTGCCTCCTGAGCCGCTTCCCCCCTGCTTTTGCCCCAAACTCCCCTTCCCCAGCCCCCCGCCCCAGCACGGAGGCCGGGCGCTTATTCCCATTTCACAGGGAGAAAGATCTCCCCTAATCACATAATTCCCAGAAGTAGGCCATTGAGACCGCAGCAAATATTCGCAGATTTGTGGCAAAAGCATCTGAGCCGCTGGTGGGACCGTGGCCTCAGCCCACAGCGGGGCACGGGGCCGGGCTGGACCCCAGCCCCGGGTGGGGGCACCCCGGGGGCGGCAGGGAGCCGAGCCCCGAGGATGGTGGGGAGCGGAGCCCGTCTCCCCAGCCCCGGGGACCTCGGTGGCTGCTCTCCCGCAGGCAGCGGGGTGGGGGGCAGAACCGGCCCTGGGACCCGCTGCGCTCCCCGGGGGCAAGCGGAGGCCTCAGGGGTCCCTGGGCCACCTGGGAGGAGGCAGGTGGGAGGACAGGGACAACACGGCCATGAGTCCTCCTGGGATGGAGACCTGCCGGCATCCAGCAAACCCCGGCCGGGTTCTGCTCCAGCACCCCCAGACCCTCCTCACTGGGGGGGAACAACTCCTCCAGCAGCCCTCCTCCTGGCTGAGGGGACGCGCGCGCCAGGCCGGCACGGCACGGCACAGCGCGGCACAGCACGGCACGGCTGCCCTGCATGAGCAGGGTTGAGGTCCCTGCCTGCCCGCGACCGGGCTCTGGCTGCCCGGGGAGGACGTCCCCCCCTCAGCAGGGAGCAACCGCCGCGACAAACCACAGCTGAAGTTTCTAGGTCACAGAGCTCCCAAGCTGGGGCGGGCATGGCGGGATGGGGCCACCACGGTGCTGATGGGGTGGCCATGGTGGGATGGGGCCACCATGGTGGCATGGGGCCACTATGACGCTAATGGGGCGGCCACGGTGAGATGGGGCCACCACGGCGGGATGAGGCTGCCACAGAGGCATGGGGCGGCCACAGTAGGATGGAGCCACCACGGTGGGATGGAGCGGCCACGGTGGGATGGAGCCACCACGGCAGGATGGAGCGGCCACGGTGGGATGGAGCCACCACGGCGCTGACGGGCCGGCCACGGTGGGATGGAGCCACCACGGCGGGATGGAGCGGCCACGGTGGGATGGAGCCACCACGGTGCTGACGGGCCAGCCACGGTGGGATGGAGCCACCACAGCGGGATGGGACCACCATGGTGGGATCCGGCCCAGACCCAGAGCCTCCGCGAGGGGACCCAGCCACAGCCCCACTGCAGCCAGAGAGGAGGCAGCACCATCGCTGCCGGTGCAGGGACACAGCCACGGGCGCCTTTGACGCACTGGCGATGGAGCAGCGGGCGGGAAGGACGGCGTCCATCCCTGCCGTGGCTGCACAGGACACTGCTGCCAGCCGGGGCAGAGGTGCGGGTGGGGAGCACCCAACTGGGGGTCCGGAGCCGAGGCAGCGGTTCGGGGAGGGGGCAGCTCACCTCAGCCCCACGCACGGACAGCGGGGTCGGGAAGGGCAGGAAAGAGCGGGACGCCGCACCGCAGGACGTGCAGGGACCCGGCACCCCACCGCGTGCCCTGGGCCGGCCTCACCACCTCCGCTTTGGCATGTCCTGAGCTGGGGAGGGCTGGAGCAGCACGGGGTGAGTGCTGGGAACCAGACCCCAACATCACCCACCCCTGGGGCACAGGGAGCGCGGCTGTGCAGGGACGGGGACAGGGGCACAGCGGGGCGCACACCGGCACGGCACGCACCCCGGTGTTTACACGGGAGCTGCCGGGGGCTGGGCTTATCCCGAGGAAGGAGCGATGACCCAGCAGGCCACGGGAAGATTGAATTTCCTCATGATTTTCAGACCAGCTCCCTGGACAGTTCGCCCTGGCAGCGGTTCTCCTGCGACGGCTTCTCCCGCAGGGACGGGCCAGGGACCGGGATGGCAGATGCGCCTCCAGCCCCCCGACCCCCCGCTGCATCCAGGGCAGGGACGCGGCCGCAGGGAGGTCAGCGCTGACCCTCGGGGACCCGACCCCAGCTGGTGTCCCCCACCTGGGGCTCCCATGGCCTGACCTGTGGCCACCCCCAGCAGGACTGGGCCCCCAGACCGGGGTGCGAGAGCCATGCCGAGGCCCCGCCGCGTGTGCGCCACGGCCTTCCCGCACTGATCCCTCCCCGTCACATCGCCTTTACCAGCTTCTCCTTCCCCTCCCGACACGGGATCCAGCCCCACCGAGCCCCAGCCTGGGTGCGACGCCCCCCCCCCAACCCCACCTCAAGGGCCTCCTTGGAAAAGCCACGATCCGGATTCGGCCCTTGCAGAGCCCCCGGCTGAACCGGCACAGGCTGAACCCGCCGCCACGGCGTCTCCGGGGATTGGAGCCGGTTCTCCGGGCTGGCGCAGGGGTGCAGCACCCGCTCCCCGGGCTGCCTCCCCCCATCGGGGTCACGGTCACGGCTCCGGCCCTTCAGCACCCACAAAGGGGCTTCGTGTTGCCCAGGGCTCCGGGCCACCATCGGGGACCTCAGAGACCAAGTGGTCCTGCGGGAGCCGGTGGGGTGATGGACGGCGCGTGGCGGGGGGGGGTGGTGGGGAGCAGAGGTGGCCGGTGCAGGGGCCAGGCTGCCACTGTCCCCGTGTCCCCCCCTTGCAGAGCACAAGGGGAGACGTGGGGGAGCAGCGAGTTCAGTCCCAGGGGGATGGAACATCCTGGGGGGACCCGGGGGGGCTCCGGCCTCGCCTGCCCCTCAGGGCCACGGCCAGGACGCGTCCCTGGCCCGGGTCTGAGCTGCAGCGAAGGACAGGGACCGGCCGGGACCAGCTCCGAGCCCGCACGGCAGGGCTGAACGCGGACCACGGCGAGGGGGACGCGGCCGAGACCCCCAGGGAATCGCCCAGGGCCCAGATGCCGGGTGCCGGAGAGGCAGGAAGGAGCCGAGCAGCCACAGCGCAGGCCGTGTCCTCCCCACCCTGCGCCACCTCAAGCGGGGACGCCCTGGGGTCCTGCTGCGCCCCGGATAGGGAAGGGGACCCCCGGGGAAGGGGACACTCGGCGAGACCTGTCCCTCGCAAGCCAGGACCAACCGAGGGCACGTCCCGCATCCCCCACTATAGACCCCCACAGACCCCTCGCTCCGCAGCCTCCAAGCCCCCAGGGCTCCCCCCTCGCCGCCGTCCCCCACCCTTCCCCATCCCGCTGCCGGGGGTCTCGTAGCCCCTGCCATCGGCCAGCCCCGTCCCGCACCCCACCGCTCGCCCGGGGGCCCCGACACGGAGGGGGTCCTGCCAAGGTCAGGCGAGGTGCGGGGTCCCCGCACCTCGCCTGACCTTGGCAGGACCCCCTCCGCGTCGGGGCCCAGCCATGTCCCCCTCCCCATGGGACCCACCAGGAGGGCCTGGCCGGTGGTCCCGCACCTCCGACACCTGCGGTAAGGTGACCCGCCACCAGGCCCTGGCGCTGCTCCCGGGGTGGGGGGGACACACACGCACACACGAGGCGGATTTTGGGGTGGAAGCACGGCTTTTGGCACCCACCGGCGTTCACCCACCGAGCGGCCCCGGGGGCGGCTGCTGAAGCCCCCCGACCCACCAGCTATGGGGTTTGTGTCCCCCCCGTCCCCAACTTGGGGTTTGTCCCCGTCGTGTCCCCCCCCCCCAACTAGGGCCAAGCGACCCCAGGAGGGCCCGATCCCGGTGCCAGCACCGGGGCCGCTGCGGCGCGGCGGGAGAGACAAAGAG
>VFFE01007791.1:6350-20175 GCA_008921705.1 Burhinus oedicnemus | reverse complement strand
GCTCAGCTCTGTGCCGGCTCTGCCTGCTGCGAGCCATGTCCCTGTGTGCCTCTCTGTACCCCTGAGCCCTCGTGTTCCCTCCAGCTCTCACCTATCACTACGAGACCCAGTGCATCCCCACACCAGCCGCCTGGTTCGCCCACCAGCTGCCCGTCTGGTTCCAGAAATTCAGCGTGGTGGCCACCTACGTCATCGAGATCGCCATGCCACTTCTCTTCTTTGCACCCATCCGCCGCCTCCGGCTCTTTGCCTTCTACAGCCAGGTGGGTTAGCAGAGCCGGGCCCCCCGCTCCTGCTCCAGGTGCCGTGGGGCTCCGCAGGGGCAGGGGCCCGGCTCAGCCCGCAGGCAAGACAGGCTCCTCGCTCTGCAGGCCCTTGCAGGCAGGACTGTGGGTGCTGGGTGCTGGGGTGGCCATGCTGGTGGGGTGCCTGACATCCTCTATCCCCCAGCACTGTGACACCCCAACCGTGCCTCCACTACTCCCCAGGTCCTGCTGCAGGTCCTCATCATCCTCACGGGTAACTACAACTTCTTCAACATGCTCACCATTGTCCTGGCCTTCTCCCTGCTGGACGAGGAGCACGTGGGGCGCTGGCTGGGGCGCAGCAAGAGGAGGCACACCAGCAGTAAGTCCCTGGGCGCCCTGTTCGGGGAGGGGGTCCCATTTCTGCTGTGCCTGGGGTGGAGAGGGGACAGGCCACTGTCACTGACCATCCCTGTCCAGGTGTGACAGTGAGGGGCATCGTTCTGGCTGCCCTCTGGCTTGGTACTGTGGGAGCTGCTGCCAAGCAGGGTGGTCTTGCCCGCCCCTGGGTGGGGGTCTGTGCCCATGGGGTGCTCGAGGCAGGGCTGCCATGAAGCAGCCTGTTGGCAGCGGGGATGTGCTCAGTGCTGCCCACTTGCCCTCTCACTGCTTGGGCTCTCGGGGCACGCTTTGTCCCCTCTCGGTGCCACGGTGGGTCGGGCTTGCCGAGCCCCCGGCGTTCAGCAGCCCTGCTCTGCGGCAGCCTGGCCCCCCAGCCTGCGGTCCTTCCTCTCCACCCTGCTGGAGCTGACCACCTACGGCCTCCTGCTCTACTGGAGTGTCCAGTCCTTCGGCCTGGAGATCAACTGGGAGAAGAGGCTGCTGGACTCCAAAGTGGGTACGTCATGACCAGGCCCACGGGAGCTGATGGCCCATTGTCCCCATGTCCCAGCCTGGTCTCCTGCACCTCCCTGTGACTTCTGGGGCAGGAGAGGCTCCTTGCTGACCCTGCGGGTTTTCCTTTGCTCCAGCCTTCACCTATCATGAGTTCACGACGTGGCTGCAGGCAGTGACCCTGCCACTGGTGGGGCTGGGCTTCCTCTCGCTCTCCTGGGAGATCCTCTTTGCCTTGTACAGGTGGGTGGCGGGGGCACTGGGCCCCCCTTGGGCCTTGCAGCCGTGCTGTGAGAGGCTGAGCAGGAACGGGGCAGCTGGTGCCGTCCCCAAGGGTGTGAGTTGTGCATGGAGGGACACTTAGATCTGGGGGAGCTGGCATGGGGTGCTTGGAGCCAGCATGGGGTGGGGGCCCAGCTTGGGGCTGCTGGGTGAGTTAGGAGGGATGTTCCTCCACAGCGTTGGAGTGGAGCTGAGCCCTCCACCGTTTTGGGCACAGCCTGGGCAGCTCTGAACCCCGCAGCTCACCACCGCAGCCCCAGCCTGTGGGGCTGCGCAGCTCTGATCTGTTTCTGCCCCCTTCGCAGGTGTGCCTGCATCCGCGGCTGCTTCTGGAAGCTCTGGGCCACACTGCAGTGGGCCGTCTTCGCCACAGCAACCATGGGGATGTTTGCCATCAGCTTGGTGAGCAGCTGGGGAGGGCAGGGGACAGCAGAGCACGTGTATGTCTGAGGGTACAGGGAGTGGGAGACTCAGCCTGGGTCCCCCAAACCACGGTGACAGAGCTCTCTGCTGCTCCCCAGGTGCCCTTCACCTACATCGACTACGAGTCCAACGGCAAGCTGTGGCCTGGCATCCACCAGATGTTCAACGCGGTTGAACGCTTCCAGGTGGTGAACTCCTACGGGCTCTTCCGCAGGATGACAGGTGTCGGGGGGCGGCCCGAGGTGGTGCTGGAGGGCAGCTACGACAAGCAGACCTGGACGGTGAGCTGCCGTTTTGTAGAACCACAGAATCGTTTAGGTTAGAAAAGATCTTTAAGATCGAGTCCAACCGTTACCCTAGCACTGGCAAAACCACCGCTAAACCTTGTCCCTCAGCACCACATTTATGCATCTTTTAAATACCTCCAGGGATGGCGACTCCACCACTTCCCTGCGCAGCCTGTTCCAATGCTTGACAACCCTTTCCGTGAAGAAATTTCTCCTAATACCCAGTCTAAACATCCCCTGGCACAACTTGAGGCCATTTCCTCTTGTCCTATCGCTTGTTACTTGGGAGAAGAGACCGACCCGCACCTCTCTACACCCTCCTTTCAGGGAGCTGTAGAGAGTGAGAAGGTCTCCCCTCAGCCTCCTCTTCTCCAGGCTGAACACCCCCAGGTCCCTCAGCCGCTCCTCACAAGACTTGTGCTCCAGACCCCTCACCAGCTGCGTTGCCCTTCTCTGGACACGCTCCAGCCCCTCAATGTCTGTCTTGGAGTGAGGGGCCCAAAACTGAACACAGTGTTCGAGGCGGGGCCTCACCAGTGCTGAGTACAGGGGGACCATCACTGCCCCAGTCCTGCTGGCCACACTATTGCTGATACAAGCCAAGATGCCGTTAGCCTTCTTGGCCACCTGGGCACGCTGCTGGCTTATATTCGTCTGGCTGTCGACCAACACCCCCAGGTCCTTTTCTGCTGGGCAGCTTTCCAGCCACTCTTCCCCAAGCCTGGAGCATTCATGGGGTTGTTGTGACCCAAGTGCAGGACCCGGCACTTGGTCTTGTTGAATCAAGTTCAACAATCGTGTTGGGCACCAAAGGGGCTGGAGAGAAGACTGCGGCCGTTTGGGTGAGGTGTCTGGGGACAGGTGCTGAGGGACATACTCCAGTGGAGCCAAGTGTCCCTGTCCCACTGGCAGGGTCCCCTCTGGGGCACCCGGCTGTCCCCTGTGGGCTTTGTCCCTCCGGAAGGAGCCAGTAACCCTGGGAGGCGAGTCTGGGGGAGCTCTGCCCTGGGACAGCAGGACTGGGGGAGGTCCAGACCTGACCCCCACGTGCCAGTCCCCACTGCTGGAGGTCCCCCAGCCCGCTCTGCTGTCTGCCCCGCAGGAGATCGAGTTCATGTACAAGCCTGGGAATGTCAGCGCGGCCCCCCCCGTGGTCGCCCCGCACCAGCCCCGTCTCGACTGGCAGATGTGGTTTGCGGCCCTGGCCCACCACAGCAGCAGCCCCTGGTTCACCAGCTTCGTCTACCGCCTGCTGCAGGGCAAGGAGGACGGTGAGTGGGGCTGGGGGCTGTGCCGGGGGCTCCCCAGGCGTGGTGCCGTGGCAGAGAGCCCGAGGCCCTGCTCCCATCCATCACGCTGCAGCAGGGACCTCCGTCCTGCACAGTGGCAGGGAGCGAGGGGGCTGCCTGGGCTGAGCCCCCCCTGGAGCAGCAGGCAGGGCTGTACCCACCCCGATAGGGGCTGTTGCTGCCCCCCTGCAGTGGGTCTGCACTCCAGGCCCTTCCCTGGGGATTTGAGGCTCCTGGGCTCCAGCCCCACAGCAGTTTGGGGTGTCCCTGCAGCAAGGGGGGCTGACGCTGTGTCTCCGGCAGTGATCCGCCTGGTGCAGGTTGATGAGTCCCGGTACCCCTTCAGCGCTCAGCCCCCTGTCTACATCCGCGCCCAGCTCTACAAGTACTGGTTCACCAGCAGTGCTGAGGGCAGGTGAGTGGGGGGCCAGGACCCCCCTGCAGCTGCTCTGGTCCCCAGAGTGGTGTGACACCACATCACCACGTGGACGGTGCAGGCGTGTGTGCTGACTGCTCAGGAAGCTGGGGGCTGGGGGGGTAGGGGGGGCTGAATTTGGGAGCTGCTTCTTGCCTGGCTAATTAGCTCATTAACTCTGCTTGTCAGTGCCCTGAGCTCCGCTTTGGCAAGGCTGGCTTGCTGCGTGGGGGGGACAGGAGCCTGCCCTGCTCCTGCCTGCGCTGGCGGGCGCAGGGCCGGGCGCTGAGCTCTCCCGTCCCGCAGCCAGGGCCCGGCGCCATGGTGGCGGCGGCAGCACCTCCAGGAGTTCTTCCCTACCGTCTCCTTGGGCGACCCCGCGCTGGAGAGCCTGCTCAGCCAGCACGGGCTGAAGGTAGGACCCCTGCGCCACGGCCACGCCACGAGGGACCCCCTGATCCCCCTGCCTTGCACCGCAGCCGTGCCTCAGTCCCCGCCAAGGGGCCCTCTGACCACCCCTCCCTCGTGCCGTGGCCGTGCCGCACTCCCCATCGAGGGACCCCCTGACCCCCCTCCTTGTGCCACGGCCATGCCGTGCTTCTGGCTGAGGGACCCCCTGACCCCCCTCCTCACCCCCCAGGACAAGCCGTCCCCGCAGCGCTCAGCAGACGCCCTCCTGCCCTGGCTGCTCCGGTCCCTCCGCCAGCTCGTTCGTCCCTTCTCCGGCCCCGCCGTCCTCTGGTCCCTCTACCTCGTGGCAGCCACCATCTGCCTCCTGCGGGCCCTGGGCCGCCGGCCCCGGGGGGGTGCGCCCCCCACCCGCCACAAAGGCCCCAGGCGGGGGGAGCCCACGGACCGAGGGGGCGGTGAGAAGAACGGGCAGGTGCGGAGGAAGGAGGCCAAAGAGCCGGAGGAGAAAGGCGAGGTCCGGGCCCGGGGGGCAACCGATGGCCACAGCGGCACCAAGAAGAAGAAGTGACGCCTGGAGCCACCGGCCCAGGCCCCGTCTTCCACCCACGGACTGATGGCGCTGCCCCCCCTTGCCCCGCTGCCTCCCTGGGCGGGGGGCCCTGGGTAGGGTGCAGCAGGCTGGTCCCCCCCCCACTGCCATCACGCTGCCTCTGCCAGCGCCTTCGCACACAGCGCAGCCATCGCTTGCAGGCATCACCTGTCCCCCTCGCCCCCTCCTGGGGCTGGGGGCTGGGGGGGTGCTCTGTGCTAGGGGGGGGTGCTCTGCGCTGGGGGGAGCAGCTTTAAAGCAGCGCCAGCCCTCCCAGTTACCCTCCCCAGTCCCTGGACTGGCCCTGGCCCTGTGCTCGGGGCGGTTTGGGGTGCTGTCCTCCCTTGCCAGAGCCCCCTGCCCCCCATGGGGGGGCTCTGGCTCTAACGTGCTTCCCAGCAGGGAGTGCAGAGGTTTCCTACAATTTTCTAAATAAAGCCTTTGACATTCCAGCCCCGCAGCTTTCCCTGGGGCCAGATGGGCCGGAGGAGGGGTCTCGCACCCCCTGGGGAGGGGGGACTGGGACGGTTCCCCCCTCCTACCCCTGCTGTGGTCCCCCCCAGCGGGGCCGGGGGCTGCGCACGCTGCAGCCGGCACTGGGGGTGCGTGACAAGCGGGTTTATTGAATCGCTGTGCCGTGGGGCTGGGGTCGACCATGGGGTTCTGGGTGCTGCGCCGGGGCGGTGCAATGGGACGGGTGGGGGGTCCCAGTGCGGTGCAGTGGTCATGGTGTGGTGGTCCTGGTGCAGGGGGTCCCGGTGTGGCGTGGTGGCTGCAGTGCGGGGGTCCCGGTGCAGTGCGGGGGTCCCGCTCACCAGCAGAGCTGCCCGGGGCAGTACTTGTCGATCAGGGACTGGTAGTAGCCCCGGAGCTGCTGCACGTCGGGCAGCTCCTCCTGCTTGGTGTAGAGGTCGAACTTGCTGCGGGAGCGAGCGTGGGTCAGTGCCGAGGGGGGGGGACACTGCTCTCCCCAGGGGTCTCAGCAGAGCCCCCCCAGAACCCCCTGGCCACGCACTTGAGCTCCCGCACCCAGGGCAGCATGCGGAGGTCCTCCTCGGAGCAGAGGTGCAGGTAGTCCCCGTGCGCGTGCCAGGGGTAGAAGGAGTGGAACCGCACCATGTAGAATGCCTGGGGGGGGGACAGGGATGTGCCAGCCCGCCCTCCCCACGGAGGGTCCCTGCCCCACAGACCCCCCCCAACCCAACCCTCACCTCCTTGGGCAGGGCGAAGCGGTTGAACTTCATGACTCTGTACATGTACTCTGGGGAGAGAGGGGGGGCGTGCGGGACTGGGGCTGGACCCCCATGCGGGACGGGCACCCCGAGAGCTGCTGCGCCCCTGCCCCGTGTGAAGGAGGCCGGGGGCGGCCACCCCGAGTGGTGGGGGGTGAAGGGCCCTGCCCTGCGGAGGGGACCCCAGCCAGCCCCCCTGGCCCTTACCGTCGTGTCCCCAGGACATGAGGACGTTCTCCAGGCCGCAGTGAGGCTGGTACATCCCATACTCGGTGCTGGGGAGGGAGTCAGGTGGGGGGCTCAGGGCTGGACCCCTCCCTGTGCCCCCGACTGCGACGTGGGTCGTGGGACACAGCGCCCCACAGCACCCCACGGCGCCCTGCCTGGGGGTCCAGCCTCACCTGTACAGGGGGTCTCTGGTGTCAGGGTTGTCATGGAAGGTGGAGTCCCTGAAGACCACGGACTTCTGCACCTTGCAGCCCACGGGGAAGGTGTCCCCAACCACGGCCCACTGCGGAGAGGAGCGACAGGCGTCCCCAAGGGGGGGGGCCCTGGCCGGGGGGTCCTCGTACCCCTGCCTGCCCCCTCCCCATGATGCCTGTGGGGTCTGACCCCCAGATATGGGGCGATGCAGATGGGTCCAACCCTGAGATGTGGGGTGATGCGTGGGGGGTCCAGCCCCGAGGTGCGGAGCGATGCAGATGGGTCCCCGCTCACCTGGGGCTCCCCGAACAGCGCCAGGACCTTCCCCAGGTCATGCAGCAGCCCCACGAGGTGGAACCAGTCTGGGGGCGAGCGGGGCCGTCACCGCCCGTGGGACGTGGCCCCACAGGGGCTCGTGTCGGCGGGGGGTCACCAGCCCTACCTTTGTCAGGGTAGGCCCGGCGGATGCCCTCGGCGGTTTGGTACGCATGGTAGGAGTTGGGGAAGTCCACGTCGGGGTCCGACTCATCCACCAGCTGGTCCAGCAGCTCCAGTGCTTCCATGGCGCCCATCTTGCGCAGGGAGCAGCTCCCGTACTCAGCGCTCTGGGGACACAGAGGGCACTGGGGACACCAAACTCCTGGGGACCCTCCCCGGAGTGGTGTGGGGAGCGGGGGCCCCCCAAGCAGGCTGGGATGGGGCGTTGGGGTGGGACCGGCGGTGCTGGGGTGGGGGGCTGCGGGTGGAAGCCGGGAGGGTCTCGCACCTTCTTGCGGACGAAGTCGACGGTCTGGTGGGTGTGCATCAGCAGGTAGGTGTTGTAGACACGGTCCAGCAGCTTCCCCTCCTGCAGCGTGGCAGCAGGCTGGGGGGGGCTCTGGGAGGACCCCCCCAGTGTCGCTCCCGGCTCTTCCGGCTTCTCCCGGCAGCAGGATGAGACCCCCGGCACCCAGGCTCCCACCCCAGAACTCCGTCCCCAACCTCGGGGTCACCGTCCCTCCCGACGGCAGTGTGACCTGCCAGCCGGGCTCACCCTGTAGTTCCGGTACTCGGACTTGGCCTTGCCGGACTCGGGTCCCTCGGAGGGGTCAGTGTCCTGGGGGGAGAAAGGCCAGGCTCGGTCAGCGGGGACGGATCCTGCAGCCGGCCCGGGATGGAGAGCGAACACGCGGGGGGAAGGTGGGAACGCGTTCCCTGAAGGGTTTGGAGCCCCCCCACCCTTGCCAAGGGAAGACCCTGAACGCGCGGCACAGCACGGCACAGCAACGGCAGCCCCCCGGAGCAGCGGCTCCCCCGTGGCCGTGGGACCCCCTTCCTCCCCCCGCACCGTGTCGCCTGCCAAGGGGTGAGTGTTCCCTGGCTTCCGTGGGGCTGGCACTTGGGGTGGTGTCCCCGTGGGGCTGGCACCCCCACCGCAGGGAGGACATCGGGGGCATCTCCTCCATCCCCCCCCACCCCCAAAAAGGCAACAGCCCCAGTGCTGAGCTGCGCCGGCCCCCGCGCTGCCCACGGGGGGGACGCTGTGGGGCTGCGCCCCTCGGCCCCAGGGATGGGGGGGGTGCGTGTGCCGTCTGTGTATGCCTGCGAGGACCTGCACCCCCACGCATGGGGAGGTGCGTGTGGGTCCGACCCCGAGGTGTGGGGCGCTGGGTCCCACCTGCCCGTACTCACCACCCGGAGGCTCCTCATGCCGTGGCGAGGGGTGGTGGGCGCAGGCTCTGGGGCGGCCCCCCAGGACCCCCCGGCTTTATCCCCACGGGGGCAATCGGTCACCAGTTAACTGGCCACCGGTTAATGTTTGAGCCCGCGGCACCGGGCTCGGGGGGACGCTGCTCCCCCTTGGGCTGGTGGGGAGCCCAGCCCGAGGTGGGGACCCCACACTGCAGCCCCCCAGCCTGGGGACCCCGACCCCTGAGCTGGGGACCCCCAGCCATGGGTGGCCCCGACAGTGGCTGACGGTGGCCCCAGGCTCCTCGCGGGGGCAATGGGACGCCCCCACCTCGCAGCCCACACCAGCCCCGGTCACCCCATGGGACGGGGCCACGGCGAGACCACCCCGTCGGGACACGGGGCCGGAGCTGGCGCCCCGACGGCACGGTGAGGGGCTGCGGGCAGCAGCGAGGGAGCGAGCCAAGGGGCCGGGGGGCTGGGCAGGCGGCGTGGGGGGGGACCAGGGGCCTCGGGCCGCAGCTTGGGGGTCCCCACCTTGGCATGGCACTCGCCATCTGGCCACTGTTGGCCTGGGGCCACCAGTGCTCCTGCGGGATCTGCGGCGGGGTCGGCCGGTACCAACTGTAAGTGTGTGGAGCGAGACCCCCAGCAGGATCCCTTCACCCTCCCCTGGGAGCCCCGACACGTGTCTCCCCTTTATCTTCCTCCTCCTCACCCTCCTCCTCCTCCTGCCCGGACCCACGGGGTGCCAGGCGGGCATTGCTGCTGCCACGGGGACAGACGCTGCGCTGCTGTCCCCCCTGCGCTGCTGTCCCCCCTGCATGGCTGTCCCCGCTGCCCTGCCATCCCTGCTCTCGCTGCGCGTCACCTTCTGTCACCGTGGCACCCGGGTGTCCCTCTGCTGCCCAAGGCCACCCCTTGCCCACCCACCCATTCCGTGCCCCATTCCCGTGGGAACGCCGCCCGGCCCGGCAGCAGACGTCACCCCTCTGCAGCAGACGTCACCCCTCCTCGCACACTTTATTCTGCACAAAACCGTATTTTCACGTGAGAAGTGGAATGCCCGGTGTCAGTGCCGCTGCGGGGCAGGATCTGGCCCCGGGCACCCACGGGGCTCAGCGCGGCCCCTCGGCAGCCTGGGGGGCACCCAAGGGACCGGGGGGGGCGGGAGGGCGAAGGCTTGGGGTCCCCATGCTGGTCCCTGTAGGGTCCCTCACCCCTTTGCCAAATGGGGGCTGCGGGCGGTGCCGGGGTTGGCCCCATCCCGGGAATCTCCCGTGACGGCCATGGGACACCCCGTCCCAGTCCTGCTCCGTCAGCCGGCTCGAGAGAGGACCGGGACCCCCGGGAAGGAGGGGAGAGGGGCTGGGAGCAGCACCCCTGGGTGCTCTGGGGACGGGGGTGCTGGTGAAGTTGGTCCCAGGAGGGACATGGGTGCTTGGGGAGGGGACGGGGACTGCAGCCAGGGGTACGCGGGTGCTCCCGGCAGGAGGATCCAGGTGCCGAGGGGCTGGGCTCCCTGCCCTCCCCACGGGATCTGTGTCGTCCCGTCCCGTCCCTGCGCCAGGGCCAAGGGGCCGGGACCCTCACAGGCTGGAGCCAGGCAGTGACTGGGGCCACACGTCCTCATCCCGCCGGGCCACGGGGGTGACAGCTCAACCGGGGTGACACCAGCACTCCCGGGGTGTCACGGCATGGGGTGACAGGGTCCTCAAACCAGGACATCCCCACTGAGCCCACGGGGGTCCAGCTTGTCCCCAGTGGGGCCAGGGGCCGTCCCCAGCCTGCCCACGCCACTGTACTGGGGGACAGGGACGGGAGCGGGGTGCAGGACCTGGCCATTCCTCTGTCCCCCGTGCTTGGGGACGGCTCATCGTCCCCCGGCGCCCACCAGCACCCGGTTCCCCTCACCGCAGGGCTGTGAGCGGTACGGGGAGGGGGACAGGGTGCCAGGGGAAGGGGACAGCATCCTCTCCGGGGAGGACAGGACCCCCCGAGGTGCTGAGCCCAACCTGGGACCCCCATGGGGAAGGTGCTGGGGGTGGCCCCGTGCCCCCGCCCTGGCTGGGGGTGTCCCTGCACCCTGTCCCTCGCAGGACCCCCACCCACGTAGCCATGCTGCCCTGGGCACAGGAGGGGTCTGGCGTGGGGGCGATGGGGGTGCTGTGGGGGTGCGGCAGCGGGGCTCGCCCCCCCCGTGGCCGTGCGTGCCGGGCAGGGTGCTGAGCTGCTGAGTCAGGCGGGAGCGCGGCCTCTTGCACAAGGCGCCGGCGCTGCTGCGGTCAGCAGGATCCCCCGCCGCCCCTTGGACCCGCCGTCACCAGCCACGGACGGGCCACTGCCGGCCACCACGGGCCACCGGCTTCCTGGCCCACACCCGTGGTCCTGTCCGCTCCACGGGGCTCCGGCTGACGGCGAGGGCTGGGAGCCCCTCCGTGGGGATGCTCCCCGTGTCCCTGGTGGGGCCGTGGCCGGAGCCGAGCTCTGCCGGGGGGCACCGGGCACCCCCGGAAAGGTGCGGAGGGAGCCCAGCCACGTCTGACTCTGGAAGCGCTTTAGTGGGGGTCCCGCGGGGCAGGGCGGGGGGCACGGCCGTCCGGTGCGGTGTGTGTCGTGTGTGTCCCCCCCCCCTCACCCGTAGCTGTGGGGGCTGTTGGGGTTCATGGGGGACGAGTCCTGGCGGCCCGACTGGCCCATCAGTTGCCAGAGGCGGTGGCTGAGGTTCTGCACTTGGCAGGTGCCCAGCACGCAGCCCACCCGCAGCAGCTGCGCGTGCTGCAGCCGCCCCGGCGCGTGCCGGCGGCCACGGGGGCCATGCTGCAGCACGAAGCGGTGGCCGTGCCGGGGGGCCGGGCGGGCACCGTGCCGGGGTCCGTGGCGTGGGGTGAGCTTTGGGCAGCGCCGTGGGATGAGCAATCTGTGCCGGGGGGCCAGGCGGGCGCCGTGCCGGGGGGCCAGCTGGGGTCCGTGGCGTGGGGTGAGCTTGGGGCGGTGCCGTGGGACGAGCGGTTTGTGCCGGGGGCCACCGGCCGGCTGCAGCGGCGGGGGGGTCCGCGGTCCTGGGTGCTCCCCGAGGAGCGGGGCCGGGGAGGGTCTCCGGTCCGGGGGTTCCCTGCAAGAGAGCGGCAGCGGGGTCAGCGGGGTCAGCGGGGGGCAATGCTTGGTGGGCAGCAGTGGCGACACCCTGGGCAGCAGGGACAGCAGGGGGACAGCCAGGTTGGCCGTGCCATGCCAGGGGTGCCACAGTGGGCCGGGGGGGACACAGTCTCCCGGCCTCGGCTGGGAGGAGGAGGAGGCAGCAGCGGTGGCGGCGGCAGCCAGGGAATGGGAGCCGCTACCTGCAGCCGCACACGTACTCCACGCTCCGGCGTCGTGCCATGGCGGCAGGGCCGCAGGAGCTGCCCGCCACAGCCAGGGCTGCCACCCCGGGCCACCCCTTCCCACCTCACACCGGTGGGGCTGGGACACCCCCATCCCCACTGTCCCACCGGGCTCCCCGGGCAGAGGGGACCCCATGGCCCCGTGGGACCCCTGCCAGCCCCACAAGCGCCAGCACCGCCGGGGCCATGCGGGGTCCCCAAGAACACCCTGGGGTGCGCAAACGGGGTCCCCCTGGCACTGCCAGCTCCAGCACAGCCCAGGTCGGTCTCCCCCCACAGAGAAGCCGGTGACCCCACACCGGGGGGGGGACACACACCACCGTGTTGGCCCCAGGGCTCTGCCACCCACAGCCGCCCCGGGAGGAATCCGCGGCACCCGGGTGGCTGCAGGGGTGTCACGGGGCTGGGGCAGCGCTGGCAGGAGCCCCCCGCACCGGAACCCGCCGCTGCACCCCCCGGCCAGAGCCCCCGCACCCCCCTGCACACGCACATCCCTGCGTGCACACCCCCTTCCCTGCCCACACGGTAACGGGCACACGCGTGTCCCAGCAGGCGCACACGCATGCACACACGCAGGCTCACCCCCTCTATGACGCTGCACACACACAGTACACCCACGGCCCGGTGTGCGTGCAGACACGCACGCACACAGTGACCCCTGCACACGCGCCAGCACGCACATGTCCCAGCATGCACATACATGCACATACTCTATAACCCCTGTACACACACCGGCACATGCGTGTCCCAGTACACACACACTCTATAACCCCTGTACACACACCGGCACACGCATGTCCCAGCACGCACACACACACTCTATAACCCCTGTACACACACCGGCACACGCGTGTCCCAGCACACACACACTCTATAACCCCAGTACACACACCGGCACACGCGTGTCCCAGCACACACACACTCTATAACCCCAGTACACACACCAGCACACACGTGTCCCAGCACACACACACTCTAGAGCCCTTACACACATGCAGGCACACACGTGTCCCAACACACACACGCTCCATAACCCCAGTACATGCCAGCACACGCGTGTCCCAGCACACACATGCTCCATAACCCCAGTACATGCCAGCACACACGTGTCCCAGCACACACACACTCCAGAGCCCCTGCACACACACAGGTACACCCAACACCCTGGTGTGCACGTGTGCACGCACACGCACACACTCCCACCGCACCCCCCAGCCCGGCGTGCGTGCACACCCACGGTGCGAGCCGGTGCAGGCGTCCCAGCGTGCACATGCAGCCCCCGATACGCACTGCACCGACCCCCGTCCCACGGGGACGCTGGGTGCCATGGGGCTTATCCCAGCACGGCCGCACCGAGGCCGGACACCGCTTGGCCACGAGCCACGGGAGCAGGGAGAGAGGCCAAATTCCTCCGGCTCTGCAGAGCCAGGAAGCCCCGGGGGGGCCGGCGAGCACCCGCTGCCCCTTCCGTCCCGGGACATGTTTACAGGAGGTGGTCGGTGCCCGGAAACACCGGCAGCCTCGGCCTTCCCGTCCTGGTGCTGCCCAGACCACGGCACGTGGGACTTTCCCAGCCGGCTCTCTTCCCGGCAGCTCCGGCACCGCTGGCCCTGCACGCCAAGCGGCCCCCGTTGCTGGTGTCCCGTGGGATGGCCGCCACGCTTCTCCCCTGCTGGCCCCGGCACAGCGGGCACCCACCTTGGCCAAGCTCCCGGCACATCCGGCTGTGCATGGGATCCCGTGGGATCACTGCCGCTCCGGCTTCCACGCCCGGTCCCGGGGCTCTGCGAGCCTCGCCAGACACGCCGCGGGGCACCCACTGACCCACCGTCCCCGCACACTCCGGGCAGGGACCCCCCCACCTCCCGCACCCCCGGGAGCTGCGCTGACGGCTGCCTGCGGCACCGGGAATCCCTCCGGAGCCAGAGGCAGGCTTCCCACGGCGCGGGGCACAGCCCAAACCCGCTCCTCAAGCAGCAACATGCACACGCAGAGCCGGTGCACGCACACGCATGCACACGCGGTGCATGCGTGTTATTCAGTGCCTCCTTCAGCAGGAGGTCAGGGCAGGAGACCCCAGCACCCCGGCCCCCCCCGGCCTTGCACACGCGTGCAGCCACACGCACCCTCGCCATCACGGTGTGAACCAAAACCTCGTGCAAGCCTTGCACACCCGCGCACCCTGCCCGCCCCATGCACACGCGTGCGCACACACACACAGAGGTACCGCTGTGGCCCCTGCGCCCCCCCCCAAACCCGGCTCGCTGTCCCCGCAGCCCTGGCC
>VFFE01007789.1:3251844-3443199 GCA_008921705.1 Burhinus oedicnemus | reverse complement strand
CCTCCCAAGCGATCCCCTGTGCCGTGGAAGCTCCTAGTCTTCGAGACGAAGGTGTCTTTTGTCTGGGAAGAGAGCGATTTTTTCTCCAACACTTGGGAAACTACATGCAACTATTGCTTTTTTGGTTCGGTGGCTGTGTGAGTGTGGGTCAACATCAGCATTTCCGTTTGGGTCAGTAGTGTGTTTGCCAGGTGAATATCCAGTCATACCTATTTCCGTGCTTTGCTTCACGCTGCAGTGTGGTCTGCGAGTTCTTCAACTGCGCTTCTCGGATGAAAGCACAGTGACAGGTTAGTCCAGGAGCACGCGTAATGTCCTTCAGACTCTAATGGGCATCCAGTTTATGGGATTAAACCAGAAATAGTCTTGACTGAAGTCCCCAAAGCACTTAGCGGGAAGTCAGGTTTCTCCCTTGGGGCACTTTGTGCTGCATTGTGTGCTTCATCAGAAACCTCCGTGCTGCAGATTCAGAGATTTTTGAGATGTATTTTATTGTTTTTGCTGAGTGATTCTTTTGGAATGTTGATTACTACTCATCCCTTTGCTTTTGATCAGATGGAACCGCTCAAGACTAATTAGTAGCTGAAGGTGTTATCTTAGAAAACATTTTGCTTTTTCTTGGCAAAGAATATTTGTCATGCCGATGACTTCAGAAAGAAAATAGTTCAGCAAAAATTCTTGTTTTGTTAGTTGCTTTGCAAAATATACTTCTGGTGAGCTTTAGACTTGTAATATTGTGTATAGGATTTAGTTTAGTGAAGTGATATTAAGATGGAACTGAGAACAAGTAAGTCTGAAGCCAAATACACAAGGAAGGAGTTGGCGCCAAATGCAGTAGTTTGGCCCGCCTATTGTACCAATAAGTACCATATTTAAAAGTGTGTTAAGTTGGTGCTTTTTCTACCTAGTTGTTTACCTTAGTCTCTTGTTTCTCATAGCTTTAAGAATGATTTTACTGATAGGTCACTGCAGCTTCCTGTAGAGTAAAAGCATTTGAGAGTAGTCAATGTTGTTTACTTTGCTCTGGGGATAGTAAATAGAAGTAGAAGAAAGTTTAGAACAGATATATCTGTGTACTTCTGGACAGTATCATTAAGAATTATCTTCATATGGATTCTGCTGGTAAAGACTGCTGGTAAGACTTAATAAGTTGCCTCAGTGTCGAGCACTAGTTAAACCCTGGTATCAGTGATTTGGGCTTACTAAGTATGAGAATATTCCAGTCCCACACTGCACAAACCACTGCACAGGTCCATTGCAATTTGTTCCTGATAATATCGTTATTAATTATATGAGTGTACAGGGGGCGTGTGTGAAAGGGCAGAGGATATTAAGAATTACGTGTTTGAAGAATCTCTGAAACACTTGGAAGGTCTTCAGGTAAAAGCTTTTCAAGGCTAGCTACTTGTTGTTAGGTAGCATTGCATTTAGAAATCCAATTCTTCCTATTTCTTAACTATGTACATGCTGTTTTGCAATGAGGAAGGATTCTCTTCTAGCTGTAGCCAGATGTGGTTTACATTAAAACCAAAGTTATGGACTTCCACTAGTGATGTGTAACATACACATGAAACAGTTCTCGTTTCAGTTGCATGGGATTTCTTGTAAGACTGCAGACTGCATTTTTCATAGGATTATGGCTTTAGTTTAACATAAAACTGTATGAATACTTATTTTCTTTTGTCTGCCTCAATCACAAGCATGTTACTCAGGTATCTGATTCACTTCTCTTAGTATATAGATCTGTACATTTTTAAATTCTAGAAGGATTCATTGTATTGTTTTAACAGTAATTTCACTGTAATCTAAGAGATATTTTTTTGGTAAGGACTTTTATAACTTGGATGAAGTTTTATTTTTATCCTCCTTTTTCCCCTCCTACCCCTCATTTTAGCTTTCTCATAACTTTCAAAGTGAGTGATATTTATTTGGATGATCCATGTACATTAACATAAAATGAAGATCAAATGTTAGAGTACATCATGTCTGCCTCTCATTTCAAATTGTAGGTATCTACCTCCACTGTGTGGCAGTTCTTCAGAAATATAATAAGAAGTTTAACTGATATGCAGTGGAATATGGTATTTTAATTATACTTTAATTATGAAGTGTATAAACAGTATTGTGAGGAATAGCAGTGCTCAAATTTCTCTTAGTTAAAGTGCTTTCGTAATAAAAGAAGAAAGGACAAAGATGAGTTTACTAAACATCTTAATTTGGGAGTAATTCAGACTTCTAAATATTGCTTTAATGAAATAGTTCTTAAACTTTATTTAAAATCTTACCAGTATTCACTTATCTCCTTTTTGAAATGGATAAATTGACCAAATAACATTTTAGCAGAATGTACCACAAAATCCATTTTGTATGAGCATAATTGCTTTTTTTTCTGATAGTCTGAGTACATGTGTAAAAGTACAAGACTTGCATCACTTTTCTTTAATTTGGCTGTAGATGACTAGACCACAGATGAGTCTGCAAAAATATACTGCTTAAATATATTTAGAAATAGTAAACTGTTCATTTGTTAAGTAGTGAAAACAAAATAAACTCACTGACAAACAACTCAGAATCAGGAGTTGGTTTATGGAATTTCATACTGCAGATGAGAAGGGCCTGGGATAAACATTCTAGATCTCTAGTAAAAACATCAGTGGTAATGCTGCCTTTTTTTAATTGCTTGGACAAAAGTAAAAGGTTTTTTTTTGACATGGTGTCTCTCTCAAAAAGTATCGAAGTGCAAACAGTACTGACTGTCAAACTTCTGAGAGTTCAGTTAGTGAAGTTACCTTTAGAAATGAATGCATAATTAGTCACTGTGTAAATTGACTCAAGTACCCTTCTGTGTAATGCGTATAAACTGTGCTTCTATCGATGAAGTGGTATTTTCCACTTTTTGGGAAGTAAAACTCATGCTGAAATCAAGAGCATGTCTGAGAAGCTGTAAATTCTATATAATGTCATCAAATATCTTGATTCTTCTTCACGTTCTTCAGTTTCATAAGTGAACTTTCAGCTCAGATAAACAGTTTACTGCTGATGTAAGCAGATGTAGTTAAAGTGACCCCAAAATTCCGGTCTCTATAGATGAAGTGCTGTTTCATGTGTGAAGCTGGAGACTCTCTTCTGATTAGAAACACCATGAAAGTAAGGAATTGCTCTGAACAGTCATTGTTTTATTTTGCTCAATTGTTTATCACATCAGATTTCAGTATAGTTTACTGCAGAAATCAGTTTATGAACATATCTTTCATTGTAGGGATGAAGTGAATTTTCAGTATGAAAAATAGAGAACTTTTCAATGACATTTTTTTTCCTTTCTATTGTGTATGTCAGCCACCTAATTAACATCTTGTTTTTCTGCCTTTGGAGCCCTGCGTGTTCTGTAAGAATCTGTCCCTTGTTGCAGAATTAAGTTCCAAAAAATACTGTTTTCTTTTTCAAGGATCTTTCCAAACCCCTAGTGTTAGGAAGGTAACCTTGAATACATGAAGCAAATATAACTGCAAATGGATGTCTGTGGAGATCTTCGAAATGATAGTTCTGTAGTGTGGATTACTCAGTTATTATTAATGGACTATTTGTTTTGAAACCTGAAGATAGTCCAAAATAGGTTATCAGATACAGTGCTGTAGCTGAATATTTTGGTTGGAACCCAGACTGGGGGAGTTTTTTTGAGTGCTAATATGTTAACTGGTGGTTGTTCTTTTGCCAAAACTCCCATTTCCTCCTGGCAACTAAACGTATAGCTGTTTTGAAAGAATCACTGTTGCAACATTGTCTGTCATGACATAAAGCACTGTAAGATGAATTTATTAAGCTGTTTAGCTCTTTTAATATATCAATAACATACATTATTCATTCAACTAGTGTCAGTTTCCAGTCTCCTGCTCAAAAATGCTCAGCAATCCGGACTGCAACAGAAGTTAGACCTTGCTTCTATAAAGTCATAAAACCTTAATGAAACTTCCTCTTTATTAAAAAAAAAAAGAAAAGAGGTCTTTGCTGCAAAGTAACCAATTTTTCTTGCACAACATGCTTTCTCAGCTGGCAAGTACTTTGACTTACTGGGCTTTCTCTCTGAGTGCTCCTAGCTCTCTTTTTAAAGTTTGCCAATTTGATTTGTTTACTGTGTAGGATTGTACTGGTGGATAAGATCATGCTGCTGGCTTCAGTGAAATTGAGTGAAGGCCTGCAACATTTTCCAAGCATGCAATATGATAGCATGTAGTATCACATTTCAATGGGTGAAATACAGTTAAAATTGTCCATCATAGGATACTACAATGGCCTGTTGATTTTTAGGTGCCACAGTTTCTCTTTCTTTGTAATTGAATCGTGCTCGTGAACATATGAAAATGTTCATTTGCAGATTGAAGGTCATAAAGTAAAAACTGCACAGAGGTCAACCTTATATACAGGCTAGAGAACAGTCTAATAATAATTACATTATTTTTTCCAGATGACTGAATTAACAATGGAGCTTGCATATATATTAAATAGTACAGGTTTTGTTCTTGCTAATGGTAAATTGAACAAAAAAAAAAAATTAATTGTTATTCCTAGGCACTTATTTAGACTTGCCAGCTTTCCAGTTTCTAGCAAATGCAGTGGGTCTTTAGAATGAGAAGTATCAAAACACTTTCACTTCAGGTAAATTATAGGAATGGGATGGGATGAATTTACATCTCGACTTAAAGTCTTAAAGCATCTTTCTAAAAATTAATCTTATGTTGTTCACAGACGCTTGCATAATTAGGAATTTAAAATGTACTTTTAATTATTTTGTTACAGAGACAGCTGGCCTAATAGATATACAGTGATTAAGTGCAATATTAGCATTTTAATGGAGTAGGTGACGGTAATGACTGTCTTTTCAGCTTTGACCATTTAGTCCTTGCTGGGCATCTTACTAGTTGAGTCTTGAAATGTTTTTTTGGCTCTATATAGAGTTGCCACTAGAAAAGGTCCTGAAAGATATAGAATCATAGAATATCTTGAGTTGAAAGGGACCCATAAGGATCATTGTGTCTAATTCCTGACACTACAGCTATGGCACTAGTACGTGTTATTACTAGTTGCAGTACAGTGGTGGCAGCTAGCATTCTGTGCCCCAGGAGATGAAAACAAGTTTATTTGGATGAATTAAAGCTGTAATAGCATACCAAAAGGTGATGCAGGAGCAGCTGCATAGCTTTTTTATTTCTCAAAGACCTTTGGGGCATCTGACTCTAGATGGTCATATAATGAACCTTGAGAAATGTTATGTGTGTATATTAGATATTCAGGATATCATCAATAGAATATGTAATGTGACAAAGACCAGGTCAAGTATAATTATTTATTCAAAAACAAATAACAAAATTTGTAAGGCATGAAGAATAGTCTGAAAAAGTGGTTGAGAAACTTTTCTACTGTGCAAATATTTATCACCAAAGTACTGTAAAATACAACAAGTACTGAAAGGTCCTGTTGTGATATCTTCTGCCATTTCAGATGCATTTGAAAAGTTTAAAACTCTGACTTAAATTTAACTTTGACACACAACTATAACAAGGGTGCATTTATCTTTGAAACTTAACACCTTGCATGAAAAAAACAAGGTTACATAAATTTGTCATTTGCTTTCAGACCTATGACAGAATGGAAAGAGTAAGAAATGGTTTAGTAGCATTTTCTCAGTATTCCTCTGCCTTTTTTTTGTGCAATTAAAGTAACATGATAAAAATTGCCACCTCTGTTTCTAAAAAAACTGCCACCTCTGCACTCTGTTAAGTGTGAAACGCATAAAATATGGTTGACATAGCAATAGTGTAAATGCTTGTAGTGAAAGAAATGAACAGTGTTTTCTCTACCTAGCATGGTTTTGATTGGCATTCTGTGCCAGGTCTTTATTTGCCAGATGAAGGATTACTTTTTAACAACTAGAAGTAGTTTTGTGGGTATCATTCTCTGACCACCTGGAATTGCTGACATTTGGGTCCCTGTAGGATGGACTGGCAAAAACTACACATGTACTTTGAATGAACATTTTGGGCTGGAAAAAAATTCTGTGTAGGGATTTGATTCCACAATGTCTGTGTTAGGATCTGTTAGATTTTTCTGTTTTCTCTCAAAAATTCTGCACTGTGAATTGGGAGAGATTGGTTCCACTGAAAGGTGTGCCAGATTTGTTCTAGCACTGAAAGAAATGAAATCATGCCAGCTGTTGTTCAGACACAAAACCACTATTTCTCTCCTAAGAGAAAGATATACTGAAGCTCTACAAGCTTCCTTGCAGCAGCATTGCTGCACCAGTATTTTAGCCTACTGAAATTTGAGCTACCAATGTAAATAACATCTGGCAGCCACTGTGTTAGCTTCAGGTCAAATATTGTTACTGAGCATGAATGGTGGTCCCTATAAGATTATGGGATTTTCCTGTAATTATATATATATAAAAATACAATATTGTGGTAAACTTGTACAATAATTTACAGATGTAATTTAAAAGAAACTTCTTTTACAATGCATGCAAGGCAGAAAAGTCTGAAAATGTGGTGTGATGGCAGGAAGGAGTTCTTGAAGATATATTGTTAAAAACCTCAGGAATACTACCACAAAAGTTAGTCAATAGGAGTAGAAAACTGTTATTCTCAAAAAAAATAAAAAAACCCAAACTCCAAAACTTTTTTATTGCAAGTAATTTCTATAGACTTCAGTTTTTGGGTAGGACTGATAATTGACCAGATCACTTACTGTTAACTGCATTTGAAATTCCAGTTACAGAGCATATTGTAATTGTTTTCTGAAGCCACTAAGAGCCAAAGACTCATTTTACTTCAACTGTAAATCTAATTGTTCTTTTCTGAAGTCTTACAATATTATATTTCATATTCTTCATTTTTAATCATAAGAATGTTTTCTCAAACCTTTGTCTCCTAAAGTCAATGTGAAACATAAAATTGAAATCTCTAGCTATATAATGACAGGACTTAAATAGCTGGTGAGTTTGACAGTGTGTTAAATGAATTGTGGCTATATTTTATTATTTTAATAACTTCACACAAACAAATGTACTAATGACGTCAAGGAAAATTCAGTAAAAGCAGGGTAAACTTTTATGCAGCACACAAGCTGATGGAAAAGGCCTCAAGTTTTCAGCAGTACTTCTCAAGTTGTCTTAACATTCACATGAAATGCTGAAATGCTTTTTGGTTTTTTGGTTTTTTTTTGGTTTGGTTGGTTGGTTGTTTTTTTGTTTAGGTTTTGGGTTTTTTTTTGCAACAGCAGCCCAGCACCGTTAGAGCTAATGGTTTAGACTTTCTATGTGTTCAGTAATACAAGGAGAATATAAAACTAGCCATTTTAAAGGGAAAAGAAATTAATACGGTTCACTGCAGCAAATCCAAGCAGCAACCTGATCTGGCATATTAGGTCAGAGTGCTTGCCTAGACAGGATCTAGAGTTTCACATATCTTGGGATTAAATATGAACATATTTTCCTCCAGCTAGTTGCAAAATAGAAGAGGATCTATTATTAACCTGCATGCTATTATTGTGAATGGTTGATCATGATTCCCTCTTGATCACAATTTTCTGTCCTGTCTACTATTTTTATCCAACAGCTTTCCTCCCAGTTTATTGTATGCTCAAGTTCAAAAGAAATAGTTTTGCTTTCTGTGGAATACAAATAAATGTTCTACAGTGGAAAATGTAGCCCACCATTGCACTGCCTTTATCCTTTTCTTAAGGGTACTTCAATGGGCATATGAAGCCTTTTCCTTTTGTGTTGTGTCAGTGTTCAGAGATTCACTGATCACATCTGTTCTCATTATATCTCAGGTTGACCTTGGCACAGCAGGAAAAGCCTTCCTCAATATAAAGAGAATGCCAATACCTGGCAATTCGTATGATAAACCAGTGAATTCTTTTTACACATTTTAACTGCCAAGATTCTAGCCAGGGAAAAACTTGCATAACCTTTACCATGTGGGGAGAAAAAGTACAGGAGGAGCAAATCATACAAAAGATGATGGCCTAGAAGCTTTAGGTTACTGTAGAAGTGCATGTTTCTAGAGTTTCACTATTATGTGGAAAGGATCTTGCTCTTGCCAGGGAATCTCTGTCTAGAACCCAGGGATCTCCTCTTTTATTTGCTGAAGTTTGTCCTCAGCAGAAATACTCAGAATCTTCTGATAACTTAAATGTCTCAAATCCTGCGTGGATGTCTGGGACCTTCTGGAACACAGAACTATTTGTTCTGGCGCCTGTGCTCTCGTACTGGTTTTAGACTCCCATTCTTGTCATAGTGCCTTTTGTAAGCACTATTTAGACACTTTGGAAGAAGTAGGTACTGCCCTGCAGAACATACAACCTGGAAATGTGAGACTGATGGAAATTGGGGTCTTCCTTTTATAGATAAGGAAATTGATGAATTGAAAGATTAAATGACTGATCCCAGGGTTACACTGTAGATCTGGAGCAGCAGAACACATGTAGACCAGAGTTTGATTTAGCACTGTAATAGAAAGAATTTTTCACTTCCTGCTAATGTCAGTATGGAACTAGCAAAATTTTTCTTCTGAAGAGAACTCAGTGTTGGGTAGCTTCTGCTAGAAAACTGTGGTTAAGGCTGTATTAGTGCACTTTTTCTTTTGCCGCATAAACATACAGAGATGGAAATGCCTGCTCCCCTCTTCTCCCCTGCTTTTGTGCTTGCTCTGTATTTGCAAACAGGAAGCCAAGTTTGTTGAGAGGGGTAGAAATAATGCCCTCGTGCTACATTTTACCATGTCATCTTAAAATACTATAACACCTCTTATCACCTGAGAATCAAGAACTGTACACAAGTGCTTTCACTGCAATGCATCTGTTTTTGTGGAATAATAGCAAAGAAGAGAATAGAAATAGCAAAGGGAGGCTGGTATGTCACAAAGCAGTAGCAAATATTGCGTACATGAAGGTTAAGTCCTATTCTTATGCAGAAACAATAGAAATCTCTCAATAAAACAGAACAAAGAAATCTTGTGTTACACAAAGGAGAGAGGGAAAAAATACTCCCATATCTGAAGTATTAAATGCATAGTACAGCTTCTGTGAGGGGAAAGCTTGCTTTTTTCCCTCCCAACAGAGGCCCTGTCAGATTGAGATTTAAATGCCCAAGCTACCCCACAAAACTGATATATAGCCCAATATTTGCATAAAAGATTTATTTATTTTTTGAAAGCATAAGTTCGGTAGGAATCTTTTGGTGAATTGAGATTTCAGTGACAAACAGAAGTGATATGTCAAATTTTCCATTCTTTTTTTTTTTTCCTCATTCCTTAATTTGCCATCCTTCTCCTAGTGCTGCAAAGAGAATCTTGCTATTCATGGAAATACAAGGTAAGTTTATCAAAATAAAGTATTAATTTATTAGATTTTAAAATATTTTTATGTTTAAGAAAATAGAAAACCCATAATTCAAAATATTATTTATGTTCTGCTGTCTCATGTCTGGCTTAACTGGTTTGCAAATACTGTGAGTATCAGGCTGGTTTTGTGGGGGTACCTTTGTCCACCAGGGCTTACTAGTTCCAGTGTCACATTGTGTTAATACAGTTCAGGGACGGACCTGGCTTCACATGTTCATGCTATGCTGAAACTAGTAAGTTGCCCTGGGACTGGGCATGAAGGGAAGCAAGGCACAGAGGCACCCAGTCTCCTGCGTGGGCAGTGCAGTATCTAGATTTGATTTATCCCAATTGCCTACTGCCCTATGTAATGGAAAACAAATCATATAGGTAAGGTAAGTAGCCTTTTATATCTTTTATGATATATAAAAACATATATATTCCATATCTATCTGTAGTATAAAATTGTCATTCATCCACACACAGGTGTTTATGCCCTGCTTCATGTCCTAAGAAAACTTCAAGCAAAAGAACCAAAGCAAATGGAAGAGAAAAAGTTACAAAAAAAGAGGAGGAACGTGGCACTGGGACCATTACAATTCACGAAGGCAGCTGTCATGGGGAGACAGCAAACTGACCACCCAGCACTGTTTCAGTTTCCTCCACTGAATGTTTTCAGTTATTAAAATGCGGTGTTCTTGTGTCTTGCGATGTAATGTCGTTGGGGGTTTTCTTTGAATATATTCTCATATTAATAAATAAAATCTTTGGGATATTTTGTACCTTAATGCCATTGAAATGAACTGTTGAGTACTGCTCAACTATTTCTTTATTTCTTGTTTAAACATATACTGTAGACCAGCCTGACGACAGTCCTGGATATTATCATGTACCGGCAATGATCAGTTCAGGTTCGTGTTCAGCCAGTCTGAGGATGAGGGTCCCAATTCAAGGAAGGAATATGTAAGTTCTTATGATATCCGCATTTAGCAAATTATTCAGGGATATGTTCCATCTAGAAGACGTGTTTAAATAGTCTTGACTTAAGTGTTGGCTTCACAGGAAGCCTAGAGCTTACCTTATGCATCAATGCCTTGCTGAATAGAAAAAAACAATGAATATCAGAAATATGTTAATATAATTAAATATAATTTTTTTAAAAAAAATATGAAAATATTTTTAATTGCTTGTGCTTACTGAACTAAATGTATTAGTAATATAATACAAAACTTGCATACACTTACATGTGTTCATGTGCAAATCTGACCTCTTATTTTGTAGTTTTCAGATGTGAAAATATGTTTGCAAAATAATGTACACAAAGCAGAGATTTGAAAATTTGTGAAAATTAGAAAAAAGATAGTGGTTTATGTTGAAATTCAGGTGGTTTTTTTTTTTCTTTTTGCAATCTGAATGCAAGGTGACAAAGACTACTTAAGCAATGTTAGGACAATATCTAACCTGTATGGAACAGGATATGTTCCCAAGATAATACTTCTTAAGATGCATCCAGCAACAGTTTAAACTAAGCAAGGTTAGACTGTAGAAGCAAACTCTGTTCTATCATTAGCTCTTTATGGTTCACTAGTTTTAACATTTGAAATTGGAATGCTGCCTGGGTAAGAATGCATTAAATTATTTTCTGCAGTGCTGTCTGTCTTGATACAGTGCTGACTTTGTTATTCTTGCATCTGATGTATTCAAGTTGGCACGAATGTGAAAGACATAATTCTCATTACCTGTGCTAAGCCAGGCAGTGAGGGAAACAAGCTTGACTAAATGCTTGGATTTCAACCAATGGTGCAGCAAACTAGTGTTGGTTCTGAAAATGAAAACTGTTACTGTATACTCATCAGCTGGAAACACTGTGAGCTTTAAGAATCAAAATTTAAAAAAGAAACTGAGGACACTTTGGCAAGTTAACCCTCTTCAGTTTAAAAGCATCAGAATGAAAATTCCTGTGAATAATAAAGGTACTTGTTACTAATAATAATTGCTGATTTTAGGCCGAAGGACATATTGTGGGGCACTTTTATTTTGAGTTCATGCACTCCCTGGCAGCAGCAGACAATAAAAATGGATAGAAATTTTCAGTACCAGTAGCTGCTTCAAGAACTCTTGTAGGTCAGTTTTTCAGAATATGCTTTAAAGCTAAAAAAGTTTCATCAGTAGACTTCCAGTTGTCCTTGAGAGCTTGATGCCAACTTTGAACTCCTCGCTTTCACCGCAGTGTGTAATTGTCCCGCTGTGTCTGTGGGCTGGCAGTACTCTTATTTAGCGCACTGCCCTGCTCTTGGAAACAAGCTATTCCCATTTACGCAGCCAGCTTCTCCTATAGCTTAAAAGCATTTTCATCTGGTTTTTTTTTTTCCTTTCCAAATGTCTGCAGAATGCATAGCTATTTATTAGCATGTGTGACAGCTTAAATGGCTCTTGTCAACAATTACCCATTTAGGAAAGTGGCAGTCTTCATTTGTGATGTTGTAACGAAAATGATCTCTAAACAAGTGTCTTAACATGTTTCTTAAATTATAAAGTGATATCTCTAAAATGTGTTCTGTGAGGTTGAAAACAATTCAAAGAATAATTTGTGCTCTATAACAGATCAAGGTGGAATACAATGTTAACATTTTTTCAACTTATCTTTGGAAGACCAACTTTTTCTTGTGCTTACCAGCAAAGTTATGGCCCCACATAAATCCTAGTGGTTATAACAATACTGTTTGACTAAAGTAGTCATGATAAAGGGTAAAGGGGGTAGCATTATAAAAAGTAAAATGTGTCAAATATAAAACAAAGAGAAAGAGAGAAAAAAGGGGTTTCATTTCCAGCAGTTCCAGCAATATTTATTTCCTGGAATATTGGCTTTTCTCAAACTCTTAAGTGTTTTTTACGTAGAGGAAGAAATTCTGCCACCACTGAAACTAATCATTGGTAAAACATTGCTCCTGTGTGATGGGGGTTTGACCCCTAGAGTCCTTGTATACTGCTGACTGTGTTCTATGGGGAAATCTAATCTGCATCTTCTAAAGGTAGAGATTTTCCAATAGCTTTGTGAATAGCTACCTAAATCCAGGAAGGATTCAAGATCACAAAGTGTTCAGTAAAATGGGTCGGGGCGAAGTGAATTGATCTGTTTCTAGAGTATTTGATATGAAGCTTTAGTTGGGAAACATACAGAGAAAATCATGCTGTGTGACAGTCATACTTTTGTAGTCTGAAAGCATATAAAATAAGCAGCTGTGGCCCAAAGTAGGCTAACAAGGCAGCCTTTTCATGAAGAACATAGTCTGTATGTGTGTCTCCCTCTCTCTGTAAGAGCAGCCACCTCTCAGTTATGTATGTGTGACTGCAAGGAGCTCAGTAGTATTTCCCAGACATAAGTAATATTTTTGGTAAAAGTTTAAGCATGAAAAAGGATTACTTGAACAAACTTTTATCCATCTATTTTATTGTATATCTATTTGCTATGTGAAGGTGAAATCAGCCACAAACTCATTCAATTTTTCTCACACTCTTACCGTTCTCTCACTCAACAATACAACTTCAAGTTGTTTATAGCTAATTCCAGAGCAGAGTTTACTTTGCTTACATGGAGGGAGAGCATGCATACTTAATAGAGTATCTGTCTTTTAGAAGCAGATAGAGCAATTAAAAATATTTAATCATTATAATTTATGTGCATAATTACATGCATAATATGTGTATAATTTATGTGTAGACAAGGGGGGAAAAATCCCTGTAGAGGGCAAGTAAAACTTAGAAAATTGAGAGGTGAGCTATCAAGATGTGAGAGATGACTGCAAATTTTAATTTTATGCTTTCCGTTTCCATATTAATTGTTCCTACTTTATGAGCCTATTTCCTGTGGAAAGGTTAGTCCTAAGCCAAAACTCTGTTTCGAGAAGAAACCTGAAATCTAGAGTGGAAGTATGATGGACTATGTGGGGAAAGAATTTGAAATGTTTTGTGTATACTGTATACTTACTTATCTTCCTAGCACAGTGGGGTTTACTTGATTTTCTTTTTTATGGTTTATTTTTCAAAACTTAGTGATACCATTTCCTGATTGCTGTAATAGTAGTTTAGTGTTAACAGTTTACTAACCAAGTACATAAATCCATGAGATCAAAAGGTCTTATCATGGCTCTGTAAGGGTGTTCCTATCCTGAAAGTTTCTAGACACAACTAGGAACACTACTGATATAAAGCTTTCATGGGAGTCCATAAATTGTCCTGTAAGCCTTTATTAAACTGGAAGAAAAGGTGACCTGCTTCATGAATAAAGAATGGACAGTACTGAACAACAGGTCAAAGAAAACCATAGCTGTTGTTTTTAACCATATTAAAATACTGCCCTTCAGCACTTCCTTGTCCAAGCCTGCAGCCCAGAATTAAAGCAGTGTAACATAATCTTTTATGCTACCCCATGCCTTTTTTTCTGTCTTAGGTTTGGTTTCTTTTTCTGAAATAAATATTCCGTTTTCCAGGGTCTTTCAAATGATGCAAAAATATATTGTAGGTAAACTGAGAATCTTTACTTTATAAACAAGGTCTCTGATGTAGGAAAATATTCACGAGGTAAATGTCTGTAATTTCCAAAATAACTTGTCTTTAGCTTGAAATTACGGGCTATGAAGAATGTTATTTATTGTGCTTCTTGGTTTTCAAGTAACTTTGTTTTAAAATAGGGTAATTGTTTTTGTTGTAGGTGTTTTCTAAAGGACACTGACATCCCAAAGTAGCTGCCTTAGGTTTAATAAATATATATACAGACAACCAGACTGCAGACATATTTTAGCTTTTATCTATGGTAATACTAAACAGTGAATATGTGGTGTGTTAAGACCTAAATTAATCTTTTGTGCTACTGGAATTTTTTGCTTTAATGAAACATCCACTCACTTGGCATTTTTATTAACAGCCACTATTTTTCTTTGTTTCTAATGAAGCAAAATCTTACAGGGCAGCACTTTACTACCTTTTTCCCCTACTATTTTTGAGGTGTCATAGTGCCTTTGAAAACCAATTTACTTCACATTCCACTTCTACTGCCAGTTTGACTAAAAATGGCTTATGTAAAAAATACAATAAATGCACAGGTGAAAAGACAATCATATTAAATAACATGCAGATTACAGTAGAGTGTAATACAACTGAGTGAGCAGAGGCTGTTGTCAGAGCTATAAGAACAGCTGTATTTAGGTGTTTATAATTGCAGTTTTGGTACTTTGACTCTGTCTTGGAAAAAAAAAAAGTGAATTCTGAGATGAATCAATACATTATTCTGCCTTCTAGTCAGAGTACGTCTGTCAGGGTATCTTTGTTCCATTTTGAGATGTATTTGTTGGGGATGACCTTGCAGAACGATTCACTCTCAAGTTGGAGTTTGTGTCACTATTCTGTACGGCACGAACAGTAGTAAATTGGTTATGTAGTTCCTAAGTTTCTTGCTGTTACAGGTGAAAGAAACAAACTTGTATGCATTGCAGGCTTGAAAAAGTTACAGAGCGATACAGTTTCTTGAAGGAGTTAATTTTCTGCCTTGGTAGAAAAGGATCAAAGAAACTGTAAAAGACAACCAATCTATATGCTTTTACATGTGGCTTTCTAAAGATAATATTGTAATATTATAGTATAAATATAGAATAGTATAAAGTATAACAGGAAAGCAGACCAGAAGAAAGGGGAAAATTTTCATCTGTACCACTCAAGGCAGCTCCATTGCATTGGATGGAATTATGGTAACTTAAAATAAATAAGGCTTACCTTTGAGGTGCTTCTTGAAAATGTGACAAGCTTGTCAGAAAAGCCGTAGGGAGAACTGTGAAAACTAGAAATAGGAACTAAACATGGTTGGTTACAACATCTCTGCAGGGGCCCAGTGAACAATATGGATTTATTTACAATGGAGAAGTCCCTTAGCTTTTGCCCTAGGACTTTGCTTTAGGATCTGATTCCGTAAAATTCGGAGTAACTTCTGGAAGTGCTAACAGAAGTTATTTCCTGCATGAGTCTGTGTCTGAATCACCTTTTGAGAATTTCCAGAAATAGTTCAGCTGCTTTTGCTGTGAATCCTAAAATAATCAGCCTCCTTTCTCCATTTGTTTGAGAAGGAATTAAAGGTTTAGTTGGGTTCTTATGAATGTTACTGATTATTGCACTGCACTATGGTTACTGTTTAGCTGCTGTGTTTGCCAATGGTAGGATACTTGAACTTCAGAAATGTAGTGCTAATGACCTTCAGGATGCTTTTCCTTGACCCTGTAGTGAAATAAGCATTTTCTTCGTAGTGGAGCAAAGATATTGAGCATTATCAAAGATTAGGCTGTGTGCTGCAGAACTCACCTGTTCTTCATGTATAATGTGTTTGCCTGTTTTTACAAACACTGTACCCTGAAGAGATGTGAACAAAAACAATCAAGTTATAACAAAGTGTCTGAGCTCAACAGCTGTAAGCACTCACATGTTTGAGAAGACCAAAACCTTGCATATTTCTTATAGGATAAAATTCTTATTTTGTTGCAATACGAACAACAAAACTGAGCTTCTCAGTGTATCCATGGTGAAGTGCCTTTAGTCTTCTCTTGGATCATTAGTAAAGAGCAGATGATATGGTACATATAGCCAGTTCAGTCAATGCTGTGTCTGAGAATATCAAGGCTTAACAAGAATAGCAAAGCTGTATAGATGTTTTTCACAATAAAGATGCAACTCGCACTATGTCGTTTCTGTCCAGTTAATCTGGAGGATAACAAACTCCAGCTACTGCAAACCTGGAACTTATTTGCAATGGTGGTAGATGCAATCCCATAGCCATTCTTTTCAAAGCTCATTTTCCCATCCTATGCATGTGAACGGACATCCAGATGCTTGCTCTGCAGAAACATGAGTGCAGAAAATAGGCAGGCAGATTATAATTAAACTTGATTAAATTTTTAAATAGATGAGTACTATAAGGCATTCTTGTTAAAGTTTAACATCAAATGATCTCATGATTTTTCCAGGTTAGGAGTAACTAGTTTATAAAAAGGCCAGGAAAAACAATCAGCTTTAAAATTGAGGTTATCTATTCTTTTGTTCGCTGTACTACCTACTGTTTGATGAAGATTAATCAATTCACCCCATGTTCTGTGCTGCAAATATAAAGGCTATGAAAGCCTCTTAATCTAAGTCTAAAATACTCTTGCTATTACTGAAATTGAATCTGCTGTGACCTGTCACTAAGTAGATGCACTAAGCTCATTCTTTTTCACTTTATAACATCTGTAGCTTTCCCATTAGCTAAACTGGACGGAGTTTGTGATGTTAATTTGCTTAGCAAGGACTTTGTGTAGTGTGTGAAGACTGAGTGAACTCCTTCCCATGCATACTCTCCCACCAGTATATACAGGAACCCAGGGAGGGGTAGGGGGTGGGGAGTAGTGGGGGGAAGGTATTGGGCATGTGTAGGGATAGCAGGATTAGTTGTGCGTAGGGATAGCAGTTTGCAAAAGAGATTAAAGCACTGGTGGTGGGCAGTTTTCCTTCAGAATTTTTCACAATAATAATCTAGATAGATAGACTGGTCAGGGATCTATACCAGTTTCATCTAAGAAAATTACTCTTGTCCGTGACATGATGTAATGTGTTTCATACTTGCTGTTCTATGAAAATGCTATTCATTGCTGGATCTATAGGTTGCTGGTGTTCTGGGAATGCTTTGAACTAAGAGACAGTGGATAAAATCTCAGTGTTGAAAGTCTTATTTTCTGAACAGCATTCAGAAGGAGCATGTCAGTGCCCGCATCTGCAGTCACACTGTAAAACCAAGAGCTTGTTGGAGCCCTGAAGAGCGCAGCAGAGAGCGAGTGCTCCATCTATAGCCTCAGGCCTCTGTCAAATAGGAGAGGAGAGCCCTGAAGCAGCACAGCAATCTGGCAAGAGTAATTTTTCCAACAGCAATGTCAGGATCTTTTTATAAAAAAAACCCAAAAACAAAACAGCTTAAAAAATAAGCTTTGAAAACTTTTTTGCTATCTGGTTAAAATTGGCACAAAAAGTATTGAGAGGTGGGCATGGTGGTGGAGGCAAAAAGGCACTTTGTTGTTTAGTTTCATTGTGGTTAGAAATACTTACCTGTGAAGGACAGACTTGCCACCAGGATTTTGTTTGTCAGCCTTTTTGAGGTAGAGACATTAGCTACAGAAAGACTTTGGGACAGGGCTGTTGGTGGTGAAACAGTACTCCCCTTTCCTTTTTGGTATTTATCAGAGGTTTCACGTCCGTCACTCTCCAACTGAAGAGCTCATGCTTCACTCCTTCCAAAGAGATTGTAATCAGTAGTAGTCCGCTGAGCTAATTGTTTTCTCATTTGAGTGTTTTGAAACAAGAGAATTAAGAGAGAAATAGAAAGAGGCAGACTGCCTTCTTAACAAAATCCCAGAAGTAACAGAGCCATTTTCTGTGCGTTGAATAAGCCTGCAGTCCAAGTCTCTTTTGTCTGAAAGTGACATATTAGCCTCTGAGTTCCTTAGAAAAGAAAATTACTGGCCAGTGGGGCCATTTATTTTTGTTTCTGTGTGTTTAAGGAAAAAGAAACACAGTAGATATTGCCTTGATCAAAATGAGTAGTTCACTATAGGTTGGTTTTTTCCGCACTCCTGATTCAGAGAAGAAAAAAATATGACCCATGGTGATGTTTTAAGGATGCTGTTCTGAATTTTGTTGCTCTTCCAGTTAAAATAAAATATAAACTTTTGTAACTGCTAAGGAATTTGGTATATATAATTCCATGAAATAACAAATTCATGGTTGAATTTCTTCTAGCTATTTCTTTATCACACTCAGGGACTCAGCTCCATACCAAAGAGCAGAAATTCATACGTACGTTATTTTTTGACCAAATTTCCTCCCATCTACAAAGAAACCTGCAAGCAAAAGAAGTAGATACACTTCATGTTGCATAATAGAACAATGACTAAGAAGTTATTAAACTCTAAATTTTTAGTAATTCTTGGAACAGTTAAAAAAACCCAAACCTGGCTGAGAAGCCTTATCCTGCTCTCAGTAAGCTTCTTGTGGTGCAAATCCACTGATGTCAGGAGTTAACCTAAACAGAGGATCTGTGAGGAGAACTTATTGGCTATTGACTCTTACTCAGTAGCAATCCTGGCACCTAGATTGCAAATATGTATGCTTTCTGATTTTTGGTTGTGGCTATTGTAATTTCTAAGCAGTCCTTTTCTACTTAAAAGCACCAATCAACTAACCAACCAAATATTCATATTGGGATAATAATTCATTTCGCTGCCTGCATACTTGCTTTTGTGATAACTATCATTAAGAATTTTCTTTTTTTGTTATAGCAGGGGCTATGGGCTAAACCGGACTGAGGGACCCACTATCCCTCCACCAACGGCAAAAATCAAAATGTGTGAGAGGAGCAGAGGGGATAGGGAAAAAAAAAGATGTAAAGAAGTGAATTAATCTGTCCCAGCCAATAAAGCGGTAAAGCTGGACTAATCCCCGAGATACAGTGTAAAGATTTAGGGCTCATGCTCACTGAATGAACAGCTGTAGCAGTTTGAGGCGTTACTGCCCTTCAGCAGAGTATTTCTGTCCCCACAACAGACATGATCTAGCTCATAGTCCTGCATTTCAACGTGAACTGCTTCATCAGAGGTGAAAGCTCTACCCTGTGAAAGGGACTGCAGATCCTCTCTGCCTTGGTGGCACCACAGCCCACAGGGTGGGTAGCCGGAGCTGTGCCAACTTGACCTACAACAACAGTGTTCACCACAGCTTGCCTTGGCTGAAGTCTGTCATTTGACCACTTTTTCCTCTCTCCTGCATATATATATAATTTTCCTGATGAGAATGTGCTGACGATTCATGCTGTGTTTTTTTAATGGTGCACTGAAGTGGTACATAATGATAAATGAAAAAGTGAAAGGCACATACATGTATTTCACCTGTAGTATGCAGAGGTTGATCTGTTACACTCAACTTAGATTTTAATTTTAAATGGTCATTTGGATCAGGCTTCATCAACAACAGCTGTTCTTAAAGAATTAGCAACTTGGAAGTGTTCCATTCTGTGCGCTGCTTGTTTGTGTTCCAGCATTGATGATTTAAGCAAGTAGGGTAGAAGACCATGGCAGGATGGAAGTGCCAGTGTGTGCCAGCTGTGAACACATCTTCGAGGCTCATCCTTCCTACTCTTGATGTGCATATCTGTCTGTATTAAAACTATGTGTGATTTGGATAACTGTGAAATTCCACAAACAAATGAAAAGCTTCATGCAAACATGATTTCCTTAGTAGCATAACTTTCGTCTGCTTTAACTCACCAAGCTTTTTGTAATTAGTGGAGAAATCCTCGACTCAGTGTCAACATGAGGACAGTGTGCAGGATTCATATTCAGCTATTCGAAAACCTGTTTGAAGGTTCTGAACTTATTTCACAAATCAGTGTAGCAAAGTGGCTTTTGTGGAATTATTGCTGCAAATAAGACAAGAATCAAACCCGCTATCTGGAGAATTAGATCTCAGAATAGGTTTTACTCTGAACTTGCACTCTATTTTGCAAAATCTGGTCTAAACATGGTTAAAATCACTCACTAAGGGCTGTTATCCTCCTAGATGTTTATGAAAAGCAGTCAGAGTGAACAGTGTCTACATATCTAAAGGCTGATTTAATCCTTAGGGAAGTTATGTCTGGTTTTGGATTTCAGGGTGTTCTCAAAGGATTGTTTTCTGTTTTGTAAAAATACGGCAAAAAAGAAAGCAAAGATGGAATTTCCTACTATTTCCTTCCAGGCTTCTCCTTGAGTGATTATGCTGGCTAGCAAGTTCTGCAATATGCCTAAATACAAGTCTGTAATCTTTTCATGCATTGAACACACAAAACAAAGTGCTTTTCAGTGCAATCATATTCAGGTAAGTACATATATTTTTCTGCATTTTGTAAATTCTATTTTGTTGGTATAGCTATGGCAAGCATTCATTCATTTTTTTCTTCTGCATTTTTTAAATGAAGTACGAATGATGAGTGGGCAGAGCACTGTACATAGAAACTTGCCATCTGTTAGTACCTTTTCTGCACTGGAAGCACTGTCGCCGACAGCGATACACTGTTAGATGTGGGGCATAGCAGGCTGCTCAGGAAGCTGTTGGGAGTGTGATCAGCACAGGCTTGTTTTGTAGTGGAGCCAGTTTCCCAAGGTCCTGCTTATGTGGTCAGGAGACTCATGGTGTTTAAAGATGAAGGACAAAGCCCAGCTACTTAAGGTAGGGCTGTGTTTGACTGTAATTCTCTCTCGGACTTTCCCTGAGGGATTTACGTAGGGCTACCCCTAACACTCAGACTCCTCTACATGTGCATGAATGTACTATAGGCATCACCAAATTCCGCTGTGCTCATTACATAATTTAAGGTGACCAGTGAGAGCAATAGCTTATGACATGTACTGTCTTTTACTGCTGGAGATCAAGGGCACCATATGCCTTTCCTGGAGCTCGTTGTGCACAGGAGGGTGAGGCAAGCTCCTGCTGGTGGAAAATGAGAGTGAAAGCCAGATCTTACCATGTTGCCTTTCTACTCTGATCTACCATTTGGGCTGTGTAGCAGCAAAAAAAAAAAAAAAAAAATTGTTCCTTTGATTACTAAACACCTTACATTTGAGGAATACAAAGAGTCTCTTTCTGGCTGCTGTCTCTCTTGGGCTTTCTGTTCTGTCTTCTCCTTCTCTATGATACTAGAGGAAGGGCAGTCTTATGGAAATCAAAACAAACCAGATATTAAACTACTGACAAAGTCTCAGTTGTTGCCACTTCTTGACATCAGTGGTTCTGGTAGAAAAGAGACGTTCAACAAGTGATTGCCACTATGGCGGTTGTGTTCCTTAGGATGATACAAAAAGCTTGAACGCCCCCCACCATGACCTAACTAATGTATATTTAAAATGTGCTATGTGCAAACTCAAACTGTGCTGGATATTCTAAGAGGAACAAATGGCAAGCTTCAACAGAAAGGGTTTCTGGGGGAGGGTTCACTTTGGGGCATTTTTTATGATATTTGTTTCCTGATCTGAATACAAAGAATTCAGACCATGCTAAACATTTTCTGAAATGATTCATAGTTCCTTCCCACGTTTCAGCAAAACTATAGAAAATGACACTTTCTTAAATCTGTAGATTAATTTAAAATCCTGCTAAAGTTTCTGATAAAGAAAGCAAAGCCTATCTGTTCACAAGACCTGGCTTTTTGGGAGGGTGCAAGTTTATACTTTGGAGAGTGGAGGGGGGTTGGATTCTACTATCCTTTATCTTTTTTTTTTTTTTTTTTTGAACCAACAGCAAGATTCTGTCCTTGTCCTTTATGTTCGTGAGTCTCAGGAGAATGGCACATACCATTTCTGTGCTATTTTTATTCCTTCCTCCTGGTAATCTATTGGTACTTTCAGCCTAAATCAGGTCACCTTGAGGATTAAATAATGGCAGTATGAGAAGCCATTTCTGGAAGAAAGTCAGTTGGTTTATTTCATTTTTTTATTTCACTGGATGAGAAAAAGGAAGTTTTTGTCCTCTGGAGAGGACTCTTGAGTAGCTTTTTATCTTTGACGTTCTTAAGCTATAATATAAAGGTCTGGAACACTGTTTTTCACACTAATAAAATAATTAATCTTAATTGCATTGATTGTTTTACCATACTTTAGTGCGTAAGTGATTAGAAACGGCTTTATATCACAAGATAGAATAAGGTGTCTTATCCAAATGCCTGTAAGTTGGCAAAAAAATAGCTACTACTTGGTGTGTGGAAAATAACATTGCATCAGCTACATTGCTCTAGCAATACGACCTCCCGTGTGCATCGTTCCTCAGTCTATTTGTGTGTAGAGATTCCCTTATGAAAACAGTAGATGATTTATTGTAATAGCATGTTTATGGCTTCGCTTCCCCTGGGTTAGAGACAACAAAAGCATGACTGAAAGGGTTCAAACAATGGCTCTGGTTGTTGGCCATCTGCCAAGACTGAGGCAATGCATACATGCCCCGGTGACGAAACAGGGTCCAAACCTGCTCTTCCCTCACGGGGACTGAGCACTTGGTACATCTCCTTCTGGAACCCCTTTGAGATATTTCATTATTTCAATGGTCTTTGGATGCCTTTGAGTATATTTTTTTCTTTGGAAGAAATCAGCTGATGAGCAATTTTTCTTCTGTTGCTGAGAATACCAGTTCTGTGTTTAAAAACATATTTATTTAATATATGTATCATACATATGCGTGTATATTATGTAAATAGGGAATTACAGCTAAATGCAATCCTATATTAAGTGGATGGACTTCATCCTTCATCTTTAAACACCATAGGTCTCTTCTGCATGTATTGCAACCTCTGGAAGCTGGCTCCCCTCCAGGTCAGTGCTGATCACACTCAAAACACCTTACTGAAGGCACTGAGATTAGAGATATACATAGATATATATATAAAAAAACATAGGAAGACTGAAAAGTCTGGAAATCCATGTGGAAATTGCGTGCAAACTCTTGGCAAGCAGCCAGAGCAAATGTGAGAGAAAATGAATATCTTTTTTTCCAGATAACTGGGCAGTGTTTGGTGCTCCAGTCTCTCCTGGGTGGTTAGGGATGCAGTTATGTGCAGTAGAGCTGTAATTCTTTGTATTTCCCCATTATCCTTAGCTCTAAATTTGTCTTCCAGCAACAGTGCTGCATGCTGAGAGTCAAGCGGGGCTTTTTACATCCATATCCACAGTGATATCTATTCTAATGAAATACATATTGCGTACTTAATACTTTTGTTTTAGGGCATGAAGTCATTAGCAGGAATGGGAAGCCCAGTTTTCCAGCCTCCCAGCTGAGTACTTACTTAATAAGCCCAAACTCATGTTTCGTCAGCTCAGACTAGCCAAAATTACTTTGTATTTTATTCTGTTTGGCTATGATTTCTACCTGGATCATATTAGTGTCTAAGATGTACCCATGTACTCTGATATACATGTAAGAGATGTCAGGATAAAAGATGCTTGAAATGATTATCATTCATATTTCTATCCAGTTTATTTCCTAGAGGTCCTGCACTTACTGACTGCTGACTCATTGCTGTCCAATTTTGGTTGGATGTCTAAATCCCCTCTGAGCACCCTCAGTCTTGTAAACCCTGGAAGCTGTTTTGTGCTTGCAACAGCAGTAGAGTCTTTCAGCCTCTGGAGACCTCTGCATATATGCAGGTGGTGTCAGGACTAGATTATGGAGAAGCCAGTTAGGACCCATACCCAACAAATTCTCCACTGAGATAAAACAGTTGGCAGAGAGGTCTTGTTTGTGCTTACAGAGGTGTTTCTTAATAAGCTCCAGCAGATCTAGGAACAACTTGATTACAAGGGAGTTTCTCAAGGGGGCACTTGAAAAATTATGGAAACTTGAATTTTCAGGATGATTTTCATGCCTGCCTTGTCTGCATGAGGCAGAGTGAGCTAGGATTGCAGTTTTTCCTGGATGTTTCTTGCTTTAACTTCTCTTTCTCTGCTTGTGAACTTGCTGCAACTGAAGGAGGATTTTAAATAGTCAGTAGGGCATAAGAGCTATTGCAGAGTCTAGGTGTCCCTGGGTTTTGAATTCCCAAACAGATTTTTGAAATAGCATAGTATTTAATGTTTGACCTCAGCCATTTTAATCTCTAACAAGGAGGAGGAATCCAGGGCAACGGTGTCAGCTAAATTGTAGGTGAATAAAATTACAGGCTGGGTCTGGAAGAGATTATTTTCAGTGACATCTTCTAGAATAGCCTGGGATTACCAGACAGAATGCTCTTCTCCTTGTTCAGAGCCCCTGTCACCAAGAGCAAAGGAACAGTGTTGTCTTTTTCAGAACTTGGTTTTAAAAGTGTCCAGCAGATGGTGCAATGGGCTTTTTTTTTTAGCTACAGAGATGCTTAGATCTTGAGGTTTCCTTTGGGTGGAAAGTAATTTTATATGCTCTGGTCTGAAGCTAACATTTAAAAAAATTGAATTTTAGAAATAGCAATATACAGGCTCTGTATTTTTTTGCTGAGGAAATCAGTTGAATTTGATATGCATTTCCGTAATACCTCCTCTTTCCTGATGAACACTTCTGAAAACAGAACCAAATTTTTAGGGAAGCCATGACTTTGCTTAATCCCTATAAATGGAAGAATGCAGTCTTTATCACCCATGATTATCGCAGCATCTGACAAAGTGAGGTTTAGCACCTCTGCCTCCTGTAAGAAGCAGGAGTTGCTTAAGGTTGTGTCTGTAGGAGAGTAAGTCAGTTCCTAGCATAGTGTGTTTGCAGTTTAAAACCAGTTACTTTCTACGCCCAACAGTAATTTCCTGATGTTAATAATCAGTGTCAGACAAGACATGTCTATTTCGACTTAATAACAATTAATTACAATTAATTAAAAGACTGCTTTTTGCACAGATAAACAGTCTGCCTATTTGTTTTTGACACAGCCCTTCTCATACAAAATCAAAAGGTTAATTTGGTGCTGGAAATTGCAGGCCAAAATGCTGTTGACTAACTTTCTAGAGAATAGCCCTAGATACCACTTCTGGTTATGAGCAGAGTTGATCACATCCCAGGAACCTTTAAAACTCTTACTCAAAAAACCCTAAACAAACAAAAAAACCCCTGCAACTATATATGTTTATGTATGTTGGGGACGCAATTAGCAGAAATCACGGTAACAGGAAATTTTAGTAAGGGAGCAGCACAAAGATGATATGAATAAGTTTTCTCCCTTTGATTCTCTTAAAATGTGCCCACCAGTCTGTCAAAACTTCTGAGAGGCTGCAATGCTGAAAAATGCACACTGAGGAATCCGAGCTGTAAAGCTCTACAGAGCCTTGAACCCCTTGCAGCAGATGCTTCTTCTATGTTGTTTTACTTCATTTCTGAGTAAGCTACACAAATTTAGCTTTAGAGCCAGAAGTCATGAGCAAGGAGAAAATCATGTCATCTTTGGAGAAAAGAGTCAAACTGTATCTAGAAGAGCATGCACAAATTCCTTCCAGAGTTATATGGCTCTCTTCAACAATTTGCTCATAGTGTTTGAAAGAACCATTAAATTACTTGCCCATCTTCTGTTAATAATGGAAAACTCCTCATAGAGCTGAAGACCTGAACAACGGAGATGCCCCGAAAGTGCAATAGGTTTTATTGTAATCATGAAACCACAGTCTATAAATATTTTAAATCTCTTAAAATTGTGTTTCTAACTCTCCCTTTTGTGGGGTCCTGAATGCAGTGCTAATGTGAGTGAAATGTTTCTGGGAAACCCAGGGAAATGCAATCAGATTCAGTTTAATACCGACCTACGTACTTTCCTGTGCCTGTTGGATTTTGGTGGTAAATCAGCCGTAGGCCACTTAGTGTTTATTTTAACAAATGTCAGTACTGGGGTTCAAGTTGATATCCAGAGCTCAAAGACTAACTTTTGAGACTGCTGTGGGGTGGAAGCATGGAAGAAGCAGCAAGCTTAGTTCTTGTAGGAAGAAATACAGCTCTTGTTGTAATTTTATAGAAATATTTTAGTTTAGCAGGCACTGATGCATCTCCTCTGGTTATGAGTGACAAATCATGGAGTATAAAGTGTCTTAGCTGGAAAGTCTCACTGTGGCATAGATATTACAAGGGTGCAGACTAGTGCCTCTGCCTCGTCTTGTGGGCTGTTACAGAATATGTGATGCTACTGAGTTTTGAACCAGTCTTCAGCCTTTGATCCGGTGACTGTTTTTGAGCTGGGGAGTTTCTCGTTTGCCATACTGGAGGTTAATTTGCAACATAGCATCAACCTGGTCATTCACTGAGAGGCAATGTCAGATTTGCTGACTGATGTGCTTTCTGAAAGTACTTCCCTGCTAGACTAGTCTTGATTAATAAAATATATGAAAGCAAAAGAAAAATGAGTCTTCCCCAGCTTTTTTTTGTGCTTAACTAATTTACATTTGTAGCACCTTTAAGACCTATATGGTTTTTTGGGGGGCTACACTCTGCTTGCATTTTAAGCCATTCAGATGCAGACCTGGTCTAAAATGGAAACTCTGTAATTGCATTAGCACTAGGCTTTGTCCAAGCTAATAATCCTTGGTGAGAGGCAGAGCGCTACAGCAATACAGTGTAAGGACTTTTTGACTGGAGATGTTGAGGGTCTGGCTGATTCAGAGGATAAGCTTTTCCACAATTGTTGCCAAGAGGCAGTAGTCCATAATGCTGGAATTCTTTGGAAAACTATGAAAACACTTTAAAAACCTAACCAATGCACTTCTCAATGTGTAATTATTACTGAGTCAAATCCTGAAGCCCATTGATTGTGTCATTTGCATAAAGATAGAATCGATGCCTCATGCTCCAGAAATCAAAACCTGATAAGTCCCTTCAGTCCGTTCTTCTTTAACAAGACAAGTCACCATTTTCTCTCCTTCTGTTTTGTCTTCTAGACGAGAAGCAACACTAGAATTTATGACAAATGTAACTACATGTGGCTGATCTGTGTGGTCTTCATGAACAGACAGGAGTACTCCCTTCCCCCAAGCATCTGGTTTCTCGTTCCTTGGAAGATCTGCAAATAGACACACAGTATAGCTGGAGCTTTAGCAATATTTAAACAGGTAAGCATCTTCCTCTCACACAGCATAATGGGGCAACATTAATAAGGAATAATAGGGTGATGAAAGGCACACTTGGCATTCAGTGCAAGTAGGCATAGAGATAAGTACCCAAATGGGCTGTCCAGTGCATGAATGAGCCTGCCTTCATTTCTTGGTTGTTCCTTGGGATACGTGTACTGTCTTTCCTTGCCCTTTTGCCCCTTGGCTTGCAGTCCCCATATTTTTTCTCCTGAGTCAGTGTTATGCCCACATGGCTGTGAAATGCAGGTTGCTGCAGACCGTCTGGATTTCTGTTTTGTGAATGATAATTTGAGGAATTGTTTAATTTTAGTTTCCTCCTGGGAGTTTGGGCACAAGACGTTTGTTTGGGCAAGTCAGTACAGACCAGTCCACTACCAGACCCCTGCTTTCAAACTCCTCCAGCATGACTGCAGCAGGCACTCCTGCTTTTTAAGCCCACTGGACATTTACGGACTCCTTTACTGCGCAGGCTCTTTTTTTCCCTCCCACACTTTGCAGCGAGGCTAAAGGCACTTGCTGCTTTACACGCAGTGCAACGAACATGGATCAGTGACTGCAGCAATTGATTAAAGCTAGTCAGGAGAAGTAAAACCAAGTCAGAGGCTTGCAGAGTTGTGCTACTTATTAGGTACTCTTCTGATACTCTGAAATCAAGTCTTTTAATCTCACAGGGAAACTCTTAATTATTAAATTAAACAGATTATTTACCTATATTATTTGGTTTTATTGTTTAGGAATAGCACTGCTGATTTATGTGTTCAACAAAGGAGAGGGAGGTGTATACAGCCCATTATTTCCTGATAAAACTTATGCACTGTTGTACATAAATGATCTTAGGTTTATAATTTTAAGCCTGTCATTGTCACTTAAGATCAACTTTTTACCACACCGTAGTTATGGTTAGGAAAGCATATCCAGGATTTCACTAAAAACAAGTAGTAACTTCAGAGATAATACAGTGCCAGAGTTTTAAGTATATTTTATATCTGTAAAGCAAAGCTGGAAGCAGTGAACAAAAGTAATCGCTATGCATTACTCTTTATCTTTTTGCATTTAATAACCCGATTTGAATTCTGAATGCTTTGACTAAGCAGCAGTGCTGCAGGACTAGGACCCCTTCTGTCTCTTTTTGAGGATTTGATTTAGAATGCTAATTTTAAATAACTTTTCTGATGGCAACTGAGTGAGCCTTGTAATTATTTAAATAAATGTTATCTAACTTTTTAATGGAAAATATTTTAAGTTTTCCCCTTCTGAAACTGTGGTTTTTATAAAGCTGATTCCTTCTAACTTAAGTATCTACTGCATTCACAAAATCCTCCTCCCTTTTTTTTCCTTCCCGGACAACAGGAAACTGACATTTTCCTTATATCTTAGAGCAGTAAGTTATTACTATTAGGATCTCTGTAGGTTTTTCAAAAAGGGTCAGGATCTTTATATCATTCATATGGCCTTCACTGCGAGTGATAACGTGGCTCCCCCACTCCACCAGAACTGGATCAGGGTGGCATGGGAAACGTGATCTCACAGGCTGGGTCTTGCCTGAGACTGTCCTCTCCTATGTGTCCCGATGCCACTACAGAACCTGGCAGAAACAATGCAGAAGAGATTTACTGAGGACGCTTACAGTTAGGGCTACACAGATTACAGCAATCATCGTAATGAATTTGGTATAATATGGAATTCAGAGAAAAGGGCAAGTATCTAATCAAAATAGTATTGAGTCCCAAAGGCAAGATAAAATCGGTGAGATAGGAGGTCCAGCTTGATTTTTAAAGATTTATCACCCAATTTATTCACTTTAATTCAGACAAATTAAAGTATAAAACCCAGCTATCACCATGCAAATATCAACAGGATTAAATAATATAATCTTTGGAGACAAGTATTTAAGTCAAGTAATTTAGCCAATCAGTTAAACTTTTCCTTCCCAAACACATCTTTTAGCTCCCTTATCTGCAATGCAGATCACTTGCATTCAGTTCGGCTTTGGTCTGCACGAATAATTTCCAGTAGGAGTTCAGGATGTGAAGCAAGGCAAGAATGCCTGTAGGGCTCTGCAGTGGGCTAAGGAAATCAGACATCTGTATTTCGAAAAAAGGTAGTTCTGTACCTGCAGCTGTGTGATCCTATATTTATATCAATACATAAGTGTCTTTTGTTCCACTGAGGAGTTCATCTTGCTTGTTGCTGGCACTGATTGGATTGGAGCATGATCTGCCACTTCTTCCTCAGTTCAGGCTTCCGGCTGTTTCAGCCTGAAGGGATAACTACCAGAAACATCCTGCCCTATCAACAGTTTATTAAAACCTTTGCCAAATTCAGAAAGAAATATGTTAATTTAGTTGCAATAGAAACCAGGGGACAAGTGAAGCCTTTGTGACCATCTGTGGCATGCTCAGTCCCTTGCTCCTTGTGATTTTTGCTTCAGGGTCAAGTGATCCCATCTAGTGAGCCAACTGCCCTACCTTTTCTACTCCCACTTCATTTTTTTTCCCAACAGGTCTCTTTGGCAACCTTGCTGCTAGTGAGGCAGCCCAGGGGCTGGGTAAAGGCGGTGGTTTCTGTGTGTGGCACCTTTACCACAGCTGGGCAATGTGATGTGTATGGGGAGCTGCAGGATTGGTATGTGCACCTGTTTTGCCTTGAATGAAAATGTGTTTTGGTGTTCGGTTTCAAAGTCAAACCAGCTGCATCTTCTCAGCCCAGAACTGACCTGAGGAGGCAGCTCTTCGGGCTCCAGCCTTTCTACTTCCTTCTCCCTATTTTCATCCCTGAATCACCAACTTCTGCTTTTCTGAAGAAACCAGCATCTTTTAATTGTCTTCTGAGTGTTGCAGGTTTTGTTTTTTCCTTTGTTATTATTCATATTGCTGCTGCTCAGGTCGGCTTTGTTATTACAGCTGTTAATATTGCATGATAAAATGAATTGTTAATTGCCGAACCTCTGAAGAGCAGACAACTGGCTGCTTGCTGCCTACAGCAGGCGTGGGAGGCTGTCAAGGACTGTTGGACCCAGTGTCAGATCAATCACACTCTGGAGGGTTACATCAGAAGGTAGTTTTGAAAGTGAGGAAGCAGCTCCAGTGTTAAGAATATTCCTCAAACTGATCAGTTCCTCCCTGTTGCTGAAAGGTGCTCCTTGAAGCGTCAGTCCAGCTTAGCTATAAATTACTTGCTGGATATAACCGGTACTAACTCATGTTAGTACTGCCAGAAGCTGCTACAAATCATATTTTCTCTTGATGTAGGAAAAGTTGGAAATATTTTTCTACCATAGGTTTGTCTAAAACTGTGTCCTGCATTGTAGGAGCTATTTAGAGACATTTACAATTTACAAAATGAACCATATCAGTACTCAAGGATGCTGATTTCTGGTTTTTTTCCTCTTTCCCCTCCTTATTTCAATAAGGACCAGCTGTCTCTGTGAGTACTGCTGCCTGCCATTGTGTGACTGCTGTTATTTAAGGAAAGTTGATGCAGATTTGTTGGTTTCACTTATTTTTATGAACATGTGAGGCTATTTTGCATCCTAGGCAACACACATTTTTTCCCCCCCTCAGCTTATTTTTAGTTCTCCCAACAGTATTAGGGAATACTATTTAGAAACACAGAAGGAAAAACTGGAGAGCAGCTTTCTGAGTGGGTCCTTTAGTTTGAGACTAGACAAATCATTCCATATGAATTTATGATGTGGTTTGACAGCATAAAGAGCAAATGTAATTTCATGTTGCATTATTATTTATTGGATTTATAACAAAACTGCAATTACAGGGAAGCCTTGCTCATTCAAATGTGCTGAGACATGATCAGCATGCACACTAGGACAAGTTTATACTATTGCAATGTAGTTGCTGCTAGCACAAAAATGGGTTCTTTAGAGATAGCGGTGAGGTTTTATTTAGAAATAATGAATCTGTGACTAAAAATGCATGCATTTAAGTTTCCAAAAACTCTTGTGGTGGCAGTGGCCCGAGAACAGCAGAGATGGCAACTGACCTTCAGCACAGTGACATTCCTCTAAACCTCTTCAAATTAATTCTATGAATTGAGGAAACTCTTTGTCTGCAGATGGATGTCCCATCTATTCTTTCAGCTTCTGCTTATAAACAGAATTGGTGACATTTCAGACCCCTTGCTACCTCTGCCAAAAAAAACCCCTCTACAATATATATGTGCTGGGACCACAGTTAGCAGAAAGGTAAAATATTAGTAAGACCAGTACAAAGGTGACATGAATTAATTTATCTTCTCGGATTCTCTTAAAATACGTCCACCAGTTTTTCGAGAACTGAGAGTCCCCAGTATTGGAAAATGCACAGGGAAACAAAATAACTTATTCTTGTAAATACAAATCTCCACTGCCTTCTATTTTCCCTTCGATCTTACATCTTAGTCGATAGGTAACAACAGAGGAAGGATGGAGAGAGCTTTGGAGAAGGATCCGGGAGAAGTTCAGTTTGGCAGTCTGCCTGTCTTTTAATCTGTGTTGATTCTATTTCAATTACAATTATTTCATCTACAGAAATCGTGTAGATGTGGTGCTTAGAGACATGGTGTAGTGGCAGACCTGGTAGAGTAGGGTTAATGGTTGGACTAGATGATCTTAAAGGTCTTTTCCAATCTAAACGATTCTATGATTCCATGAAAATTGCACTGATCAAATACAACAGTGCTATCTGACCACTGGCATTTGGGAAGATAGCCATTCACATGCTCAATAATGGCATGACTGTAAAGAAAGAGAAATCCTTGCTAGTCTACTTATTTTACTTCAAAAGGCTGTAAAAGAAAGTGATGATACGCTCTGGTGTTTGGTTTTGTTTGGGGTTTTTTTGAGAAATTGCACCTGAAGAATATTTTCACTTAGAAATCATGATAGTAAGAAACTAGAAGGAGCTCACAGAAGGATAACAAAAGGCCTTCAACACTAAAGTTATCTCCCTTTTCTCACAACATACAGTGCTGTTGGATAGATAGAACATGGACAAATGCAGTGGACAGCAGAGGTATAGGATCATTCCCACGTTCAGCTGACAGCTCACTGCCAGAAATGCAGTGCTGCTGAACTGGCAGACCACTGCAGAGTGGTGCATCTGATGAAGGTGGGGCTGTTGGCATGTGCTGGAAGCCGTGGATGCATGCTTCTAGAATGGAGTGGAGTCGTATCCAGACAGCTCAGAGTGTGGCTCATGTCTGCAACCAGGCCAGATAATAGTCTCTGGGCTTCCATTCTCTGTGGTTTTGTTCTTGGTAAAAAATCAGCCCAATATATGTAATGGAAGAGAAGAACATCAGTATGAAGGAAGAGTGAGTAGGCCCTGCTGGAACTGCTCCATATTTTGTAAGCATAAGTTAATGATCAAATGTGATTGTAGGGAAACTCATTTTCTTGAGAGCATACATTTAAAAAGAGATATTAACACTGTAGTGTGGTAATCAGACACTGCAATATCCATGGTAAAATGCCAATGTTCCAGAGATCTGACAAATCCAGCATTTGTTATTTACCTATCCAAAATACTTGGCTTTGAAAAAGCAGCATCGAGTGCCAGCAGAAGGGTGTTCATTACAAATTCAACACAACATGCAGTCAGCTGCTGCACGAAACTAACTGTAGGGGGTTTCTTTGGCTCCGCTTATAAGGTAGAAAGTATATTAATTCACCCATAATTCAAGCTGAAATAAAGAAAGAAAGATAAGATGAGCTGTCAAGGGAAGCAGCTAGGATTGCTGGTGATTTTTGGGTAGTGAGTTGAGGGAAAGGAGCACTTACCCTTGAGAACTGCACAAAATCATTTGTAAAGTCATTAGTCCTATGAATTATTTTGACTGTTATTGTTATTAATTATTTGTACTGAAGTAGCACTTGGAGAAAAGAGTGATGCTAAAAAGCCTATTCTACTGACTTCTGCAAAAGCACAAAATAAAAAGGCAATCTTTCCCCTGAAGAGCTTTTAATCTTAATGCCACTCTTTATTCACACTGTTTTGTCTTCTTATTTTCATCATTTCATTTGGTATTTCCATCCTCTCTTTTATACTGGTACATGGCACCTGAACCTCTTCCTCAGAGCTGCGTTGGTGTTTAGCAAATACGAAATTCATGCATCTGCACTCTTTCATGTCTCTGACTATCCTTTGGTTTTCCTCTTCTCAGCATGTGGTTCCTTTTCTCACAGTTAATTTTCCCCCTCTTTTATTTTCTTCTCTCCTTTAGTGCTATTTCTTCTGTTGTCTCAGTCTCCATTTTTTAACCTTTCTCACACTTCTCTCATCTTTTCCATGCACTCTTTTTGTCTGACATTTTCCTTCTTGGTTCTCTTTCCAGTTTTGGGGGAGATCGGGGAAGAAGTCAGTCTTGTCTTCATTTGTCCTAGCTGCACTTTTTCTGGTGAATTGTTCTAGCCCTTCTCACTTTCCATATCCAGCAAGAATCCACCAACAAGAAAGATTATTTGGGGAAAGCATACCTTTTAATAGAGAAGATGGTGCTGCACCATGACTTACGGCTGTGCTGGATGTCACCAATTGCTGGAAGGTCCAGCTGGGGTTCTGGTTCTGGAGGGTCTTCAGTAAAAGAGAACTACACTAAATTTACTCGGGATATAGCCTGGATATTATAGAGTGTTATAAATACTAAGCTTACTTTGTGAGCTCCCTGGCAAAGTTCCAACACCGTCTATTGGATCATGGTGAAGCAACAGAAACTAGGCAAAAAGGACAAAGTTAACTGTCAGCAGCTTGTCCTTCTGCTCTGCTATTAATTGTGGTGTCTTGCCATAGTTTATGTTTGCAATAATTACAGCTATATTGCCAAAGTAGCCTTTAAACAGGATTGTTGTTGTCATAACTGTTATTGTTCAAGAACCGCATTTTTCAATTAGGGCAAATACATGAGATACATTATCTATAACAATCTCTTTTAATGATAACAACGGATATGGAAATTAGTCCAGAGTATAAAATTAAAGATATTTGAATAATTATAGTGTAATCAAGTCAGAATTACTCATGCCTTTATTTGAGGCTAGATTATGTGGAAAACAGCACAAGAAAATACGTGCTTTGAAATCTGAAAGGCACCAGTATTTGATAGCACATTTGCATATATTGCATCAAATAAGTTTGGTTTATGTCCGTCAAAGATTTAAAATATAAATAACAGTCACTAGGCTAGTTTTCAGAGGCTTGGGTATGTTGACAGAAACTTCTTTGTGGTTCAGTTTGCTGGCATGTCTCAGATGTTTTGGTATGGTGGATTTGCAGCATAAAAGTGAATTTAATGGTGCTCAGCAAGGCGGCTCAGAAACGTCTGCATTATAAATGCCTGTTTATTGGATTTTCTTGGAAAAGTTTCAGTTTTTGTCAGTTCCCTTCTCCCCTTTCTTATCTGATGCTACACATATTCTTTATTTAAAGACAAATACACAAAAAGGGCCAGGGAGCCCAAGGAAGGTCAGAGACATCAGTTCAAGGGTCAAATATTCATTTTGTTATTGTGTGTTAAAAAAACCCAAACAAACACACAAAAACCCATACCCAAACAAACAACAAAAAGAAAAACCAAAACCAACAACCAACACCGCCCCCCCCCCCTTTTTCAGGCTTTGAAGAAAACAACCTCTTCAGTAATTCTTTACCTTTAATAGCAAGTGCTGACTCACCAAGCCAGAAGAAGGAGAAGGAACAGTGCAAAGCTCTGGCAGACTTCCAGCTGGTAAGTCTCAGGCATTGCCTGTGTCAAAGGAGAACTGGAAACAGAGCTGTGAACTCCAGACTATTTATTTGTGCAAAAAGGATGGCAAGAAAATAATTTGTATCATTTGACTTCATTGCAGAAGGTGATAAGGCTATATTTATTTTTTTTTTTTGGATGGATTTAATTCCCAAAAGTAATGTAAAAAGTTGACAGCAAAGCCTTTATAAGAATTTTAAATCCTTAAGCCAACTGGCAGATAATTGTGGGTTTTATATTAGTGGAGAGAAAGGCATTAGAGTTCAGCTGCTTGTTAAGATTTAAAACAAGAGCAGCAATAAGATACCTTTAGGAAAGTTGCTGCTAAAGTCAAAGTGAGCCCTGAGATTTTTCATGCAATGGGCAAAGTTGTCCTAAGCAATGAGAAGGCAAAAAACTTAAACGAGACTTGGTGAGGTGGAAAACGTTTTCAATGGCGTTTCTCCTTGTCCTCTTCGGATTTCTTCCCCCCTCTTATTTTCTGCATAGTTTTTTCAGGATATAAACAAGTTAGGTACCATAAGTGAAAAATCTCAGTAAATTCTGTCTAATCAGTAAGGGTATGAAAGACATGAAAAAGGGATGTTTTCAGTGAGGTTTTTGAGGAAAAGGAAGCAGAGATTTATTCTGTTAACAAGTGTGGATGGGTAATACAAGATTCTCCCATTTATGTCTGTTTTCTATGGTAGATGGAAATTGGCCAAAACCAATAAAAAGAGAGCTCCCTCTCACCCATAAAACATTGTCGGCAATAACAATGTAGTCGTATCTGATGTCAGGCTTATGAAATTTTATGCAAATTAGAACTGCAAAAGGTAGGAAGAAATATGGAAGCCAGTGGTGAAGAGGCATTTTACTGCCTCATGATAAGCTCCTGCTGCATTCAAACAATTTTGAAACAAATAAGAATTTGGACAAATAAAACCAAAACTGCTGTTTTTCATCTTCATTTAGTAAGGAAAGGTAAAGAATGAGGAAGATTTGGGCTTTGATATTGATGCTTGGCTCTGGTCCAGAAAGCATAGGAATAGGGGGATGTCTACGCAGAAATTCTTGGCAGTCTTGGGGAGTAACGGGAAGAGATTTTAACTGACAGTTAAAATTACTCTGAACTACAGTTAGACTTCCTATAGCGTTGCCTAATGAAATTTTCATGAGCCCTGTACAGTGATCTCCATGCATGGAGAGTTCCACCATTTTAATGCTTCATAACCTGTAACGTAGGCTTCTCACGTGAGAATCCCTAGAGTACGGAATTGAAAATGAGCAGGAAATGTTATGTATTAACAAATTGCATGACCTGTTTTTATAGCAGTCCGAACAGTTGTCAAAAGACGAAGTAGCAAGTTTTGGGAAATGGCTAAGAAACTTAATAAAGCCAAGTGGTTCATCCATCTGGCTGAGGCAGCCAACGTTGCAGATGCATTACAGAAATGAAGTTGATCCAAATGAGGTCCTTGGCATGGGCAACTAATGGGGGGAAGAAGTTAGTGGCACTTCCAAGTTTAAGAACTTGAAGTTCTTACAATATCGTATATATTTAATCTTCCTGCTGCTAATTTTAAGAATTACTTGTTTAAAATTTTGTTCATTGCCAGTTAGAACAATTCACTGATGAACTCAGCAGTGAATCTACTTGGGGCTATATAGTATTAAATCATGTTTTTGTTTTGGAGTATCTGAACTAGTGGATATTTAGATAACGCCTTTGAAAAACAAGAGGAAAATAAGAAAATGGGAGAAAATGTTTGATATTTTTTATTTAGCTTTTAGTCATTTGTATGAGAAAAGATTTTGAAGTCTCCATTCAGATCAAATATATCAGGTATTATCATGCAGTAGAACAAAGCCTTTTCCTGAGATCCAAGGAGGTGATCTTAGTGAGTTACAGAAGATCAGAGTGGGCCCAGTGCAAGGCACAGGATCTTGTAACAAACCTTGAATTCAGCTGAGTTATTACAATCAGAGTTTTGCAAGTCGGAAACCAATACCTGGTGCGCTGGGAGCATACCACTGGAAACTGAATGCACAAATAGCATTTGCTGAAGCACAGGATAATTTTCTGCAACCATCTGAACAATATTAGGAAGGATTATTTCTGTTTATACAATTTAATCTCCCTCTTGCCCAGTGCCCCCAGCCCTGAAGCACAAGCCCTCCAAAGTGTTACACCAAAAATACATTTGTTGAAGTCAATGGCAAAAATTAATGTGAACTAGCGTGAGAAAACATAAGCAGAATCTTACGCCTAGACTATAAGAAGAAAATACAAGCAAACATTTGTGTTTATGGCGAGATTCAGGCAAAGCTCCGCACAGATTCCAGTGCCCATTCCACCACCTTTGCAGCGTCATGAAAGGCTTGAAATGACCAGGAGAAAAGGTTTCATTCCCTAATCTGCTGAGATGGGTTCAAGACCATGTTCTAACCTCTAATATATATCTGTGGTACTCTGTACTTCTGATACTATTTAACTCGGCCTTTTGACAATACATTGTCAAGGGACTGGGCTTCTGCCACTTAAAAAGATATTTCATTCTGATAGAGAAGTGTTTCTAGTGTGAAAAGTCAAGGAAGAAAGGAAACTCCATTGTGCTTGTGGGTTTTTCTTAACTATTGCTAATCCAGGGCAGTTTAGTCATCACCAAAATCTTGTTTTTATTCTAAAGGAAAGTTGCTGTTAACTATTCTGATTGTGTCTTCTATTATCTGCATGGGGTTAGAGATAGCTGAAAAACATTTCAAAGTTGTTTCAGTTTTGCAGAGTTCAAATTGATCAAATCAGATTTTTTTTTAAACAGCAACAAACCAGATCCCCTTGGCAAAGGGAAATGTTGGAAGTCATTCTGTTTCAAAGAAATTTTGTTATTGCTTTACTTGCCCCTAACTTTCAGTGAAGGAAAACAGTGCTCAAAAGAGTGCTTTAATAAGCACCCCATTTTTTCTTTTTTTGAGCTTTGTTCTTCCTTAAATCAAACCTCATTATTCATTTGAAATACATGGCTCATTTTTATGAAATGTTAGAGTTAAGTGTTGGGTTATCCTGAGAGCATTATGTCAGTGTCATAGGTACAGAGTTCTGTGAAGAATAACGTTTAACCATCTCATATGCAGTGCTCTGCCAAATAGTCCTCAAGACCTCCTTCTTCCTCATCCTGGAGCAACCACTGGTGAGTGTTTATGAAGTGAATGAATTCAGAATTTACCATTTCCTATTAAAAATGTGGTTTTCTTCCTTATAGTGAATCATGCAAATGAGACATCATTATTCCCTCCCAGGAAGAAAACAAAACAGAAAAATAATAAAGCAGACTGAAGAACTTCCTTCTCACAACGTGCATGTGATTGCCAGAGTCAGAAATATAATTGACAGAACAATTATACTTTCATTTCCTTGAACCATTCTTCCATGCCATTTCAGATCTAACTTTGGCAGGTCAAAGAAAATAACTGTGTGAGCCTATGATGTACTGCAATCAGGAGTCTGGCACAACCCTCTACCAAAAAGTCACTTTGTAGGGGGTTTTCTTTTCCACTACCTTTGACAACACTGTGAATCAGAGCTTTGACTCCCTGTTGGCTTACGGTGGTGAGCCACTTATTTTTTCAGGCAGTCTCCTGTCAACTAAAGATTTAAAAAAATAAAACAACATACAAATAGCATATAATAATGTTTATGGTATAGAACTTGCTTCTTCCTGCAGCTAATCATGTGTCAAACATGAGACATTTTTTAAGCAATGCCTAAACAATAAATGAATTTTTTTAAGCTTAAAACTAGGTAATTTTTATTCATTTTAAGTCAATTTCTACCGCTACAAAATGCCTACTTTGTATTGACAGCTGTGAAATAACCAAATGTCAGGTTTGAATCTTGCAAGATTGTTTTACGTAAGTTTTCATATGCCCACATGTGCTGACTGAAGGCACACAAATGAATCTGGGTCGGACTATCACATGACTGAAATCCAAATTCCACTCTCCGCTAGAACTGACCATGTCTCTGAAATGTCTGAAGGACACAAAATCCATTCAGTACAGGTGAGTAGTGCTACATATTCCCATCTATAACAGAAACTCTGGAGTTCTTCCCTCTTGGGGAATTCTTCTTTCTCCCTTAGAGACAGTCTTCAGCCTTCCTCTCCAAGCACAGCAGACCAGTGTTGGTTCAGCTGATTTCTAAGCAAGGAAATGTGCTCCTTGCAAAAGGTACTGAGATGCACTGGTACCATTAGAAATAAAATACAGACCCGTGTTATACTGAAATGACTTGGAGACGTCGAACAAGCTTCCTCTTATCATAAGTTAGATGACTTCAGCAGTGCTACAATTACAACCAGAAGATATTGGCATGCAGTAAAGTAAATAAATGTTGTTTCTATTTAGACTGAACCAAATCCTGCTAAGCTATACACATCAGTGAAATGCAGATGTTTGTTTTGCTCATCAAAAATGTTTTTCTTCTAAGTTCAGAAATAAAATTCTCTTTCTTTCCTTTTTGTCCCTCATGACAGATGCTACTCATAGAAAGTATACACTTACTTTATGTAAAATTAAATGAAGCAGCAACTACAAATGACTTTTTTACTACCCCATTTGCTCACATATTATCTTTATATACGTGATTTTGGTATACCTTTAAAATTCTTTTCAGGGTTTATTTAAAATATCAATATCTATGCATATCTATGTTGTAGTTATACTGTCATTTAAAAAGTAATGCAGTATTGTATTTTTCCTCACTAAAATTAGGTGTCTAAATAACAAATAAAGTACTGTAGTCATATCCTGAAACCATGAAAATTTTAGTGATGGTTAACCAATTATAGTTGCCACACAGGCAAAGACAGATTCAAATTTCCTTCTTTGCCAATAGGTTTTGATTTACGCCCTAAATAAAGATAGATGCCTTTCACTAACATTTGTGGTGCTTCTTCTCCCTTAAGGTACTGATGCCTGTTTATAACAGATCCCAAGTTTCAAAGGTATGTTCTTCAAATTCCCATCTATTACAACAAATCACTTGCTATATGGGGTTGCAGTGGTGGAATACATCATTTACATTCTGACCTCACAAAAAGGGTGTTAAAATGGTGTTACTGGCATTGTCTGAGGAGGGAATGAGCAAGCTAGGAATAAGCAAATACTAACAGACTAAACTGTCCTTCTGTGGCTGTGTCCTCCTTGAGCATCGCCCTGAGGCACCTAACTCCCTGCTTCCTTCCTACCTAGCCAGGCACTAGCAGTTCCCAAATTCAGGAGAGCAAAACTGTAAGGCAGGTCAGGTAAGATTCCTGCCAAGGGCTCCAGAGTTTCAGGTTGATGCTTTCTTCTCTCCCAGACCCCTTCTGTGGTGGATGTTGGGGACAAGTGTGCCTGTGGTGGGAACATGGACGTCTCCTGGGCAGCTGTCAGCTGATCTATTGTGTCTATTTGGTGTCCTGAAGCATTTTTTTAATTGTGATCATTGCTTTTCTTCAGCTCAGAAGAGTAGCAGTGTGAAGAAAGGCATTTAGCATATACCTAAGTCTCTAATAAGTCAAACAGAACTTTAAATAATGCCCATAATGGAATGTGTATTTCTAAATACAGACGGTATATTTTATACATTAGGGACCTATGGTATCCAAAGGCTAACTAGCTTTCTGCAGTGTATTTCAAGTCTTGGTGTGCCTGCTAGGTATTGCATTCCCCAGAGTCTTTCTGTAAGAACAGCAGGAGAATGTCGTTATGAAAGTAAGAACTAGGTGGCTCATTACCTTTGTAGTGCATCATTCCCCATAGGATCATCTAATTGTTTGCTGAATGATTCCAGTAGTTTTGCTCCAACAGCCTTGCCTGGGAAGAGATGCTCTCTCTAGATTGATGATTAATTGCATGAATATAATGACTTTTTTTTTCATTGTATTTTCATCCTTGTTGAAATTTTTTTTTAAACTAGCTTATTACAGACTATACTCACGTAAGTGACATGTAGTGAACTTAACTCCTATTACTTTTGTCCATTTTTATGCCTCCTAGGCTTTCTGTAACTGCTTCCACTTGGAGGTTGATTCTTTTTTAAAATCAGTGTAATTCCATTGACCAGAGTGCTCTCATGCCAGACAATGAGAAGTAAATTTTCTGGAGTCTGTGAAACAACGCTGACATGGCATCTGACCAGGTTTACTTGGTAACAGCTCACGAACAGGGAATTAATTGGAAAAGAGACTTGAGAACAGAAAGAAAAGCAGAAATACTTGCTCCTCTCCAGACAGGCTGAGGAGGTGTCCATGACTCACATGGTAAGACCTGGCAGCGATGACACAGTTTCCAGAGCAGTATTTATATACAGCTTCAAAAGAACGGAAACAAAAGGAAAATCAAAAGTGGAGCCAAGCAGAGATTCTTGCCCTAATACTATTGTATTGCACAATACTTTTCCAATTCCAGAACTCACTGTGTGCTGCTTGGATTCTGCTGTTAAAACAGCTTAAATGTTGTTCTAAATGGTATACATCCATGTCAGGGACCCTACGGGGCTGTGAGGATAAAGTCTGATTACCAGGCTTTCACAAAATCCCAGGGAGGTCGCTGTTGTCTCAGCCACACCCTTGTGTCAGCCATAGAGGTGATGATTATGGTAAAGGTTAATATATTACTTGCATGTTGCTGACGATCTTCCTATGCTCATTCCTGCTATGCATGGATTTATCTTTTAGGGTTGTTTTTCTAAGCCTAAAGCAATCCCAGTTCAGGAAGAATTTGTCTCAGAACCCCTGTATCTAAAAATTTTGAAAACAAAGGATTCTGAGATGACATCATGCTGGCAAAATAAGTCTCTTTGATTGAAAGATTTTCTAGGGGGAATCTTTTCAGGTGAGGAATGTAATGATATATTTATATCCTATCCATGAAAGATTGAATAGGATAGCAATGGTAGAAGGCTATCTCTAGGGGCAGTCCAAGGACTAAGCTGTGCAAAATTACCTGCACTGAGATAGTTTCTATCAGTGGGTATCCAGAGTAACTCATGGGTTGCCTAGCTCACACAGTCTTGTACAAAGATGTCTGTAGCCCAGCCTAATACAAGGAGGATCTTATATTAGCAGTGTATGTGTAGTGAGAGAGAAAAAGATTGTTTTAAAAGTATATTATAAAATAAATAGTTTTGATATAAAGGACAAGGTTCTGTTGTGCCCTACTCTGGCTAGATGAACTTGCAGTAAAGGCAACTTCTGCCTGTAAACTGCCACGCACTTGCACAATACAATGTCTGGAGGTGTTTCAAATGACTCCCTGACTGGAGATCTTAAGTAGGCAGGTGAGATGGCAGACAGCAGTAGGGTTGGCAGGTTGAAGGCCATGGCCACCAGGTCCTTATGACACTGAGTGCGGTGAGAAGTGCTCATGACTCTTAGTTAATTGCGTAGGAGTGGTTATGAGCTTACTTGCCCTGGTCTTTCAAACAAGCCTGCCTTGAGAAGGACGGCTTGGAAAAACCGTATCCTCTACTCCCATTAATATCCCTCTACTCTGAACTGCTCACAGGGACAGAATTTTGGCCATGAGCCTTCAAAGCTAGTTGTGCAACTGAGTCCAAGAAATCTCTAGTGGCAAACTAAGAAAACTGTGGAAGATAGGAGTTTTGGACACATAGCTGTCTCCTGTCCCTGTCAAATGTTTTTAAGGTCAAGCAGTTTGATGTTTGTCTTATGAGCAATGACTAGGAACAGGCAAGTATAACTCTCTTTATAGCAGTATGTTCTACTATTGCTATGATTGATTGGATATATTTCAGACAGTTTTAATTCACTTTAAAATAATGCTGCTGGATTGTTTTCAGCCTTTACCTGTCAAGTCATGGATTTCCTTCTCACTTTGTTTATAGGTTGTAGTGGCACAATCAGAGAAAGGGTCCTAAAAGCCTACCTCTGCTGTGTCTGTTACCTGCGAAAAGAAAATCAGCTTCAGCCTTGGAAACACTCATGTATTCACTTAATTGTGTGGACTTGAATTGTTCCATTGACTTCATGGAGAACACTCATGTATTTTAAGTTGAGCATATCCTTAATTACCTTACTAAATCAGCGTCCATATGCATAAAATTAAGTATATGTGTAAATGTCTGTCTATTCAGAGCCCTCAGGGAAACCACAGTAAAATACAGAGTTGCATTTTACATTCATTAACTGAGCAAAAACCTCATCGAAGTCAGAAGTCATTTTGCTGAGTAAGGCCAAGAGGCATCTGGCCCATACAGCTTGCATCCCCAGCTGTGACTCTTCATGTACAAGAGTTAAAATACAGCACTGATGCATCAGGCTGCAAGTGAGGAAAGAGGTCTAATCAGGCTGCCACAAAAATACCCCAGCAATTTGCCATGTCTGTGAGAAGTTCTAAAACAGGGCTTTAGAATGGAACAAAATACTCAATTTAGTCAGCAGAATAAAAGAAAGCAATTCAATTCATGGGTTAATGTGAACTTCTAACACACAGAGATAGACCCCAACGTTGTTTCACTGTAAGCAATGGGTGTCTTGCTGAGGGACAGCACAACTGTGACAAAACACATCTAACTTTTACATAAGTTAAAAAAACCCCAAACATATAAACCAATGTGGGACAATAGAAAATTACACCTAGCAAACACGGACATAATATAATTATTCAATTCATTAACAAACACTTAAGGAATGCTCATGGAGGGAAGAGGTCCAGATGCCATTTTAATATATCTCTCCAGGTTCCCCTTAATATGAAAAATATGCCTATCTCAATCCCTCAAAGCTCAGCCTTCTGCACGTACTGAAAGGCACAGAGCTTTTCTTTCTTTTACATTATGCTAGTGGGAGAGGAAGGCAAAGGGCTGGTCTTTGAATGGGGGCTGGATGCAGAAGTACTTAATAAGTTTATTTCAGACAAAGAAGAACCCAAACGGTTTAAGGTCAATAGGTGGCACCTCCTTTTGCCTGGTGGTTAACCCACACCCCCAAGGTATGGTATCTTGCCCAAAGAGAGGATCAGATCTCTCTCCAATTTAGAGCTCACACAGTTACCTGGAGATGCTGTGGATGGTTCTGAAATATTCAGACACAGATGTGTCCTTCCTTTTTTCCTGTTAAAACTGTGCTGTGAGAAAAGTCTCCCTGGGGCTGCTGATCTTTCTCCAGGAGAAAGTTTGCTGGTGGCAATCCTAAAGACTTGGTGGTGTACTCCTCCAGGTAAGCAACAGGATCTGAATTCTTCAGGTGGTTAAAGGAGGGTGTTGTCTTATAATTATCTAATTTGAATGGGCCTCTATTCAGTCTACTGACTTTTGAGACTTGATCCTTAGGTTTGTTTCTCTCCAAGTTTTGTAAAGTGATCTAACTCAGGAGTGTAGTTTACATCAGACAGTAAGAAGCCAATGGGTTGGATATTGCAATTCCTAAGCTAAGTCCCCCTTCTGGATCTTGCTCTGCTTCACAAAGACACATGAATAGATTTTCCTCAAGAAAAAGAGTGTGCGTTTGTGTCTCAGGGTGGGAGGACTTTGGGCTGTTGTACAGGGAGGCACCGGGCATCATGTACAATGCCATTCTTCTGGACAGAGTTTGATGGGCTACAGGAAGATCTACTGTGGCATGGTCCAGGCTGAGCAACTGCCAATCCACAAAAAAAGTATCCTTAAGCTAATGTCTTTATTTAATTGTCTAACTTTTGGGGTTTTTTTTCCTAAATTGTCATGTTGCTATGTATAGAGTTATCTTGTAACCACTACGCATACCCTGTTCAGAGCAAGGTGGCAGCTCCACCTGTTCAAGATAAATGTGCAAATTCTCTCTAAACTCAAGACAGGTTTATCTAAGGATGCTATATGTGATAGTAGCAGCTTGGGACTGTCTTATTGCTAGAAATGGGGTGTGAAGGAACAACCTGCCTGCAGTGTTAGATATGACTGAGCAGAATTCCCTGTTGCCAATTCACAAACAAGATTTTTTGGGTAAAATAGAAATCAGACCTTCGTAACAAATCAAAAACCAAAGAATAAAACATATTATTTGGTTAAGATTCACTGGGAAATACTACCATATCATATGGCCACAAAAGACTAGGAAGACTATTAAAAGTATATTCAGTTGCAAAGAGATGATAAAAAAGGCAAAGACAGAACAATGCTGTTTGACTTTTTGTTATATTATGGTAGTACCTTGTGACTATGCTAAGTCATAAAAGGGAGAAAAGAATGTGATGGTTGCTGTGTATGTGGAATTAGCATAGCAAAATTGTGATTTAAAGTAAAAGAATGATACTGTATGAGTCACAGCAAAAAGAGCAACGATAGGAGACTGGGGAGACAGATGAGTCAGAGAAGATGTTTGTGTCAGAACTCTGAAGAAAATTAAAGAAATGCTAAAAATAAAGTCTCTCAAATGTTAGTTTAAATCGCACAGTAACAGTTTATATAACATCTTACAGAGTTCATATTTTTTTTGTATTATTTATGGTCCTTCTAATAATCACACAAGCATAATGTTTTTTTAAAAAAACTCTTTTCAACAATGCAAAAGAAACTGTTGAAACAGCAGTTGTAAGAAAACTGAAAGCAAATACTTATTAAATTCAGAGTAGGCTATGGTAGTTCAAAGACATCAGTTGTCTTGTTTATACTCTGTAATTAACTTAGTAAAAGATAGTAATTTCCACTTTTTTGAACCAAAGAAGTTTTCCTAAATTGTGGGCTAGACTGATATTTTTTTTTTAATGTGAGCTTCTAGTAATTCTTGTAGTTTTGCTTATGTTTTCCAATCCCAATATTATATTAAAGTCATCATCTAGTTAAGGCAGAATGGAACAGTAACTAAAGGGCAAATGAATTATTACCCCCCTCCATTGTCTATCAATGTAACACAGACCACTGTCATAATCTATGCTTCCAACCTTAAAAAAAACAATTATAGTCTAGCATAGAAAAAGTCTAGCAGTTGTGACTCTCGACTAAATCACTTTCTGTCCTTTGGTCTGAGAAACAGATTTCTCATTTTGACTTGAGGTTGAAAAGCTCGTTGTCTTTGCTGGGAGTGGAAACTTTACAACATCTCAGTGTTTTCCCCTCCATAGCCTGCAGGAAGGAGGGGTGGTGTTTCAGCCAGTAAAAGCTTTGGATGTTTCAGAGGGGAAAGGAGCAGCCCATAGTGCCCACATTTGGCTCAGACAGTGGGAGGGAGAGGTGCAGAGCCTGTGCTCCAGCCGAGGTAAAGCCTATTGGTAGCAAAAGTACTGTCTGCAGTAGTAGGCTTGGAAAAGGTCTAGGCACTCGGTGTAACCTCCTGAAAAAAAATTAGATAAACACTAAGTTTAGAAGGAAAAGGGAGGGTAGGAGTTATCACTCAGGTAGCTTATGCACGTAGAAAATTGATGCAGTTGGAGATGGTGGAGTAAGAAATAAAGCAAGAGAAGACATAAGGTGAAATGAAATATAAGGGAAGGAGATTATTGCTGGGAGTTAGTTAACCAGAAGATGGAGACACAGAGGAGAGGCAATAGGAAACAAGAAGAATCCTCCAGGGCACTAGCAAGAATATGCAATAGAATTAAAGAGTTAACAAGAAGTAATAATAGAGCTCTGTCTTCAGTTTGTTTGCTTGTTTGTTTTCCATTGTAGTTGTATTTCTCTTTCTGCATGTCTTAAATTTTTGTGGCTGGCAGCAGTAAAATGCCGAAACTTGCAGTCTTGGCTTCTTTAGTGCTGATGTGGATATTTAATGCACAATTTATTGCACAGTTGCGACTAAAAAATAATTGCAAGATGGAACAAATACCGGTTTTATGGTAACCACAATGAAAATGAACAAGAACATAGTTTTAGAAAATGAGATAGGTTTTCAAAGCAAGACGTTTCTGTGTTTAGGCAGTTGGGCTTGTTTTACATGAGGATCTTCCTTCTGAGGACACCGCCCTGCCCCACCTCCCATCTTTTGAAAGCAAGATGAATAACTAGTTTTCTTGCAAAGAGATATTCTGTAACTTTCCCTAGATGCAAGTATACTTACAGAAAGCTTTGAATTACAGAGGTAAATTGATGAAATTTATCTTAAATGCCCCTTTCTGCAGGTTAGAAAGTGAATCCCCTACTTTTGGTGTGTCATACAGAATGGTATGAGATCTGACCTTTTAATGACTTTTTTCAATTCAGCTGAATAATTTCTGCTCAGGGTTTATTTACTTCTGCAGTGTCTTGCTTAATTTGTTTTGTGAATCTTTCTTTTTTCTTTTTTGTTTTAAAATCATAGTTTTTAATTTCAGTTTTTCAAATGCCTCAGCAGTAACTTCTGTTATCCTTGACATTTCTGTGTCACCATAATATGAACTGCTGCAGTGGGAAACATAATCCTCTAATCTGGCTAGCTCAGACGCATTGTTCATATAGAGACATTTTCTAATTCAGCATATTTATTAACAGCTCTGAGCACTCTGTTCACTCTGGCATCTGCATTGGGAACAGTTTTATTAATGGAAACTGTAGTCAGTGGGTTTATGCCTATGACTTATTCAACTAACTGGAATAACAGTTCTGGTTCATACAATTGTAGGCTTCAAAACTCTGCCTTTTTGTTCAAGAAGCTGTAAGATATACATACATACACATATATGGGGTGTGTGTGAATATATATAGTTATGTGTGTATATATATGCAGATTGCCAGTAAATCAACTATTTTTTTTGAGAGGGCAGATCTGAATATTCATCCAAACTTTCCTGAGTTTTCTGAGGAATCCTAAAAATCCTTTGCAATAGCCATTCAAGAAATCAAACTGTTTGGCAGTTTCAGGTTTTCAGATAAGTGTTCAGTTTTCTATAGAAACAGATTTTTCCACGATGTTTTTTCAGAACCTCAGTTTTAGAAAGTGGAACATTTCTGACCAATCTTAGTATTAAATTGTTTTATTTCTCCTCTATTACACCTAAAATTTTTGCTGAGTTGCTGTCCCTGGGTATCCTAAGCATGAGCCTAACGTGATGATTGTATTCAGGGTCTAGCGTACACAGACATTTGGACTGTGAAATTTGTCACCGTTTTGGTGGGCTATTTGTTTCAATAGCAGCATCTTTTGAAAAGTGTAATAATTTTGTGCTTTTTCTGTCACTTCTATGATGTTATATAAAGCTGCCTGCAGGAGGTACTTTTAGGAATGGTGCCCGAGTTATTAGTCCATTAATGAATAGTTAGCTAACCGCCACTGTTGAAATCAGAAAACTGGTGTGGATGAATTTGCAGTAAAACTGCTCTGCCACTTAGGCTTTCATTTGAATGCTAAAAAAGGACACATAGGAAAGAGTGAATATATAATATATAGAAATACTCTTATAGACTTAAATAATATCTGGATATGCAGATACTTTCAGTAAAGTCAAAGCAAATTGCTGCTTAAGTATGTATAAAATCCCAGGGTGGGGTGGAAGATCATTAGTGATATAATTTAATTTAAACAGTCATACAGTCGAACTAGACACTAATGGCAAATACCATCATGATCTTTAGACGGGAATCGTCAATATAGGGAATACAATACTGTATCTCCATGAAACTAAGATTCATCTTACTATGGCTGTTCTATGCTGGAAGCATGACAGAAAAGTACCTTTATTCCTGTAGGAGCAAAACTTCCTTAACTCTTTCCTTCCCCTCAAGAAAGCCAAAGGAAAAAAGGTTTTATGCACAGTTTCCCAGAATGAAACAGAGTATGAAAACACTCCTCAAGCTGCAAAGTAAGAAGAAAGGTCCTCAGCACTAATGATATTTTCTACTACCAAATGCTCTGAAATACTAAAATTAAAAACAAGAGCAAATATTATTTGTATTTATCTATCTGTATGTGCTGTATTATAAACACAAGCTCAAATGTTTAATGTGTTTTTGGAGAAATACTTGTTAATGACTACGATTCATTGTAAAAAGTACTATAAGCTGATTGGAAAAAAGATAAGTTCATAACATCCAATTATTTTGAAGAAAGGAAAATAATTTTTCTCAAAAGTTGGCACGTTTATTAGGAAGCCCTTCAATGTTGTAACACCAAGCTCTTGGAGAAACAAATCAGTGCTAGTTGGTTTCATCCTTTATTAACAACAGCATTTTGGATTTGGCAGTGTATGGAGAACTGGTTTTGGGTGAAGCTGTTGGCGCAGTCACTGAATGATGCTTTTGTTGTAAAGAGAAAATAATTTAATCGGAAGGCTCCTGAGGTTGGTACTGAAATCACAGAAGAAATATCTACGCATGTTGCAACATGCTAAAAAACCAAGGAAACAAGTGCAAAAAGATATATATATATTTGCAATCTCAGAAATAAAGGGAGTCTTCACTAAGTGTTTCCATTGTACTGTTACCAGGCACTCTTGTTTCCCCGTAACTTCAAGATACTCATCTTGCATCCTTGAATCTATATCAGTTTCAAATGATTCTTTGTTGCTACCGTGCATCTCGAATCTTCTCTCTTCAACTCAAGATTTCCCCTTAAATTTTTCCCAGTTTACCTGCCTTTGTTTCTTTCTGTATCTCTGTGCTGTTCCTTTCATATGCTAAAGACTGGCAATGCCAACCTTGCACATATCTGTTACCATCTCCATCATCTTCCCTACTTAAATTTTCTTGGAAAGCTGTACATCAATGCTCCTAATAAAAATCATTGTTTGAGAGTCCTGTGACATCTGTAAGAACTAGAATTATGTGACTATGCATGTCTACATATTTAATTTACTAATATATTGCTAAGGGTAACTTTGTACAAAATGAAAAACCAAAAAATACTTAAGATACACAAACAGACTTAGGTAAATAAGTTGGCATTCAGATACTTCCTTTTGCAGCAAATTAACACTTATAGCTAAGGTGTGCAATTCACTGGGCCTGAGTGCTCAGCACTTCTCCATTGTATTTATCATTTCTGTTCTCACTGACCCTTTCTAGGGAGCCATTGAGCCCAGTGCAATAATTTGCTGCAAATAACCCTTATTCAAATGAGGAATTGCTCACAAGAATTATGAATTCATATAGTGATAGCTCTTACAGGATCAGATCTAATAAAAGTTCACTTGATACAATTTCTTATGTAAATGAGTTTTCCAGACCATTTCTCTCTTTCTAGTTGCACTGTTACCTATGCTGCCACCATACTCCAAAGAAATTCATTATTCTTCCATTTCTTTACTTTAAACTAAATGTTTGCTGAACCTAATTGATACTGCAATGTCTCTTTCTGCAGGGCAAAGAGAATTGTGCAAGAGTAATTCAGTCTATTGAGTTATTCACAGCCATTGTGTTTGACTGTGCCCTACTGACATTGTAATTTCTTCTGAAAAATATTGGAAATCATTTTCACTGATGGAACTGATGGGAAACAATGAGTCAATCACACGAGAGACAGTGGATTCAGTAAGCTCAATGGAAATCACTGTAGAAAGTTTTAAAAGTGTCTTTGTCCATAAAATGTCAGTGCTTTTTTTTTCCTCCTCAAGGTTACTTTGAAAGCAAATATTTGGAGGCTGCTCTTGATTATTCTGAGAGACAGCGAAGAAAGAAAACAAAAATATCTACATTAAGAGACAAGCAATGGGATGATGAGAAAAGGTGAAGAGAGGTGCAGTTAGTTTTGTGGATTTCAAGTTAGTTGGTGTAGGGTTTTTACGTCTGCTCCAGTAAAATGGGAACTTTAGGTATTAGAGATCCCGATGGGCCTTTTAGGTAAAAGAGGAAACAGAAGTGTTGCCAGTTTCTTGCTCTTTCACCCTGGCAATCCACAAGAGCAAATATTTCATGCCAGTCAGCAACAATTCCTGTAATGCAATTAAAATGCAAATGTGTAAGCGAGCCCACTGGCTACTCACGCTGCCGTAAGGAGGTTTTAATTTTGGCTAATGCTAATGTGCACTGTTAGAATTTGGTCCCACCAGTGTCATATTGACCTCACTTGTTACAGTGGCCATGCCCGAAGGCCATGCCCATCTTTCCATCCTAAATCCCTCTTCTACAGCAATGAATGCCTCTCATTTATTTTGGCTTAAGTTTGTCAGTGTGGTCTAGTCCACGAGCGACTCGCTCTTCAACAATTTGGTTCATTCAGGACATAAAATCTGAATAAATTTCAGGTATTATTTTTTCTTGGATTAGGATAGCATAAATTGTTTAAAAATATACTAGCTATTAACATTGAATGTTAGTTAATTGTACCTTGGTCTTTATTTTACTACTGATTCATAAAGTTAATGGAGTACATCCTATCTTGGTTTGACAGCATATAAAAAGTGAGCATTAAATGTAAACTGTGGTTTTAGAGTGAGATTACTTGGTAACAGAGAATGGTTTTTATTTTGGTGAGGACACTATCCCTTAGGAAGCCGATTAGGGAGGAAATTGTTAGACATGAGAGAGATACTGTTGTTCATTTTTCCCCACTGTCTACCAGAACAATCTTTGTGGTTGCGACCGCTGTAATACAGTCATGTGCAAGGTATTTCGTGGTGTGAAATCTTTATTTCCTTCTGATTACCATTTCTCTTCTCTTTGTAGCCTTTAAAAAAAAAAAAAATCAAAACTGATGAGAATCAAACTACAGAATATGGGAAAAGCTGAAAGTACACTGCCTTTGTAACAATTTCCTGACAAATGAGATACTGTACTCTTGAGCCTTTATTTTTCAGACAAAGGCTGTGAGAACACCAAGTGGCACAACATGAATCTATTCTTGTGTCAATTACTTTACTGAAAATGGAAAATAGTGGTACTGCAGCCCATGAGTACCCTTGAAATGGTCAAGAGCTGCAAACGTACGAGACGCTTTGCTCAGCACAGCTGGTTTAAGTATTCGCACCACCTCCCGAAAACTGCTCTACCAAGCTCAGTAATTTTCTTCCCACTGTGAGGGGACGTTCTAGAGGGTTGTTTTATAAACTTTAATAGAATTGAAAGCCAAAGTGTAATGATAACTTGTGTCAGAGATGGTGTTATGATAAAAGTGCACAGCATGCCTCGTTCTTGGGATATCTGAATATAGGCTCCCACCTTCAGTGAAGAGTGCAACAAGGCTGAACCACAAGAAATACCACAGCTCTCCACCCATAAAAAAATATAAAAAATACATAAAAAGCAGGCAATTTAACTCACCCTTCTGACTTCAGGCCTGCTGCTATTCCTTTACAATACCAGGCCGCATAAGAATAAATGAAATTAACCTGCCATTAAGCAATTTTTCACAGCTCATGTTTAAAAATGACACCAGTATCAACAGTCAGATGTGAAGCACAACTACTGCTGCAAGCCTGCAAGTCTGTAATCTTACGATTGTGTTGCATGACCATATAAATGTCTGTGGTTGGAATCCCTTTTTCTTGTCCTCTTGCTTAAGCAAGACTGCAAGCACAACATAAAAAGCTTATGAAGCTTGTTAGCAATCTTGTCTTTACACACAATCTGATCTGTCTCTTTGTAGTCTTCCGGAATTGGGTATGTTCGGTATGAAATCCTTGCTGGCCTTTCAGAAGTAAACCCTGCCTCAGTGACAAAGTAATTGTGATTTTCCTGGTTAGATGCTGAAATGGAATCACATAGTGAGCAGTAGTCAGCTGAATTAACACTTGGGCAACTACTGCCTAGAACTTACCATTTTATTGAAGGAATAGTTTCCTAAGGATCACTAAAAAAGCAATTCTGACAATGTTTCTGGCTTAATAAAAAGTAGAAGGGCTGATAGATTCTGTTCTCAAAAAAATATCCAGCACAGATTCACCCCACCCCACTCCACCCTGAAGTTCAAATTAAGTCCACAGGTGTTTCCAATGTCTTAGGTACTTAAATTCTGAAATCATAGATCTATTAAAGACAATTTTGGAATTACCCTCACTGGAACTAAAATCTTCTCATCTTTCAAAGCTCAACCATCTTTGGCCTCAGCTTGATTCTTTTCTTCAAAGCTTTTTCTGTCTGCTACACAAGACGAAAAGCTGTAAAAAGAGAATGCATAAGGAGAGTGTACAATAGATAAAGCATAGTTACACAACGGTTGAAAGATATGCTCAGCCTTTTAATCTGTCTGCCTTCAGCATCATGAAAGACTATCCTCCACAATAATCTCTTAGGTGCCTTATCTAACGCTGACACTCAGTGTTCATTGGTACAAACAGTGCTAAAATCTTGGCTAAACTCATAGTGGGCAAGTTCTGTTATGCATGTGAGTTCTCCATTGTATATAGAGCGGTGTAGAGGGGTGTACCTGCCTCAGAAATGCTTACTCACACGAGAAATATTGAACCAGTCCAAAAAGTTACTATTCTCAAATTACAAAAAAAAAAACAAACAAAAAAACCCCAAAAGTTTTGAACTAAACATAAGTGGCTTGTAGGAGTTTTGTTGAATATAACTTCTGCATACACCTGTCTTTTTCTGAAGCAGTGCATTAAATGCAATTAGAGGATTGTACACAGCCTTCTGGCTATGAATAATGGATTTTAAGCATATGATTTCTGATCAGAAAGTTCTTATGAGGACTTCATTTATAGCAAAGGGGAATTTTCTAAATGAGAACTTCCTTCTCTAATAGGGCATATTTGGTTGTGCTACTTAAATAAAGGCCATTGTGAAAGTAATACAATCAGTTGGAGTGATTATCAGAAGTCAGACCTTTTTTCAAAACAAAACAACCCTGGAATTACAATATATAGGATGTGTTTATAAACTGCCAGCAACTTCTACAATGCTGAATAGTTCATGGTAAATTCCTCTTTGTGATAATATTAGGCCAAATTCTCTGCTTGTATCAGGGAATGAAGGTTTCCTGAGAGCTTTGGCCCATCGTGGACTGTAAAAAAGCTTACTGAACTGTCTACATTTATATATATATGCTTTAAACCAGGGATTTTATTAGACCAGTAAGGTTTTGAAAACAGTAAAAATAAATTATGTTCCCGAGGGTCTAGCCCATTCCTTCTTCTTGAGGATATTATCTCAGCAGTACTTACTTCTACTTGGAAATAAAACATGGTTTTCATAAATCACAGAAATTCTGTTCTGAACAGAGAAATGGGGGACACCCCATTGAATAAGAAAATATGTCTTTTTGTATTTCCAGTGTACCTAGTTTCACTGCATGATGCTATAGTAGAAGGAAATGGAGGTAAATTAGACTTTCAGAATTTAACGCCCAGATCCAGACATTCCACTGTTTAGTTGAACTCAGATTTGAGGTTTCTACAACCAGTACTGACTTGTACTTCAATTGAGACCTACACTGTATCTATTTGGAGAACTGGGACTTTTGTTCCATCTTTAGTTGGTTGTATCTTACAGCTGTGTATCTTGAAAGTGCCTACGTGGCTTTAAAATTGTCCTAACTCAATTAATTGTAATAATGGTGAAATGGAACTATATGAAACAGATAGCTCAGTTAGGCAGTATTGTGTTTTTGGAGTACTTCATCCTTTTTATAACATTGCATGCTTTCCTTTCTTTCCTTTATAGCTGACACTTAGGTGTCTGTTCTGCTTCAGTCTGTAATACATCTTCTGAGGCATGGTGTTCCAGAGAGCTCCTTCTGCTGTAGATATTTGAGATCAAAGCCAGTACCTATCAAACATGCTCATGAAAACATCTTAAAACTGGTTTAGTACATAAGCACATTTCAGCAAGAGGGAAATGTTACTCAGCTAACAACAATAGTTTTCATGTAGAATGCAATGCAAGACAGTTGATACATCTACAGCACAAATTAATTCACTTTATGAAGTGGACTGAGTTAAGGGACGTAAAAAGAATTGCATTATGCTGTTGCGGTGAGTATTGAACAGCCCTTTCAGGTAGTTTACATTTGTAATTCTCCTTAGAATATTAGATATAGGAAATGTTTCTGTTGCTCAATTACATTTAACACGGCAAATTAGTTCAGGCAAAATATAGCTGCCCCATTCAATTCTAAAGTTAACTTTTAATAGAGTATCAAGGTGCTGCTAGTAAATCCAGACTACTCAATCTAACGCATAATTAAGAGCTGTAATGCTATGAATAAATACATTGCTCAAATGTATACCATGACGAAGGTATAGCTCATTAGTGTTTGCCTAACTTTGTTTACATCATTAAGATTAACAGCAATCTAAGCAACACTGCAAACACTACAAAATCCTAAATATTTCTGAATGGAGACTGGGAAAATATTACATGTAAAGTACATCCTGGATAATCTGTGTGGATAAAATGTTATCTGCAAGCGGAAAATGTAGCTTCTTTCTGTTTTTTAACCTCCCTAATGACTCTGCTCTCTGTTCCCTGCATCTCGGTGCGCTGAGCTGGGCTGCATGGTTCAGTGCAGGAGGAAAGCAAAGGACAGTTTATGGGAGGATAGAATAGCACATGGTCTCTCTATTATGTTGCTGTATACTTACCGTACGTCTATCAAACACAGAGAAATAAAAGAAGTCCTAATAGCTCTTCCTGGATGATCATATAGCACTAGTTGGAATTTAGTCTAGAGAAAGTGCTTCTCATGATGCATAAAGGAAGTACGATCATCCCATCAAAACATGACAGAATATTATTAATCTGTATTAAAAAGACTAATGAAATGGAGTATGGTATCCTGCCAGCTGTGGTTTAGAGTCCTCTTTTCTTTCATTTGAACTACAAAGCAGGAAGAACACATAATCAGTGCAGGGCATGGAAGTAATGGAGAAGGAAGTAATTTTAAAGTGTTTTTTCATTTCTCAAATGTGAAGGACCTGAGGAACCAGTTCAATTCTTGGTTTAAACAACAGCAGCCATCTGACGTGCTGTAGCTCTCCACAAAATACAAGTCAAAAAAGCCTGGGCTGTGGGAATAGAAAGCACATGATTTTTTTCTTTCATTTTGATCTTTAACATGTAGGAATTTACTAATGAAGGGAGATTTCTTCTTGAAGTAGACAAGTTAAATGGGCACATCAAAGGTCTGATCCTGCATCTGTGAGTCTGTATGTTCAGAAGCAACAGTTTATACACCTTTTGGTCACAGCACGTCATGGTTGTTGACCACCTTCTATGGCATTAAAACAGTTGAGAGATTGTACTGATACTGGACCTTAACTGTGCGCTTTGCAATCAAATAAAAATGGCTTTCAGGAATGGCAGGCAGTATGAACTGTTGATATAGGAACTGTTTCCTACACAAAAACTCATAACACCACTCTTGAGCATATCTATGTTATGCATTTTCAAGTGCACTGAACAAATATTCCAAAGGGAAAGGGCATATGTTATTGCAGTCCTGGGGCAATATCAGAGTTATAAGATTGATTTTGTTTGGTATTTATTCAGCTATTCTGGATTAAGTATATCATTACTCTGCAACACTGCATTATGCAAAGCCCTGATATCCCATGTAGTCTCTATCAAAATATACCTCAGTGTATATATATGCTTGAAATAAAGTCAAGATGTAATACCACAGGTCAACTCAACCTGTGAAAATATGCACAAAAAATGTGCTTTAGGATTCCTGAACCAATTTTGTGAGACAGTTTGTTGGATTTCATGTTTTGTTACTCTTGAAGTTTAAGAATGGCGTATTTTTTACCCCAGTCCTATAGCTTTTCTTATAACAGGTTGATACCTGCTGAGATGCATATAAATGCCTAGTTACTGCAAGTCAGTGGAGCTCACCAGGTTTGTTCTCAGCTTTTATGTGAAAGTGCACTTTACAAACAAGGCCACTGAGGTCTACAACTGTACAGGGTTCATCTATGTGAAGTAGTTGTGGAGCAAGGGACCTACCACTTCAGAAATATCAGTCCTTCTCTTGAAGTGAAATATCCACAGTTAATTAAAAGGGCAATATAATTTTGTGGCAAAATCCCAGGGCAGGTATGACAGTGGGGGGGAAAAAGGGAAAACCTGGAGGTGGTCTTGCAAGTGTACTTAATGGTATTTGCACGTATCAAATAGTTGATAAAGCACATAAAAAGCCATTCTCATTCTAATATCCTTCTACAGGTCATCACAGTAGCTGCATCTGTATGAAGAGGCACACCTGTGAGTTTTTCAAGCTTCATTAGAAATACCTTCATACAAAGATCACAGAATTACTGTTGGTAAGGAAAGCAAGTAACTTTGTGTCTCATTAAAAAATAAATAAATCACAGATGAGTGTTCCCCTTTCCTAATAAACTGAGCATCACGTTAATGCTCGGAACTACCAAAATTTATTTCACTTTATCATTGCAACAGAACACCAAATTAAGATTTTGGATAAATTCTTTCTTTTTCCTGTGTAATCCATGGCATTTATTACAGTTCAAATTACTAAAATGTATGGGAAAAGACATTTATTTTATGAGCATTTAAAAAGAGAATGTGTTTCACTGAAATGTTGAAACAATGTCGGAGCTGATTAGACATGCCTTCTGTGTCGCCTAAGCATGAACTTGAAGAACAAAAGGAATCTGGGGAGATGTAACGCTACAGACATTATGCATAGCAATGTTGTAACTCAGAAATTAAGACTATACACACCACTTGTTTTCAAGTTTGGTATCACTCCTTTATCCAGAGTATAATTAGTAAAAGCAAGAACAACAATGAAATCCCAAACCAAACAACAACCCCTATATTAATATAAACTTGAAGAGGTTTGCACTGAGCAAAATGTTTTCCTCTGATGAACAACTAGTGTAATCGCTTGTCTTTCATTTTAGTATTTTTTAATTCCACTCAAATCTGAGCTTCTGATATAAATATTTAGATCAAGAAGTAAACTTGTGTTTCTAATGGATTACTTGTGGAACAGAGCATGCACTAAAATGAATAATGGAGGGGAATTTTTAAAAATTGCAAACTGACCTTTGAAATGTCAGAATTTGGATGTTTCCTGTAATCAACATTCTGTGATAAATGAGTGCAGTAAATGTAAAGATCCTTGGTTCAAAAGTGTGTGTAATCGAAATCCAATGAGAGATCAATGGCCTTTTGGTGACCTTTTCTCAAAAGGTCAAATGACAACATTTATGGGAAACTTTTCTTGTGCTTGCAGGATGATTATAAATGGATTTATTGCATTTCAGTGTTCTAGCTGTGGAGGAAAACTATGCCTGTATCTGTGAGTTCTATATATTTATATGCGTATGTATGTAATTTTCAGTCATTCACTCTTGTAGGTTTGTAAATTTTACACATAAAAATACGTATACACATATCTTCATGTATATATATTATTTGAAAATGTAAGTTTAAATTGTTATTAATGTTTATAAATCAGTGAAATATTACCTCAAACATATGAAATGTTATCTAGGTATTTTTAAGTTCTTAGGAATACAATAGGAGGATCGAACATGAACTCAGTGGGAAATTGTTTTCATTCTGCCAACAGTGACAATGTACTGGAACTGAAATCATCAACAAAAGCTTGTATCACGCCATCAGAATCCACACAACACTTGGTGGGAAGCAAGAGTCTCACTTGCAAAGGTATGTTTAGGAATAAGTCCACCGAGACATTTTGGTCTGAGTAACTGTTGGAGAAGGATTTTGTGCTGATCTTATGCAAAATAGCACCAAGAAGTCCTGAATGATTCAAAGTTGTAAATTAGATGCAGTCATCACCAGGACATCAGCTTTTTGATGTCTGCCCTTCAGTTTTGTAGTTGAAATGATGAAAATATGCTATTCATTTTTCTGAATGATTGATATGGTTATTTTTTTTTTGTGGTAAAATTATATACATGTGTTCAGCTTTCAGTGAGGACCTGCACTGCTGGATTTTTTATTGTCTTAAAAATTTATTCTTGAAGAAGGGCTATTTTCCATGTTTCTGTGGAAGAACGGATTATGAACTGTCTTACATTTCATTACAAAAGCTTCATATGCTTGTAGCTTAAACAAAATTGCTTAAAAAAAGTCAATTATTATATGAATCTTATCTTGAATTACTGGAAAATCATGTAGACAACATTAGCTTTGGCTGGACTGTGTTTTAGAGTGTGTGAGAATTAAAATTGGGTACAGTAGTTGTAGGAAATTAACATTTATTGAAATATATAAAGAAATGATCAAACTAATTTGTTGAATATTTGACTGTCCACAGTGTATGTTGTAATTACATGCTGTTACACTTCTATAAATTCAAAATGTTTTGTCCAAATTCACAGCTGCCAGTGAAAGCATTTGCCTTGTCTTATATAAGATGTTATTTTAGAAAGAAATGGAAAGAGTGGGGGATTCTGCAGTATATGGATGCTTGTTCTTTTACGTAGTATCAGCTATGAAAAGATAATCCGTAAGACATTTTATAGTTCTGTAACTTTTATGTTGCCACGGTTTTCATGGTTTCCCCCTATTAAGCAGCATTTGAAATCCAGTATGTACATATTTATTCCTGCCTTCCCAGTTATCCTTTTCGCTTTTTCGCTTAAAGTCAGGAGAGTGACTCAATCTAATAGTTTTCTGAAAAACACAACAGCTTTGGTCTTGAGTACTGGTACTGTTGGCTCCTCTGATAGGATTGTTCCAGCTCTTTCAGTATGACCTTCGAAATGCTACTGTCTTTCAGCGTTGACTCAGCTTGTACATACTCTGTTTCCCACTCATATTTTCAACCCAGTTTCCTGAAACCCATGGTGTTTCTGAACTTGCTCAATGTCTGCATGTGGATACGTATTTGTGCCTATCTGTGCACTCAGCCCCCCTGTAGGAACTTTTTATGTATTTGCTAATTTCAGTCAGATTTGAAAATGTCTCAGAAACACTAAGGTGCTGCATGTTCAATGAAAACAGGCATCCAAATATATGAGAGAGTTTATTGGCAGTTCAGCTCTCATTAGATGCCAGAGCATCCACACAGAAATACTCTCTTAAATTTTTTCTCACTCATTGAGGAAGCTCAATGAGAATTTGCACTTCTGGACAACTGATAGGTGAACCACGGGGCCTAAATCCACAGGGACATGCTTTCAGTAATTTTACTGTTCACAGAACTGTTTTGCTTCCTTCGTGGATATTCAAAAGGAGATCTGAGAGCCCAACTCAATTGTTGTCCCTTTTTGCATCATTCATCATTAATGAACTAACACGGATAATAATATAATTACTCTGATCACAGTAAACAGGTTTGATGGCTCTGGTGACAAGTAACCTGCTCATGCGCTCCTTGCTCTACCGGTTCTGTGCTTGTTGTAAGAGTAAAAATGGGGTGCAGAGGGTAAAAAGATTTAACAGCTATAACTGGACACAGGAATAAATTTGTAGAAAGGTAAGCAATTTTTACCATGGCCCCAAGTGCTGAACTGCAGTTTAAATTAAGTGAAAAAAGATTGCTTCCATATGAGAAAATAGCAATATGTCTTAGGTGACATATTTCATTGATACGTGAGTATATAATGCCAAATTGCAGTGATAAAAAGCACAGGTGCTCTGATCTTTAAGTGGCCTGTTCTATTAATATTTCTTTACAGTATGCAGCATTAACTATTTTTGGAACTATCTGAAACTTAAATGTGTCAGTTATTATTTCACACCATTATTCTGCAATCCAAAGCTTGCGCTACAAGCTGTGATGTGTTGTGTTTTCATTTGCATTACCAGATGATTTGATATTGCAGACAAATGGGAGTTGGAGTTTAATTTTTGTGACATAGCTGACACGCATTTTATATTAAATACAGTCAGCAGAAACAGGCCAGGAATATCCTATCTCATTATTATTATAACTTGTGATTAAAAGATGGGTTACGTTAAGACAGCTTTGTCACAACCTTCCTTTGAAAGACAAACTAAGTATCTTTAAATTCAGGCAGTATACACAGCATGTCAAGCTGTTGCCTTTCAAAGTAGTGGAAGGAATTGCTTCCCTTCTTAATAGTTTTGGTCTTCACTATGAAAAGAGCTTTCAATAAATGACTCCTCTAGCAATAGCGTGGATGAGAATAGTAAATTAGAAGTGTAAAAGTCAGTGAATAGGTTAAGAATGCAACCGTTTATTCACTTATTTTTATATTTTGGGTAAATTTTCAGCACTGAGTACATATGCCTTATTATACTCCAGTGAAGTCCCCGCTGACTGGAAAAGGGGAAACATAACCCCCATTTTTAAAAAGGAAAAAAATAGAAGACCTGGGGAACTACAGGCCAGTCAGTCTCAACTCTGTGCCCAGCAAGATCATGGAGCGCATCCTCCTGGAAACTCTGCTAAGGCACATGGAAAATAAGGAGGTGATCAGTGGCAGCCAACATGGCTTCACTGAGGGCAAATTGTGCCTTGGTGGCTTTCTACAACGAGGTTACAGTGTTGGTGGGTAAGGGGAGAGCAACAGATGTCATCTACCTGGGCTTGTGCAAGGCATTTGACACTGTCCCACATGACATTCTGGTCCCTAAATTGGAGAGACATGGCTTGGACAGATGGACCACTCAGTGGATAAGGAATTGGCTGGATGGTGGCACTCAAAGAGTTGTGATCAATGGTTTGATGTCCAAGTAGTGACCAGTGATGAGTGGTGTTCCTCAGGAGTCAGTAGTGGGACTGGTACTGTTTAACATCTTTGCTGGTGACATGGACAGTGGGATTGAGTGCACCCTCAGCAAGTTTGCTGGCGACACCAAGCTGTGTGGTGCGGTCAACACGCTGGAGGGAAGGGATGCCATCCCAGAGGGGCCTGGACAGGCTTGAGAAGTGGGCCCATGCTAAGCCAATGAAGTTCAACAAGGCAAGTGCAAGGTCCTGCATGTAGGTCAGGGCAAACCCATGCACAAATACAGGCCAAGCAGAGAATGGATCGAGAGCAGTCCTGAGCAGAAGGACTTGGGGGTGTTGGTTGATGAGAAGCTCAACATGAGCCGGCAATGTGCATTTGCAGCCCAGAAGGCCAACAGCATCCTGGGCTGCATCAAAAGAAGTTTGGTCAGCAGGTCGAGAGAGGTGATTCTACCCCTCTACTCTGCTCTGGTGAGACCCCACCTGGAATATTGTGTCCAGCTTCAGGGCACCCCACCATAAGAGCAACATGGACCTGTTGGAGCAGGTCAAGAGGAGGGCCACGAAGATGATCAGAGAGTTAGAGCACCTGTCCTAGGAAGACAGGCTGAGAGAGCTGGGGTTGTTCAGCCTGGAGGAGAGAAGGCTCCAGGGACACCTTATAGCAGCTTTCCAGTATCTGAAGGGGGCCTGCAAGAAAGCTTGTGAGGGACTTTTTACAAGGGCATGTAGCGATAGGACAAGGGATAATGGCTTCAAGCTGGAAGAGGGTAGATTTTGATTAGATCTCAGGAACACATTTTTCACTCTGAGGGTGGTGAGGCATGGGAACAGGTTGCCCAGGGAAGTTGTGGAGGTCCCATCCCTGGAAGTGTTCAAGGCCAGGCTGGATGGGGATCTGAGCAACTTGGTCTAGGGGAAGGTGTCCTTGACCATGGCAAGGTGTTTGGAAGTAGATGATCTTTAAGGTCCCTTCCAACCTAAACCATTCCATGATTCTATGATTCTACACCAAGGATATTTGCATTTTAATTCACTGCCTATCACAAACCTTTATAAACCTTTGGCAAAAATAACAAATGTCATAATCATGCATGCTCCAATCTATTGATTAACCAAAAAGGTATGATGTATTAAGACCTTAAATCTATTATAACTTTACATACTTTGTTATTAACACAGGAGTTAATGTTAGTAATTATACATAAGTTGGCACGTTGTTTGGACATTAAATCCTTGGATTTACCTTGTCAGGTAAGGAATATATATTCAGAAGAATAATGCCTTTCTTCATGTGAGCTAATGTTTTGCCCACAGTTTTGCACTTGTCTTGACAAATCTCAGTTTGTTTCTAAATATCAAAGAGCAAATCAGGCACTTGAACATGCAGTTACTGAATTTTCCTTTCATAATTTTGTTTGCAAATGTATATTACATTTGCACATAGTGAGGTCACCCCTTGACTTAGCTTTAAAAATATCTGTCATGGTAAAATTTTTGTCCTTCCAACATGAAACAAATTGTTCAGCTGTCAACAGAAAAGAATAGTTCAAAGACTCTTTTTTTGGCTGGTACTTTTTACTGATAAAATCAGTGTGATGTTTACCTGAGGAGATGCTCCATTGGGGATATATTTTGAAATGAAGTGGAAACAAAGAATTCTAAGACTATTTATCAAGTGCTAATGCTATGAAACATATTTGAAAGTCCTCAGGAAGTTGTCTTCATTGATGCCTGAAAAAACTTGATCTAATTTATGTAAATTTTAATGTTTCTTGTTCTCCTGTCTTCTCTTCAACCTCAATGAACTCATAAAGTTAAACTTGTTGTGATGCCCCATGTAAAAACTTGCCTGTACTAGAATAAGCGTCAGCTGCTTCATCAGCTGTGTGAGACTGTCCTGGATTTTATAAACAAATCAATTCCCGTTCAATAACATTACTATTGGGCTATCAGAAGCTGCCAATAAAGAGTGTAGCAATAATATGCCAAATTCTTTTAGAGGGTCTTTTTTTAAGAAAGTGTAGAAAGTGTACATGCCTTGAGTTAAGATTTCTCTCATAGATTTATAGGCTCCAGACTTAGTATTACAAAGCATGTGTTTTGTGAAAGTTCATCTAAAGAAACAAACCCCACCCAGTTGGCTGTTATGGCAAGCATATCTGAAATATCAAATGTTGCTGTGTCCTGGCATGTATTTGCCCTTTCCCTGTGTTTGGCCAAAGATAACTATAATGGTAGTGTAAGAGTTATGTTTTTGGGAAGATGGTAAAGATCTGTGAACCAGTATAGCCCTAACATTTTTGCAGCTTTACCTGATAAAGAAGTTCCAGCAGAAAAAAATGCTGTGGTAATTCGTAAAGGAAACTTTCTACTATCATTATATTTACAGTTACTGAAAAGATGTATGGCATTTAGAAATGGCGCTTTCAAAAGAGAAAGGTAGCTTCAGTTTTTTTCTTTTCAGTGGTTCTTTAGATACTTCCATAAAAGGAGTTTGTCATTATCATTTTCCTTTCATGAACAGAATTCAAAATGCTGATGCTACCAACTTTCAGCTTTGTAGAAATAAACAATTCATGTTCATACAACGCAGTCCTTGATGTAGAAAGTGTAGACATCTATAGATGTGTGGTGGCTTGCTGTTTGAAAGGATATTTGAAAAAACTTATTCAGGAGACTCACTGAATTCTCTCAGGATCATTTAATCCATTTGACCCACAGAAAAATTTCACAATAGAAAATAAATACTTCCTGGCTATCGTATGCTTTTACCTCTATAAGCACGAAACTCAGATCAGTTTAGAAAGGAAACATCAGCCTGATGTACTACAAACTTTCCATTAGCACAGAACAATTGAAGGAACTCTTAAACAACTTCTTACACGTAGGTTAGCACACAGAGGAAGCACGATCAATGCAAAGGGAAAAATGTCCAAACACACTTATGCCACAAAAAGCTTTTGTTATTTCATAGCCATCTATTTTCAGCTCAAGTTAGTATATAAATATGTCTTTGGATGGGGTTTTGCATGAATGTCAGTCCTGGAGTGTGAAAGAAGGCTTGGATTTTATTCATGTGAAAGGCAAAATGAACTTCTCTTAAAATTCTTAAAACCATGAGGTTTGCACTTGGCTAAGAGAAGACAGCAACTCAGCACTAACAAAGCCAATAGAAAAGAGCACACACCTCTATAAGAATTTAGCACAGGCAATATACTTTAGTGTGCAAAGAACTGCAGCTGTTTTTCTAAGTTTTAATCTCTATCCCTGAGCTACTGCTGTCCAAAAAGGCAATAAAAGTGACCTTCCCTAGCTTCTGCTTCTCATTATTGAAGGTGAAAAATGACAAAGCAAACCAAACAAGTGGTTAGAAATTATACTGTCAAGTCCAATAGAACTATTTCATTTGACACTTTTACTGGAATCTGATTCAGAAAATACAACTACAGAGAACTAGGAAATATGAACAAAGTTAGGAGATACCATATAGTTTTAGGAAGGAAAAAGTAGGTTTCTTAAAATGTTTATCTTTTTTTGGATGGGGCATAAGCAATGCTTATGTAGTCACATATTGCTGAGATAGGTGGTGATGCAGGTTAGGCTACTGCTACCAGTAGAAACGGCAAGGATTAAGGCTCGAAGGACTGTGGACTGGTGCAATATGATCAGTGACTAGTGGATGGTGATAAAATGCTGCAAATCACTGTGTGTGAGATTTAGAATGGTTTTCTTCAAGTACTCAAAATTCAGACCTGGCAGCTGAGTGCATGAAGCAGATGTTTGACTGCTCCTGTGATTTGAGACCAGTATGGTGATAAACAGTCTGACATAAGATGAGCAGCATGGATTCAAAGAGGGTTCATGGCAGATATATATACAGTAACATATTATATGTGGGATGAGCAATTTACTGAAGATTCAGAGCTCAAGCTCTGACACTGAGATATCAATCACATGAGATTCGTATTGAGAGATATTTGCTTTCTGCCTACAGAAAAAAACCTCCTGTGAATGACTTGAGAGATTTGCATGCAAACCTGCTCTACAGCCTCAGTGTGAGTTATGGGCTTTTCTTTTGTGCTTTGTCATGAAAAGTATATTTAAAATATACTTGTATACATTTTATTAAAAGTATATTTGTATATACATTCTATATGTTTATGTACATAAAAGTGTATTTAAATCCCAGCTTGGGTACACAGGTAACTATCATGGTCTTTGTTCTATGAAACATCATGAGAAATGTTATTGTTGAATCTGCTGTTCCTCTAAATATTCCATCTCTAAGACATACCATTTCAAACCTCAATTATACTTCCAAGACTAATGTATTCACACAGTATAATGCATCATGCTTGGTGGACACTGAATCTGAATGTAAAGGAAAATTCAGATGTTTAGTCTCTCTATATCCACATAAAACTGTGGTAACAATGTGCTGAAAATTTGGTAGGATGAAATTTAATTTTTCTTTTTGTTCAGTGCTATTTCTGCTTCGAACTGATAAAGTGTCATTTTTCCATTCTGTTATTGCAATTCTTAAATTTTCTCTTTAAATTATTGATTTTGTGTTTTATATTTTTATTTCATATTTTATAATTTTATTTCATATTTTATCTGTGTACACATTAGAGTATTTGAAACACAAGGCGTTCTCTTAATGTATTCAGCTGTGGAAAACAGAAGCTATTACATTACTAGATTTGCTGTAAAGAACACTGACATCCATATTGGAGCAAAGATAATAAAAATAAGTTATTCTAAATTGTAAAGATATGGTAGATTTCATTGACATAAAACCTAGTAATTGGCATTGGTATATAAAGGTAATGAAAAAGCACTACAAAGAATAAGGTCTGATTCAAAGACTACCAACAAAGCTAACTATGAGAAAAAAAATGTCCTGCGAAGGAAATATACCACGTAAATGGAAAGAAGAGAATATTCCATTATTTGATATCCAATCCTGAGGGACACACAGCATAAGCAGAGCTTTTTGAAAGCTACAGCACTTTGAAACTACACCATGGAGAAATCCAGATGAGTCAGAAAATCTACACACAGATCTGAGGTACTAGATTGAAAAGTGTATTTACCTTCTGCTCTTCCACCCAGTTCAACACAATGGATTATGAAAGTCAAAAGCATAGAAAACTATGTGGCTTATTTGATATGAATATTTCTGTACATCTTCTTGATCTTTGTCTTAGCACATATTTTTCTCACTGTCCCAAATCCTCTGCATTGTCACACACACTATTAATGCTTTCTTTGAGCTCTTCAACTTTTCTGCCATTCTCAGAGGCCTTTGAACTGAGCCCTTCTAGGCATTCCCAAAGGACCTAGGTGCTCCCAAGTCCTTTTCATATCTGTATGTGAAAATATTTTATCTCCCTTTTGTTGTTGTTCTAATCTGGTCTATTATTCACACAGAATCTTTATCTGCTCCTGTGCCCAAGAGGTGGCAGATGAATGTAATTTTTCTGCAGCCCCAACTTCCACCCATCCCTACTATCTCTTTAAGACCCTAAGGATTTTTTACTTCTCTTTTCGTGTATTGTGATAATTATCTTGGCTTCATCCCATTAATTACTACCATACATCTTTATTGAATGTTTGAAAATGAAACGTAGAAAAACATTGTGAGCCTGATCACAAACATACTCAGTTAAATGTAATCTTTCCATTTCATTTTCAGTGGATTTAGAATTACAGGTGAATACTTCCCTTTGAAATAACTTTTCAACTAAAAAAAGTAGCTAGGCTTCCTGAAAAAGTTATAATATTATTTTCTGGATCAGTCCTGAAGTTCTTTGTTCCAGTAAATCCCTGGATGCTGGATAACTAAAGGAGCTTTGGATTAGCTGTCTGAAACTAATGGCATTAAATCAATTGCTACAAGGATATATTTAGGCTGAACATTAATAATATGGGAAGCCGGATGGCATGATGATGGAGCACTGACCTGGGATTCGGGAGGTCTGGAGCGCGTTCTTGGCTCAGCCAATAACTTGCTGGGTGACCTCAGGAAAGTCATTTTACTTACTTTTGCCTTATTAAAAAGTTCCATGTGGAAAGTGCTTTGAACTCTTCTGATGTCGAGTGTTATATCACCACCATATATATTGTAACCACGTAGGTGAAATCTATTAAATGTCAAGCAGAATGAAATTGGTGAGTGCCTGTGGTTAAAGAACCTTTTATGGAAACTGCTTGAGACTCCTGTCAAATCTGTACTCCTGTAACAATCTCATACAAGAAGTGGAAGGAATATGAAGATGCTCAGAGGTTTCTTGTGTCTTACAAACAGCCCCTTATGCTGATAAGAGTGGTTTAATAATGATATATTGTACAATGTAAGATAAAACTAGACATGTCAAGTGGGATTCTGCAGGAGTTTATCCTGGTTATTGTAGCAGTCAGCCTTTTCATTAAGGCACAAAATAAAACACACCATGAAGGAATATAGAGAGTATCAATGATGATAGAGATTGGTGGTCTACCGTTTTAGATCGTAATTTTATTGATAGGTACCTCTGAGAAAGCTAACCTACTTCATACCTTCTTTTTTTTTTCTGGATCAGAGTTCAGCTGTCAGGAGGAGGATCAGCTGCACATTACCAGTAGCAAAAAGGCAGGATTTGGGGCTGCAGCAGGGGAAGAAATCATCAGAGAGAATCAAGCAAGGTTCGATTTTTGAAATTGGCTGGACTTGGTCTCTCTTCACAGGGATGCTAAGAATGAGGTGAATCAAATGGAGCCATTAAAGGTTATCTTTGAGAAAGTGTGGAGGATTTATGAACTCCCAGACCCTGGAAAAGGGCAAATGCAATTCTTATCTTTAAAAAGGAGAAAAAGGAGGATCAGAAAAATTAAAGACCAGTCAGTCCTCCCAGAAAAAACTACTGAAGAAACAATCAAATAATTTGTAAGGAAAACAAAACAAAACAAAACACAGCCCAAGAAAGTGTGAAACAACAAAGATCTGTTGAAAGCAAGTTATCTGAGTTTCAAACCAACTTTTTTCTATGAAAGAATAGTGCAACTACAGTAGAACTAGCCAGTGTTAAGTACTTTGTCCTTTGTAAGGATAACACAGCAGCTTCAAAAGTAAACTGGGAAAAGCGTGTCTGTAATTAAACTGCCCTAAGGTTGGTACAAGACTGTTGGGAAAGCCACATTCACACAGAGGTTATTAATGATTCACTATCATTAATATACTATGATTCACTATCATTCATATATATGATTCACTATCATTAACATACAATACCAAACTATCAAGTAGGATCCCGTTTAGTCTGGTTGCAGCAGTACTCAACATTTTCATCAATTACTTGGCTGATGAAACAAAGGCTATGCTTATGAAATATGCGGGCAATACCACCACAAGCAGCTTCTGGCTTGTTGCAAAAATAAGAAAAAAAATTCAAAGAACTCGGTAATTTAGAGAATTGATCTGAAAAATAGAGTGGAGTTGAATAAGGACAAATATGAGGTGCTGAACTTGTGCAATGATAACCAGCTCTGCCAGTTCAGAATAAGCTGGGTGGTGGACCTGCAGGGGAAGATCTGTGGTCTTACTTAGCATCACTAGTAGAAACGCTTAAACACTGTCAAGCTGTTGTGAGAAATACAAGCACCCACTGGATGCACAAGAAGAAACAGGCCCTGCAAGATAAGTGAAGGCAGCCTGGTGAAATCCTATGTCCATTTTCAACCCGATGCTTCATGGAGGATGAGACTGGAGAACGACAAGTGTAAGGCAATGAGAATGACTGTACTAGTGAAGATTTAATGAACTGGTGTTATTTCACCTAAAGAGAAAAGAAGACAAAGGTGCTACATGATAATTGCCTTCAAATTCAGAAGAGATTGCTGCAAAGATAGGGAATAATTTTTCTCCATGTCCAAGTGAACAAGACACGAAGTAATGAGCTAAACCCGAAGCAACTAATTTAGATTAGACATTAAGAAAAAGTTTCTAAGAGTCTGGGTAGTTCAGTGTGAGAATAGATTCTGTACTCTCCCCAGACAATCTCCATAATTGGAAATTTTTAAGAACAGGTTAGACTAATGTCTGAGTGATCGCTGTATAGTTGACTCAGCCCTAAAGCAGCCTTACTGTCCACAATCCTACTTCTCTTTGGAGAGGGCAGACTAGAAGTCAGAACAGCTACCTGGGATGTAGTATTTTCAGCTTTCATTCCAGTAATTTTTATTTTTTTTTCTGGTGCATGTTCTGTCTTCTACTTCTGTTGCTACCTCAGTGTAATTTATATACAGCTAGTCTATGATAGTTTCATTAGAAGGGGAATGTAAATAAAAGTGGTGAGAAAAATATATTAATGTTTGTAAAGTACTTTATGAGCCTCAGCTGAAAGGCAGTATATAAGCACAAAACATTATTATGGGAAATCAATGAATAAAGTAATAAACCAAATTGAATAAAAAATGAAACAAAACCCAAAAAAGTGCTATACTCTGCACATAAAACCCATAAAAGATATATTAACCTTAAATAATAACAGGCCATTTTCAGGAGTTGGTTTATATATATATATATATATATATATATAAATTCTTTTTCATTTACCAAAGTTCAGACAATTAATCACAGACCTATGTAATCAAAAGTAAAGTTTATTTCTTATTACCTATTCATATTGCAATCCTAGCATTTGAGATGATTACATACTATATATAAACCTACCTACTATGTAATCATTCAAAGTGCTGTGAATGGCGTATAGGTAGTTCAAAATGAACACTGTATGCACAGCACAAAACATTAATAGCATTCCAGAGTGTGTCACATTATGAGAAAGTCTAATCTGTCCCTGAAACGAATTTGACTTATTCATTAGTGAGATGAAGAAAATTCATTACAGTGAACTATTTTCTTTTACATCAAATAAGGGATAATCTTACCCTCAAGATTTTGGGATTTTTCCTTGAAGAAAAAAACATGTTTGAAGAAAAACATGTTTCTAAAGCAGCTGCAACCAACCAATCACACTTGAATACTATGGCACTATTTTTTGTTGGTTTTACTTAATCATTTAATTTTAAGATGACCTATTCCGCTTCATAGTAAATAAATACGAGTTTCCTATTTCTGAAATGAGAGTTGTTTCTCTGGTGCATGTCCAGCACTCTTTGGATAGTTAAAGAAGCAATAAAGATGCAGAAGAATTAACTGAAGTTTTTTTTTTTTTTGTTAGAAAATTAATGAATAGTTCAGGCAACAGGGTTTGAAGGAAAAAGTAAAGGATGATAGCTTAAAACGAGCAAATTCATTAATCAGAAAGAAAGTAGACCGACAGTCAATATTTCTTTGTTCATTGGTGTTTACAGGATATATAAAACCCCATAATAACACAAATAAAAATCCTGTGAACAGCCTGTTCTTTTCCTTTCATAGCCAGGTTATTCAAATTTGCACTTTGTCTAGCACTAATCCCAGCTGTGACTGAAGACAGTTCCAAATGCAGCAGCAACTTAAGAAGAGGACATCAGGAGGGGGTCATAGAGGTAGTTTATGAAATGAATTAATGAGACTTAATAATGTATTCTACCTTTACAAGTCCTTTCATCTAAGGCTCTTGGAGCAATTTATAAACATTGCTCCACTGCTGCAACAGAAGAAAGTTATTGCATAAAATTCTCAGGAGTACTTACTGATGTGATGTAGTAACTAGGCATCTAATGACCAAGGCACCTTAGAAAAGAAGATTTCAACACCTGAATTTTGATGAATTTATAAGCATTTAGATGCTTTCAATGCCTCTCAATTATTTTTAGTTTATTAAAGAAGATACAAGCGCAGAGAATGTGGTTCTTATCTCTCACCCAGCTGGGAGCTGTTGGCACCAGCAATGCTTAAATCCGTGATGTGCTGAATGTCTTCATAAAATAATGAGTAGGAAATGGAGACACCTTGTACCTGCAGCATCCTACAAGATTTATATAGTGAGAATCAGGCCTAGAAATATGACGCACAGGAAGTCATGTAATTGTGACAGAGAATCAAGACTATAACAATGTCTATACTTCTACCACAAAACTATCTTTCTGCAGCCACAGGTTAATAAAATCCAGGGTAGGGCTTGGAGAAAAACAACAAACCGACTAGCTTTTAAGGAAAAGTGAAGAAACCAAATACAAAACTTCGGCTATCTGGGCTTTTTCACGCAGAGAAAGAACATTACTTATAATACTTGACCATATAAAGAGCCAAAAAGACAGAAGCAAATCTAACAGGTATTGTCAAGAAAAAATACTGTTTGCAAAAGTATTGTAAAAGGAAATGAAAAAAGGAGAAAAAGCCAGAATTATTTACTTTGGTTCCTAACCTTGATTCTGATACAAATTAATTACAAAACATAAGACAAATTGCATTATCTTGGTGGAGAGAGAATCAGACAAACCATTTTACTTTCCCTTCTTTTCTTGTTTCTTAGACACTTCCTAGAGGACTTGGAGAACTGTCAGAGCTGTCAAGAGATGGTCTTTTGCCCTCTTGCATGGGAAGAAACAGGTCAGTTGTATGTGTTCTTCAAAAAACGTTTAAAGATTTTCTTTGAAATTAAAATTCATCTATACTTCTGGTGCCTGTGGCCTAACACAAAGGCAATGCCCCCAGTGAATGCCACAGGAGGGCAACCTGGAAAAGAAGAGATGTCTGTTGATATTTGGTGAAGGGGAACAGGAGTAAGTGAAAGGATCGATAGGCAGATGTGCAGCATGGTTGGTTCACTATGTGTGGAAGCACTGACCAAACACAAACTGGTTACAAAGCTGTCAGGACTAGGTTCAAAAGCCATTGGCAAGCCAAGGGGGGCTAGCGGAGCAAAAGAGAGTGAGGCATAGACAGAGGACACACTTCATAACACAAGCTCTGTGGCAGTTTGAATTGTTTCACTGGTGAACTCCAAATTCAAGCCTGGATCTTGTTGGCATTTGGATCTCAGCAGGAGAATTCTGTACATGTCTTAGGACAATGACACAAATACATACTTAGCACATAAAATGCGATGGAAGTTTTACGATCTTAGATCTGAGTGGTCATTTCAACATGAGTCCTAAACCAACAGCTGTTACAACCATCATCTGAAAGGTGGGTTTCTTCGCAAACATCATAACACTTGAGGGAAGGAGAACTGTCTCCTGAATGAAGCAGAATAACAATTCAAGGGGCTGTTTCTTCAGACTGCACAGAACTATGGACTGGATCACCACTTTTTGGTTAAAATTTCTTCAAAGTACCATAATCGTTCAATGATTGAATGCAAAGAATTGTGGGAGCACACTTGGGTTCTCAGCTGATGGAAATAGGCAGAGGGGGTCCATGCTGTCTGGGGAAGCTTCCCAAATGTCTGGGTTACTAAAAGTGAAATATAGTAAGACTTCTTGGCAGTATTTGGTATTGGGCACTCATGTAGAGTACAGCTTCTCAGAACTGATGGTTTTATGGTTTCAAATAGTTCACTGGGATGCAATTTGGCTGCTTCAACAGAACTTGGCTCAGGACTTTACTGCGTTACATCATGTTTGTACCAGTTCTTGCTTTTCGGCATTTAGCTGTAGTTTCTGCCCTCTATCCAGTAAAGGATAGCAGGAAATTGTGAAGATTTAAGTAGTAATAAATTAGTATCATTGTCTGGAAGCTTGAAAGTCACTGACTCCTACCTCAAACAGGATAGTCTCTTCAAGAGAGTGACTGGTTATCAGACATCTTCACATTTAGGCAGAAGACCAGATTCAGGCTGTCATTTGTCCTGTAGGTTAGAGTGGAGAGGACCCATGCACTGTTCAGGAAGAAATGTAGGACAAGAGCTTTGGGTCTTCAGCATTTCCCAGTTTGTCTGGTTGTGAGTCTGAATACTTCATCCTGATTCTGACATAGGTGTTGGTGAATTTCTTCATGGTCCCCTGTGATAAGCTATAAATGAACATAAAATCATCTCGATCTGGCTCTGTTTTTACTGTCAGGTGAAAGGATAGGAATTAACTGTCTTAGTTAAGACGTCTTCTGGACTTGATTTATGCAGAGAACACAACAAAAATTGATTGAATATGACAGTGTTAATCTATTCTCCTGATATTAGAACCTAATCCAACACCTACAATTATCTTTCAATCAGTATCAATGAAAAATGGGGGAATACACTGTGATTTCTTAAACTAAGATGGTATTTATCTGCATGTTCCTTTTGACTCAAATAATATCCAAGCTCAAAAAAACCAGAAGGCTGTGCTTAATATGTCTAAGTCAACCACACCACCGTCCCTCTGAGGAAAGACAGTTTTACAGTTAAATCAGAAAAGTTTTTATGAAGTATCAAACTTCCCTGACAATACACTTTGCCCAGTGCTTGCTTTAATTCCCAACAGAGTAAAATAAGGTGTTCCTATTTGATAATATTTGGATCAGACTTACAGTGAATCACAGTACTACAGCATAGACATTTTTTTTTTAAATTCTTTTGTAATGTTGACACAGCTCCATCTATCCTGAATTTACCTCAGATGGGCAAGCCCTCTGTCAGGACTCTGTATTTCTAGCACTCGGCTGTGATGCTCTTGCTACTCTCCCGTTGCACCACATCCTAATGTAGTTTTCCCAGTAAGAGGAAAAGAGGTGTGGAGAGCAGAATAGTCAGCTGAAAAGTAAAGTATCATCCGTGGGCCGCAGGGAACAAATAGGTTTTACCTTGTATTTCATTCTTCAGGCTCCTGGAGAGCTGTCATTAGTGTGATACTGACTAGTGCACATCTGAAAGATGATTATATCTTTTTTTTCTTTTTTTTTGACATCGACTTTAAGGAAATAAAAACCCCTCTAGTTTTTCACTTCAACGCGATTACCGGCAGATGGTGCTAGCAATTGCTCCATTCACGACGGTGCCATACGGTACTGAGGTCTGAAAAAAGCAACGTTTTATGACAGCGGCAAGAATTACTTCTCTTTGTGAATCTATGTTCTGTCAAAGAATTTACGTTAGGCCTTGCTGAAGTGCTGTCATTTTCATTTAAGCTAAAGGTCCTCTGCAGCAGGCAGCTCCACAAAGGGTCTCACCTCGTCAACAACAATTTCGCGCAAGTGTGGGATTAGCAGAGAAGCTGCTGAAACAAAAGATACTTGTTAAATACCGCAAGGGTCAACTACAGAAGGTTGATGCTAGATGCTTCAAAAACAAGGCTTCAAGGTGCGTGGAAGAAGTGCAAACTCTCATTAAGAGTGACTGCCGCCTGTGCTAACTCGTGTGCTTTGCAAACCAGGAGTCTGGCAATGGTGCTCGGCAGCTCCCACGCTGTTCTTCAGTAGAGGTGGAGCACAGATGAGGGAGATATACTTAAATCAAAGTTATAGGGCAGGAGCCTGCTGATCGTCAAGCTTCCTACTAATAGATGGCACATTTGGGAGGAGAGTTAAGAAGCCTAAAATCTCTCCTGTAAATCAATAAGCTCAAAACTTGTTGAGACAGGACCTTTCTGTGGTACACTAGGAAGGTGCTCAGCCAGGTCCACATGTTAAATTTTCCTCAATTCTAAGGTCCTAAAACAAACGAAGGAACCAAAGCCCACAGCCACCCTTTCACCAAAAATCACAGACACACATTATTTCACATTATTTCACTTATTATTTGTGTAGGTGGAAGAAGGCAGGATAATCTACATCCCAGGGGAAACCTACAAGTGTGGTTCTGAGGGCCTTAGCACCCAACAAAGACAGACTGCAGGGAGGGGGAGAGGTAGGGCTAAGGAAATGATGAACTAAGATGGATTTTTATTCTAATAGTCAGGTCTGATTTTTAAGAAGTAGGCATTTAGCACTAGTCTGTGTTCCCTAACTTGGTGTTATATTATTCTGGTGTACACTGAAAGAGTGTCTGGGCGTATAAATTTCACAAACATAGTAAGGGAATTGGGCCTCTGGAGACCTTCTGAGCGTAGCAGAAAAGGTAGTAAAAAACGTTATTACCATTTTACAGGTGAAGTTTCAAAACTTAGACAGATTGAGAGTTAGGTGGGAAGCAAGTTTTCCTAGACCTCAGTTTTAGCATCTAAATCTAAATTATCCATTTTCCTTTTCCTCCTGTAAGATAACTAGAGCTCTATTCTCCAACTAATCAGAGAATTTTCAACAACTATCTCGTCATAAAAACCTGGAAATGTAGTATCTGCAGTGAGCTGGCTTGATTTTTCAAATTGCATAGCATTCAGCAGTTCTCTGGCATTTCTGGGATTACTAGGTCCTCAGCACTACATCAAGCCTCTTATTTAAGTTTCTGAAGTGTGAGGTTAGGGTCCTAGTTCTAGATACAAATTTTCACTTTGAAAATCGTGGTCAGCAACTGTATAGACTTTAAAAAAAAATTATCCTGACAAGGGAGTTCTCCTCCTGAGTTTTAACCCTGGCAAGTTTTTAATTTCTCTTTCCTCCCTCCCAGGGAAAGGATTCGTTAAAGACAAAAAGCACTAGAAAACTGTCAGATCAGATGCATGATAGATATAACTAATGGTGTAGAACAAAGCAATAAACCCTACCCTGAAAAACCTATATTTTTTTTTTTTCAAGTTGCCTCCTGCTTTCACCCTTCCAATTCCTGTAGGACCGTGTAATGTCGTTTAGATAAAATCAGTTACTTGAGCGCAAGAAAACAGCGCCAGTGATTCAGTTTTCATCTGACCAGAAACATTTTGGACCCTGGGAAAGAATCACTGCTAGTTCATGGCTTTCCTTTGGCCCGCATGTTTGCTTTCCTGTTTTCAAAAGCTACTTGCTCAAGATGTGTTGAACTGATTGTTGCTCTGCCATGCTGCATCAGAAAGGTCACATTGCATTGCATTCCTGCAACACAACATGACGAAGGCAATCGAGAGTGAGGGGCTCATATTTACGGCACATTTGACAGATGCAACAGCAAATGTGGACATTATATTTTCTTGAAGGATTGCTGAGAAAGTAGATCATGTTCCCAGTGCCTACTTGAAAGCCATATTATCAGCCTTTCATCTTTAATTAGCAGGTATTCATATAGAGAATCAGAATATAGTCCTTCCTTAGTTGTTGATTATATGAATTTAGATTTATTTTTTTTATCATCAAATCTTAATTGTTTTGGAAATCCTTGTTCAGCAAGTTGCTTTGGTAGGCAAAGGGAAGGTTTTTGATTCTTCAGGAGAGCTAGAAAAACATCCCATTTAAGGGTCAGGTGGCAGATAATCAGTTCCTGTAACTGTATGTACTGGTACCACTAGACCTTTATTATTGTTTGGCTTCTTGCTGTTCTTAGCAAGTTTCAATAAAATATTGTAAATAAAGGGGAAATTGCTTACACAGAGCAAAATATCACAAAGAAACCTGAAGAATAATATCTGTCAGAATAATTACTTTAAAATTACCACTCAAGGAGTCAAGGTACCAAGCTGCATATGGGGAATCTTAAATTTCAAATAGTCTCAATCTGCTGAATAGTTTCATTTATACAACCCAAACGTGTCTTGCAGACAGCCCAGGTACAATCATGAAGATTCAAATGGAGAAGAAAGGCACAGGCTAAGGCCTGATAAATGAAAAAACATACAATATATAGTCAGAAAATCCAGTAGAAAATACCTCATGTAGCCTACTGAAGCCTATTAAGCCTTTAATAATTATACTGAATCACAGAATGGTTGAGGCTGGAAGAGACTTCTGGAGGTCCTGTTGTCTAACTCCCCGGCTCAAGCAGGGCCACCTAGAGCCGGCCACCCAGGACCATGTCCAGATGGCTTTTGAGTATCTCCAGTGATGGAGACTCCACAACAGTTACACTGTGGTGAAACTTTTTGGACAAGGTATCAGTCACGTACCGAAGAAATGCTCACTTTTTCCTGACATGGGAGCTGCCGAAACAGTCTAGTTAGTAGTGTGCAAAGGCATGGCCTGAGCACAGCTCTGTGGCACAGTAATACAGCTGTGCCTTTGGGTATTCAGGTTCTGTTTGAAATTACTTTTAAAACTTGTCAGACGGCAATTGTTTAGAGGAATAAAACAAAGAAATCACAGTGATGTTCTTGATCTCCTTCAGGCAACAGAACATTTTGGCTTGCATCTCTGAGGGAAAATTGGAAAGTTTAAGAACATAATTTTCAAATGAATAGTTTGAATTTTTCTTTTGGCATAAATACTAATATATGCACTATGTGTACGCCAAGTGAAGTATTCTGCATGTCAGAATATCATGGCTAATCTTGGGAAAGAGGACTCCTTTTCAAAGGAGGGCTCGAGGGAGTTAGTTGTCATTTGAAAATTCTCTGTATTTCAGCGGTGTTGGGCATGATAGGGAAGGCCAACAATGACAGAGGCAATGCTACAGTGTGGGATCAGTCGTCCGTCTCGACCATAGGATCCAAACTCTTGGAAGAAGTAGTACTGTCCATTCTGTGAAGTATGACTGACAAGAATTCTTGACCTTGGGAAAGATCCAAAGTGAGTTACATAAAGAAGATGCCACTGGCATCGCTTCCTTTCTTACATGACGTAACTGCACGGAAGATGCTGATCTATGGTTAGATAACACAGTTGTTGAATGGTGTTTGATGTTGTTTAGTATGTGCTGAATTTGTTGTTTAGTGTTTCTGTTGGGTAATAGATGTACAAAGAAGAGCATGTGAGCCAAAGGGAACATTTTCTGATGCTCGATGCAGGGACAATAAGCAAGTCAGAGAAAGTCCACTCTACTCAAACATCTCAGTTCATGCACTATCCTTTCAAAATCCAAGCAGGTTTTGCTAACCCACTGCATTTAATCTCAATATCTACTCTGTCATTAAAGCACTGATTTGTTCTTTCTTCTGTACTGAAAATTACACTGTTCTCATGGAAACTGCTATCGCTTCTGGAAAAGACTGTATCTAGTCTTCTAAACCTTAATAAGTGGACATTAATGGCATTATATGACTTTAATGTAAAGTAGACAGGAATGCTTGAAAAAAACATCTGTTTTCACAGACTTTTATTAGAGCCGGTATACTGACAGCCTGGATTTGTGTGGCTGAAGAGACAAGTTTTACCTATGTTTTCTGAGGCAAGTGTGCAATATAGTTTTATTTCTGCCAGAATGTGTGTTATTAATTTATGGAAACTAAAGGCAGAGTAAGATCTGGAAAAGCCTTTTTGTAATGGATGTAATTCAGGCATCTAAAAATAATACACCTAGGTTCTTTCTATAGCCTATTGTCTGTGTGTTTTCTTTTTCATTCTTTCTTGAATGAGCTAGTAATTTTTTTGGTAAGGCTACTATTTCACTATAATTCTGTACATGAAAAAGTACTTAGAAACAACTGGTCTGATTTTTTTTTTTTAATTAACAATTAAATGCTTTTTTTTTTTTGCAGTGAACATAGCAACTTTCGTTGACCTCATTTATTCTATTCAAAAATTGAAGTACTTTAATTACATCACTGCCTTCTTCCTTAGGTCATTTTAAGATGATGTAGTTTCAATTTGTATAGTCTCTCCTCATATTGTACATATTTTTAATCTGAAGTTCCAGCTTAGTAACATCTGTACCACTTTACAGTGCTACAGGACGTTATTAGACAACCAGGTTACAAGGACAGAATTCAGCACACAGATTTCAATTTCCTTACCCTTATAAACAGGGCTCCAGATACCAGGGAGACATATTTTTCCTCATTATTTCAGACTCTTAAGTCTTTAATACTTGGTACCTTTATCTTTATTCCAGACACCAGTATAGCAGATGAGCAAAGTTATTGTAAACTCTTTTAATACAGGGCTTATCTTCCCTCCTTGATGTCTGCAGTTTCTATCATACATCAATTTGTGGTCATAATTGTACAATGGACAAAAAAACAGTTTTCCACTGAAAGAAAATAAAATTCTTGGCTTGGTTCAGAGCAGGGCTTGAGTACACCTCTTAGGGTCATAAGCTATAGGCACCCCCTGTCTGACAGGACTTTGTTTTGCCCTTTCTGCATTTCTGAGGTACCAGAGAGGGGTTCAGAATGAGGGGCTGGGGTGTCCCCACCTCGCAAGTGGCCCCTTGTGCACAGGCAGAGCGCAAAGGGTTACAGCTCTCAAGCACAGCAACCAGTTCACTCACGGGGCAGCTGAGCCCAGCCAGCATCTGCTCCACTTGTCCTAGCGAAGGCATTGAACTATTCATAGCAAGTTCACCGATGACTACAAAAGAGTTTAAGAGCCCTTCTTCCGCCTAGTTCCCTCATCGTCCTCCTCCCAGAATGCCTGGAAATTTAGACAAATAGCTTCACATCTTGTGGGAGATGAGATTGAAGATTTATAGTGTGAGCTATCAAATGATGAAAGAGGTGGCAGTGGTTCCTCCTCCTGCTGTTTTGTGAAATCTAATCTTACATTTCAGTCTTTGATAGCAGTCTGCTTTGTTCCAGATCAACTAAAATATTTTGTGTGCAAATGGCCTTTTTGCTTAAGCAAGGAAAATGGATCAAATATATTTGTTTCAGATTGAACTGATTTAATTTTTGGTTCAGTTTTTAAACTAAATTGTGGTATTGAGGACAAAATATCAAGCAGTGCAGTAAAGAAGCTTACACTGTAGTTACAATTCATGCCTGATACACATGAATTGGTATCAAATGCTAGTACAACAAATGAAGTGTTAGTGACTAGGCACCTTCCTAGTGACTTTCTGAGCCATTCATTTCATGTGCTGTGGAGTTCATGTATGGGTTTCCTAATGTATGAGGACCTGGCTTGGTCCCTTTCCCCATATTTTTTAGGTGCATGATGAAATTAGAGATCTAACAAAAGAGCATGAGAATGTATTTTTGAGTATCAGAAAATACAGCCTCAGAGGCAAGCCCTTCTGCGGCTATTTATTTATGTATAGTTACGGTTTTGCGGTGATTGCTTGCAGGGAAAAAATATATTTTTATACATAATGCAGTAGTGCACCATTTGTACAAGAAGATACGCTGGAAATTAAACCATGAAAGAATTTCTTTACACTATTCCCAGTGGTATGCTGGGAATATACGGTTTCCTAAATTATACCTGGCCATCTCCAATAGGTACATTACCAGATGTTTCATATAGGACTTCACTGGCTGTGCAAAAACCCAGGACATTTCATTACAAATGCAGCTTCAGTGAACTTTTTTTAAAAAACAACATAGTTTTATGTTGCATTATTTTAAATTTATTTTCAGTTTTCAGTATAAACAATAATAAAGAAAACATTGTTTTCTTTAATATCATTTTTCCTTTGTTAGCTTCCCCTTTCAGACAAACAACCAAGCCAGCATCATGGGAACAGGAGTAAACAAATAAAATAAAAAAAATACTCCTTTCTTGTAAGCAACTAGTTAGCTATGTACAATACCTTCAGCAGGTTTTGGCAGAAGGAAAGTAGATGATACATTTGCCTGCAGATTTTTTTTTTCCCCAGACTGTTTTTTTTCCACATAAGTGAGTTTCAAAAAATGTTTTATTTCTATTCTTTTGCCCAGTATTGATTTAAGAAAAGAAAGCCTTGTTACAAAATAAATGCAAATGCCTGTAAAAAAAAGTATCCCAATATGCTGCCAAAGAACTAAAATGCATTATCAAGTGATAAATGCAGGAGATTTTTTTTATCTCCCCCTGCATCCTTCATCACAATTAACTACTTATGAAGCATGCCAGATTGACAGCCCTGGAGACAAAATGTAACACTGCAGGGGCCAAAACAGTGTTAGATACCTGCCTGTTAAGATGCTTCAGCTAGGAACAGAAGTGATCATTTTGGAAGTATGTCATCTCAAACCATTAATCAGACCCACTCAGCCCATGACTTCCCTTCTGAGCTGTCCACCAGACACCTTTCTATCAGTTACTACATCTGCTGGCATCAAAGAAGGTTTTGTGATGTGAATATATTTTTACTTACAACTGAGTGGAGGTAAACCTTCCCCCTCCCCTCCAAATTTAATTTCTGTTCCTGTTTTTATTTTTCTATTTTAACACAGAATTAGAACATTAATAATCACAAAAATACCCATGGCTGTCTATAGCTCTCTAGCTCCCTCTCAGAACACCACCATAGGACATCAGAAGGATAAAATGAAATATTTTTAGATGTGGTATTTCTGTATCCTACCAGAATATAATGAAAATATTATTTCTGACAAAGATTACTTAATCACACTTTATGTTTGAGTGTACCCATGTGCATATGATCTCTTTTTCCCACTATGATGGAAAATAGGACCATTAATTTAGTAAGCCTTTTTTTAATTTACATGAAAAACTGCAGGTAGGATAACCCAGGTTTAGTTCATATTCTGTAAAACTGACAACAGTATGAATTCCATTCTTTCCTCAGAGTGCACAGTGTCACTCATAGTTATTGCTAATTAAGTGGTTCATTACCTTACAGAAGCCCTTACAAACATCTCCTCTCTGCTGGCAGAGCCAGGTAAACTGGGATTCACAGGAGTCTTTCCCACACACAAGCATGTGTTCAGCCCTCTCTTGCAGTCAAGAGTGCCCCTCTCCTGGGTTTGTGATGTGAATGAAAGGCAATGAAAGAATCATTTGATTCTTCCTCCAAGTGCCAACAGCTCTGCCAGACCCTGTCAGTGTCACAGAATCACAGAACCATTTTGGTTGGAAGAGGATCATTAAGTCCGACTGTTAACCTAGCACTGCCAAGTTACTACTAAACCATGTCCCTCAGCACCACATCTACCTGACTTTTAAATACCTCCAAGGATGGTGACTCCACCACTTCCCTGGGCAGCCTGTCCCAATGCTTTACAACCCTTTCAGTGAAGAAATTTTTCCTAATATCCAATCTAAACCTCCCCTGGCGCAACTTGTCCTATCACTTGTTACTTGGGAGAAGAGACCAACCCCCACCTCACTACAACCTCCTTTCAGGTAGTTGTAGAGAGTGATAAGGTCTCCCCTCAGCCTCCTTTTCTCCAGGCTAAACAACCCCAGTTCCCTCAGCCGCTCCTCATAAGGCTTGTTCTCTAGGCCCTTCACCAGCTTCATTGCCCTTCTCTGGACATGCTCCAGCACCTTCAGGGTGTCACATATACTGACCACCAAATTAACAGTACACGCAATGTGCTGGAATTTTTCCAATCATCCTTCGCTTCACTTTGTTTTGCTTCCACCGACAGTCTCTATCCTATCAGATATGGGCTGTTTGGCAATGAAAGTATGCTGTTTCAACCGGTCTGTGATGAGAGTTATAATGTGCGGCCCTGATTTTTAGAAACAACAGCCACCCTTAATTCCAACTGAGGTCTACGGGTGCTACAGAAAATCAGACCCTGCTCAAGCTCAGAAGAGAAAGCAAAGTGATGTCTATTTCTACCTTTCACTTCTTGAGTATTTGCATGGATTCTATGACTTGGGTCAATGCAACCTTTCCTACCATCTTTTTTTTTTTCCCTACTTAAAAACAGCCTTTTTAGAACAGTGGGCTTTTTCCTTAGAAAATAACTGTCTTTGTTCCACATATGTGTTTGCACAGCCATCACTGCTGCACTGGAGTAGATATGAAATTGTTCATAGTTCAGTGAAAAGCTATTTTAAAATCAGCCCTGGTTCCACAGATGCTATAAACATCCATTTTGATCACTTAAAAAACATCGTTGCTTTTACTAAAAGCAGTGTCTGGGATGATTTTGTTTTGATTGTTCAACACTGTTGGTGTTGAAAATAGGTATGTCAGCATTCAAAAGACGGTCCTAAGGCACTTAGGGTTTTTTTTAATAGCAAGCAAAATTCTCATTAACAGGCAATTTTAAAAAGCAATAAGATTCATTTTTTGGACTATTAAGCATATAGAGTGTTTATATTTCCAGCAAAGAGTGAACTAATGGAAAATAAAATTCTGTCATGCACTAGTGCCACAGGATTGCAACATAATGTATGTGAGGCTGATTACAAGTCAGCCTTTCAACAGGATTATACATGATCAAAGGTTCTGGAGTGAGAACTATGTAACTTTAATGACTGAAAACAATTTTAATGTTTAAGTTTGTCTTCTCTCTTTTTCTTTTAAAACAAAGCTTGTTTCTTGTAAATGATGTGTTAGACTGAAAAAACCAACTGTTGGTCTATATACCTTCCTAATTACAGGCAGACATGTTTGGTGTCACATCCATTCAATACACAGCCAACTCAGCTTTTTTTTTGCCTTAGCTCCGTGTTGCTGTTAGGATTAACCATAACAGCCTAAAAATATCTGCCCTTTTTGATGTCTAATTAACAGCTCAGCACCAGGTCATGGAAAGGCAAAACGCCATTCTTTGAAGGAAAGTTCCAGCAGGTAGGACAGGACTTCCCACTCCCCAGCAGGCGGCTATACTTCCACCGAGAAGGAGGGCTGAACCCATCCACAGGGACTTGACTTTCCATGCTCACCTTCAGCTAACCGTGATTTCTCTGAGAGAGTGATAATTCACTCCAGGCAGCCTGGTACGTGGTTATCCATCACTATCAGCACATCTCAAACTGTCAAGCACCTCCCGTAGGACTCTCAGATGTTAGCTTAATGATTTTAAGTCACTAAAATTTCTTCTGAATTTTTATGTCCATGGGCACAATGCCAATGTCAAACAAAATTCTGTACTTCTGAAAAAACTATTAATGAGATAATGAGATAATAAGATAACACTGAGCCTCTTATTTAATCAATTGTTAATCAGTATCCAAAAAAGACCCAGGAAATCAAGAGCAGCCTTTTGGTTTTGACACAGAACTCATGAAAACATAATCTCACTCTCTTGCTTTTCCTAGGATCTAGTATAAATTTGATATCACTGTAGCAACGTTCAGTATCTAGCAACTTTCTGGAGGGCCTGGTACACGATGTTGGTTAATGCTCTGAACATAAATAAGGGGCTTCACAAGGGTCCTTTCTATGACTACTTTCACAATCACATTGATTACTTTTTTCAACAAACTAAACTTGCATTTTACTTGGTGCTGCTTTAACTCCTACCAAAGCCCGCACAGCAGAAATTTCAACTCACTTGTGCAATCCTGGTCTCTTAGGTCATTATTGCAGACCCAGATGTGCAGAGGTTCTTTCAGACTTTGCAGGTACAGTGCTAAGATCCCACTGCCTAGCAGCCCGCCCTTCAAAGACACCACTGACAGGAGAAGGGTCACTGCTCCGTACACGGTACTTACAGCTTGGCTATGGAGAATTAATGTGGTGTCAGTTTACTGCCTTTCTTCAATGTCACTAATCTTGCACATATGCTTTCGCACAATCGGCAGATGTGGCCAGGGAAAGACACAGAACCAAACTCAGTAGGAAATCTGCTTGCAAGTGGTATTAATAGAAAAACCACACACAGGAATAATTTAAGTACCTTTACTTCCTTGAAGAGAGAATACTGCTGTCAGAAAAAATTTCAAAAGCAAAATAAATGGTATTGTTAGAGACATGAAAAAGTAGTGTCCTCTTCTCTCCTTTCTTCCACCTCCTTTTTTTCCCCCCTCCAATTTCATCCACTATTTTGGTGGAGGAAAACACAAAGTATTTTGGCCATAATATCAATTAACCAGGTTGTCTGCCCCTTTAGAAATAGACAACTAATATTTTTTATTTTTCCTCATCAGAAAATTAGGTTTCGTTGGTGGTCTCCAAGGCTTCCTAAAAACAAATTTGTTATGCATAGTTACCCAAAATTAAAAAAGAAAAGGGCTATTCAGTTTTAGAACTTCTATCAAATATCTTATCTCAAAAATCTATCACCATCAGAGTGCTTTAGCTGCCTATTAACAAGAAATTATGCTTAAATTTACGGAGTAAAGACAGAAATTCTCTAAATTATCACTTCAAAGGAGCTGGCTCATGTCAAAAGACATACAATTTGCACAGCACTTAACCCATGTATTTTCCTGGTTTCTAGATCTCTTTCTTTGGAAATCATTATAGAAACTGTTGAATTAGCAACTTTTGACTTTGATATGTTGCAAAATAACCTCCACAGCACATTCAAACTCTGCATAAGCTTCCAGCCTATTGATATGCATCAATTAGAAACTTTGTCGTATTCTCTTGTTTTTTTAGTGAGACTGCCCTCGAGGCAACTTACAACATCTGCTGTGAACACATGAAATCCTTCTCTCACTGAAAAGTCAGCTTGCCACTTGGTTTAATGGAGCCAAGATACCAGACTCGTTCAGTGGAGTCAGGCACAGCTTGGACAGTCAGCAGTGCAAAAATCAGCGAATTAACAAACTTTTGGTATGAGAAAAATGAGAGAATCAGACACAGAAATTCATGTCACAATTAAAAAAAAAAAAATAACCCCCCTGGTCCTCAGTGGAGTCGCAGCCACCTAGAATTTATAGCTAACCAAACCATAAACCCCAAAGTAACATTAATCAGCCTGCCAGCCCTTGCAACATACACTTATGTCTAAAAAATACATTTAAAAATGTCATTTCTTTTTCTGAAGACCCGCAAGATCCTGATTATGCTGTTCAGTGAATGTCTCTATAAAATAAATTTTTCTAGCCTAAGACAGGCAACACTATTGCGCAGCCTTTTTTCTGTTTCTTGCACAACAGCAATGAATATTTAGATAAGAGTGCTGGTATCACTTCTTTTCTTTTTACTTTCCTTAAGCAATTTGCTATGTTAATAAACTGATAAAACTCTTGTTTGGTTCATTCCTACTTAAAATTAGCTGTTGTTCTAGGCTAACGATTGTTTGCCAGTTCAGAAACTAGTAATGTGGAAGAACATTGCAATTCTCTCTGTGATTTTATCTGCCAGTGTGGTGTCCTTTTTTCTGTTCTGGGTCCACAGTTTGACAATCTGCCTGAGAAGTCCAGTAAGACCAGTGCAGTTGCGTTGTACTAATGACTTTCCTCTGAAGCACACAACAGGAAAACGCAGTTTAGGACAGGCTTACAATTGAACCACTACGGAAATTTGCTCCTACTACTGCTAATAATAGCAAATCACACTCTGGAATGAGTCTATGACTTTAATTTCATTAGAAGCTACTTCTGGATTTAGGCAAATTTAAAAAAAAACAACAACCAAAACCAAAAAACAACAAACCTAAACAAAAACTCGTCAGTATCCATAAACTAACCACTTTTTTTTTTTTACTAGCTACTGATTTATTTTTTTTTAAACTAGCTACTATTAGTTACCATATAAACAGGATGTAAAGAAATGGAAATTGGCATGGAAAGGATTTTTTAAAGGGAGATCGGCTCTTAGCAGTTCTGTCATGAATGCAGGATGCTCGTGAACTCTAGAAACATCTCCATTTTAATTAAGCCCACTTTCTCCTCCAAACAAAACAATGTCTCCCCATCACTGTAACAGAGCTTACCGCCAGCCAGCCTGCCTTCAGTGCTCCAGTGTCTCCTTTTGATTACTTATTTGGTTGCTCTCCTGCTACTGCACCTTTTACCTCCTCTGGCCATACTGGTCAACAGTGTTCTTAGCTGTGAAAACACGGTGAGAGAAAAATACTTGGTACTTTCTTAGGTCCGAGACATTCACTAGCAAGGAAATTGAAAGAGAATCAAGCAGTGTTTTCCTGTGCTGTAATACAGCATTTCTCCCTAGTGTCTCCTAGAGCTGCTCTCCAGTGTTTCCATTCACAAGCCACTCTTCAGCACACCATGATTTTTACACGGTTTTGTATTTCCCAAAGTTTATCAGAAGATCGACAGATTGAATGGTTAATAGGTCTTTACGGCAAGAAAGGGTGTTACAAAAGTCACACTGCAAGCATTGAACCAAGGGGAAAAAAGCAGCACTGGAAACATGTTCCTTTACGGATGTTCTAGTTGAGACATAGTCACAATTTTAGGTGGGAAAACATCACACACTAAATACGACTAATTACTTGGATCGTTTTCTGCTTTGGACAGATTGTGACAATCTTACATAAACACTGGCACCAAGTGTTAGGGCAGTCTGATTTTTGACCCAGATCTGATTATTTTGCAGCACGCACAACTGTGCTTCCAGTGGAAGATTCCCCCACGTAAAGTTTTGAAACATGGTAAATAAAGCCATCTGTTGTGGAAGCTGGATTTTTAAATTATATGCCCTGGTAACCACTGTTTTGCACATGGAGCTATTCATGACTAAAGATACAACTGTACGCCTTCGGAAAAGGAGTTCTGCTCTCCTGATTTTACACATTTCTGGGTCAGATAGCAGTTGTCTACAATAGCCTTTATTCTTCTTACATTTACTTGTATCAGACTGATTTTCCCCTTCCATTGACCTCTCTTGTTTCTTTCCACTTCCTACTTTATAGGAATCTCTATTATAAATAGAAATGCAATAAATGTTTTATGAAAAGTTTAGTTTATGAAACTGGCAAATATTTGAAAATATAAATATGTAATGCATGTTATATGTAGTAATCAAAATACCTCACATGAAAGAGATCTCATTGTAGTCCCAAAAGCGGGGTTGTTTACCGGTGTGCGAGATGCCAATGTACACACCGAGCAAAGGTATCAGTTTATTTATACCATTTCTGCGCAGAGATGGGTGCTAGGCAGTAATCCACAAAGCCAGCACACCAGGCAACAAAGTCCTTGGGATATTTATATGGTTCAAAACACAGAAATACACGCCTGTAGTTACAATTATTGGTTAGTACCTTATCTTAATTTCTATTGGTTAGTACAGCCGCCCTTCTACAATGTCCTTTAATTGATGTGCACATGTTCCAGTGCAGTGGGGTGGGTAGTTCTGTTCAGTCTCTAAGTGAGTCGGCGGTCGCGATCTCCCACTTTACCTTTCCCCCAGTTACCGCAGATCTTTGTTGGCTCCTTTTAGCAGTTGTGCGGTTTTCGGCCGGTTTTTGTCGCCTCCTGCAGGGGCCTTCCCCTTTTATCAGGCTTCTGTTCCTCCTCAAGGGTACGGCCATGAGCGAGGCAGGCATTGTTTACACCAAGTGTCCTGTTTCACAAGACCTTGTAACCGTTCTCCAGCTCCTTCTTGCTCAGGGGGAGATGCCACCTTCTAAAGTCCATCATCATCATCATCAGCCTCTAGTCCAATGTACGCATTTTCTCTGTAGAGATGAGTGAGAAGCACTTAAAGGAAGGAAGGGTGCATTTCCATGGTAAGAATATGCATGATTTTTTCCAGATCTTTCAATAAGTGTTTAAGAAAAGACGTGTTTCCCCCCTCCACAATGATAATGCAATTTGGATACCCCATTTGTTTAGCTAAATTGTTGTTGAGTCAGCAAGTGATTAAATTGCTATTTCCAGAATGATTCTTCTGTTCCATGCACTCTCTTTGGTCACGAAGAGTACTAGTTCTGGTTAGAAAAGAGAGGACTGAACAGAAATTAATGCTACAAATTAGCATATGCAAGGAACACTATGGGCTGTTTCATCAACCATTTTGTCACTTATGGGGCCCATATGGGTTAATTTAATAGGGTTTAATATTTGCCTTCTTTTTATTCTTATGAGAACAAACGTAACAGACCAGACACTGATGTTGTTGTAGCAAAATTGATATTAACTAGAAAAATGAAGCATAGAATGTAATTGAAGCAACCAAGGAAACCTGTTGCTGCTAAAGTCCTCTATACTGCCCCAATCCTATTTAATTATTTACCTAATATTAAAATAGAGAAATAGTAACTAGACATGATTTATCTGCGATTCAATTAAGGAACTAACCACTAGACAATGTAGCTTTGTTGATCAGTAGGATATTCCTGTCAAGAGAGTGATGAACTGTAGGCCTGGTCAGCAATGGAGAAAACCTCCTGGAACTGCCACGATTAGAGGAGAAGTAGGTGAAAGGTAATTTTGGCAGGGGGAGATCATGACCACCGACTCATTGACCACCTACCCATAAATAATAATAAACAAGTCCCAAGTGGATATGATTCAAACCAACCATTTCTAGGAATTTAGTAGTATTAAAAAAAAGTACACTGAAAATCTATATAGTGACCATTTGCCAGTTGATTACCATGGTCTGGTTTTTTTCACATAATTTTTGTACCAGTTTTTATTAATAAATAATTTACCCTGTGCATGAGAGACTGGAGGCCTCTCAGAAAAATACCTCATTTCTGTAGAGCTGAGATGGTCTAGATTTAGTTAGATTTTATTTTTCCTTTTTTGCCTCCTCTCTATTTAAATGTCATCACTCAGTTTAGACTATTATTGAGCTTTTTGCTGAAACATGAAACCTTGTCCTCCGGGTTGTTTCCAGCTGTCTTTTGCTTACCGTGGGCCATGGTTTACTGTAGCCCTGGAAGCTGTTCAGTGACCATCCAGAGTGTAGATTCACTTTTTGCTTCCTTTTAATAAAAATGTGCATCAAAAGGGGCCAACATTTCAGTAGCGGGTGACACAATGGTAGCTCGCAGTTCTATACAAGCTGTTAAACTGAAGGCTTTCGTTTGCACGCTTACATCAGGAAACCAATTAGGCTCTTAGGCCTGCAACTTTGTATATATGTAAAGTATTTACTTTCTCTTCCTTTTTCCAGTCTCCTCATTTTCCCTTGTGAAAGGTTGCAGCACTCTTCTGAGCTTCTGCTTCATGGCAAATATGCTGCAAAACCAGCGCAGTGACTCAGAAAATAAAATCAGTATATATATCATTTATTACACTGTGCAGGGATGGGCTTATAGAAATCCAGATTTACTCCCTGTTGAATCAGTTTTCTGAATACCAGGAATGTAGTTATAACGCAAAATAAAATTAACTATTTAGTTTTCCCTATAGGACAGTTGAACTTTTTGTTGTTTCTTTATATACTCTTGACCACAGTGATCAAAGATCTAAAGCTCCTAGGTGAAACTTCATGCAAATAATAGTTTTCAAGTGAATGTTAAACAGTTTGCAGCGTTGATTACTGCTGTGTTTAGTCAAGTTCTTGGAAATCATGTAAAACAGCATATAGGCCTAAGAAGAGATTTTTGAGAGAGAGGATAGCTCTAAGGGGTTTTTAACCTCTCCCTTCATTTCCTATTTTCTTGTCATGGTGATGAAAACTTCTGCCATCTTTTGAAGGCTCTGTCACTTCTCTCTTACTTCCAGCCAGTTACATGTGCTAACGGAGCAGGGATAAAACTGATGCATGACACAATGGGCAGGTGAATGGGTGCATCGCCCTCCTAGAATCTACCCGTATCATCTTGTAGGGGAAGAACTACATCTTCCACTATCATATCACATCTTCATCCTTTTCCTGCAAGGCTGTGCCCATTTTGAAGGAATAATTTGATCTAAGGCATTTTTTGTCATTGAAAGCACTTTTCTATAGCAGCAACAAATCCATTTTGAGAATATCTTTTGCAATGGAATAGAATACAGAGAGAAACAAAATCAGCAGCTGAATTACTACTTTTGCTTTGGCTAGGTATGTGAAAATCTTGGAAAAACTTAGTTAAAGTATTTGTGAAACCCAGGTCACATTAAATGTTCAAACGGACATGGCTGACTCTCATTTGCCAAGCTGCCAGACATTCACACCAGCAAATGAATCATGCCAGTAAATGTTTACTTCAGATTTGTGGAGCTGTGTTATTTTCAGTTTAACTAGGCTACGACTCCAAGCTCAAACACAGGAAAATAACTAAAGCTAACATTAGCTATAAAGCTAATATAGCAGAATGTGTTATTTATCATAGAATCATAGAATGGTTTAGTTTGGAAGGGACCTCAAAGATCATCTAGTTCCAGCCCCCCTGCCATGGGCAAGGACACCTCCTACTAGACCTGGTTGCTGAAAGCCCCATCCAACCTGGCTTTGAACACTTCCGGCGATGAATAAAGAATAGCTGACAATATAACTTCTGATTTTCCTTTATTATATCTCCATATGATATCACTTTACCTGATTTTAAATGTAATGCTTACTAAAAATGCAAGATATTTCATACATGAAACATACACGTATGTCCATATTCTGTGTGAAAATTTTATCTTTGCTTTGTGGCCACATATAATACACCAATATGTATATTGATTGTTCCTGTCCTCTCACTACATGGATCTGTTCTGTTTTTTCTCCCATATGTATTGACATCTGCCATAGTAGGAGGTAATCAGTTTAGAAATGGAGAACAGATCCTTGGACTAAATCCTGATCTTATTTACATCACTAAGTAACAAAGTTACTGGCCCCCCAGGCTGAAAGGCCATTAAAATTTCTATTGCCCCCCCCTCCAAGGATTCATTTTAGTTGGATAATTCACATAATAATACAGTTTCTGTACACATGCATAGAGACAGAGGGTGAATCCCCTGTAGCATTAAGATGCATGGAAATATTTGAAATATTTTTCTTTTTAAAATATTGCTTTCTGTGTCTCCTGTTGAATGTAAACAATCCCATCTTTTAAGTTTCTTTTCTAATGACAGCCTTTTCTGCCTTAATCACTTTTTGTCGCATAATTTTTCTGATACCAATCAATATCGAGAACACTATTACCACTGTACCTAAGTGCATTATAAATACTATTAATGTTAGTCTCATTCCGTATACATCTTAGTATCTTGCTCCCATTTTTGCTTTCATTGAGCAGAGACCTTCACTGAACCATCCATGACAATTTTGTCCAATTTCAGAGTTGCTACAGTTAACTGAGAATCCTTTTAAATCTGAAGAGCCCTGAAAATTGTAGGAAATAGACCGTATGGACTGGACAGGCTTCTTTGGTCCCCACTGGACAGTTTTAACAGCGTTGCTCTTTATTTCAGCCTTAATTGTAACAGGAATTTTTGCAGAAAATTTGTAAAATTGAAGAATTCATATAAAAGGAAAAATTACTTCAGCAGAAAATGCACAAAAGCATGAACAAATCATTATGTTTGTAGATGCTTTATTATTAAAAATGAGAAAAGGGGCCCTCAATGTGTAAGTCACCTTGTACAGAACCTGGATATAGACAGCAGCAGAACACTGGAAGCCAGAAATAGGGAGCATACCAAAAAAGATTAATTCTCAGTGGAAAGGTGATTTTCTCCTAAGAACAACCTTTATACTTGCTGTGAACTTAAAGAAGAGCACACAGCAGAAAATGATACCTGATAGCAAGCACAACTTGGCTGCTCATAAAACTGTTAACTAAGCACACACAGTATTTGCAGCTCAGAAATGTGCAGCTTTCCATAAAAATTTCAATCTGTGGGAAACTATGTATATTGAAATTCATGTAAATGCTTACTCACTGCAAAAATGTTGTGTCCAAATTAGATGCCTTTCATGAGGCAGTAAAATATTACAAAATCAGTATTTTTACATGCCCAGTTTCAAGTCGACTTTACACTACACTTGCAATAATACCAACACAGGCAGACCTCTACCATTAAAAAAAACCTAGTATGTGAATACTTAAGTCCATTTTTAAGTTTATGTAGTCAGTCACAACTGAAGGACATCTTTTCGCTGACCCTTCGTCCCTCACAGAGGCTGTACCTCTAGGTAGCCGTCAGTAGCACAAATGACAGAGGAGTAGATTTTTTTTCCCCAGCTGGGGAAGATCTGGGTCTGTGGAAAATCACAGAGCCTTTGTAAGATTCCCGGTATTCTCAGGGAGCATATTGCTTCTGTAAAGGCTAAGACAGATATAGGGGAAGGTGTAACTTTCCTTCCTATCACCCCGATCCAGAACAACTTTGGAAGGCCTAACACTTGACGGGCTTTGCAAGGCTGCTGGGCCATTAGGTGAGCCCTAACACAGTCAGCACCCTGGGAACACCCAAACTTGATGCTGAGACCCCCCAAGTCCTTGTAGCCCTTCCAGCAATGTTCTCCCTCCACATCCCTGCTGTCGCTTGCCTCCAGGGCTGGCTGTGTTCCCACCAGCACCTCTGAGGGCCCACAGCACCCACCAGCTGGTCCCGATTAACCATGCTGATGGCCCAGGTGCTGCTGCTGCTGCTGCTGCAGCAAATCAGGGCAGGCTCCTAGCCTGCAAAGCCCGAGTGTGGCAATGGCCCTTTTCTGCCAGGATCGGCTCCTACAGGAGCACGTATGGACAAGACAGAAGCATGTGTTTGCTCTCGGAAGGAAGACCAGCAGCTCAACCTGGAGGAAGGTATGGTTTTTGTTGTTGCTACCAACTTGCGGTTGTGCCCTGTGTCATTGCTGACTGGAGTGGAAAGGTTGACTGGGCAGCTTTGCAGAAGCAGGGCTGGAGCGCTCGTTGCCTTGCCTGGAAGGGTGCATGCCTACCCTCATGCTTGTGTGAAAATGGCTGCCATGCCTCTGTGGCTGCCTGCCGGTGCCTGTAGCAGCAGGGCGAGGCCTGAGCCTGTCCTACCAGCACAGCGTAGCTCACAGTGGCAACATCTGAATGCATAAGTTTGCACTGGTTCAACAGATATCTGGACAAAAGCCACGAGGGCAGTGTCCACTCAGGGCTCCACCGCAGCCACCTTCGGCTCGGGAGATGTCCCCTGCGGCGGCCTGACGGGCCCGGCCCTTGGCCGCGGGCTCCCGCCGCTCTCGCTGAAGACAAAGCGGCGGGCGGTTGGCCGCCTGTCCGGGCGGCGGCTCGCCGCTCTGCCATTGGCCGCTGCAGCCGGCCTGGTTGCTGGGCAGATTGGGGTTGCCAGGCGACCGGGGGGACTGGGCCCTGCGCGGGCAGCGGGGCCGGGCGAGCTGGGCCGCCGCCTGCGGGAAGCGGGGCTGCGCCGCCGGGTGTGCGGGCCCGGGGCGCTGGGTCTGTGGTGAAGATAACTTAAAAACCAACCAAAGGAAAAACCCCACTTGTGCGCGCCTCAAAGAGACGATGGGGTGCGGTACAGAGGCTTGGCAGCGTTTGCCTCGGCCGGAGGGCCACACTTCGGTGTGCGAAGCGGCCTGTGGTATACGTGCCTCCTCAATGAGGCCTTGGGGTACTCGGGGCAGTGCACCCTGCTTGCAAGGCATGTCTTAGGGGTTTTTTCTTATTACTATTTTGAAATATTCGGCTTTTTTAAAGTTGGATGCTGTGGATGATGAATAGAAAGTTTTGGGCTTTGCGTTTTTGGTTGAATAATGGCATAGAAACAAACATGTAGCTTTAATTACACTTCATTATAGAGGAGTTCAGGAGAGCTGTTATGAAGAAAGCTAATTCTACCCTAGCCAGGCCCAGTACATCAAGGCTTTGCTCAAATGAGTTTTGAAAATCTTCAGAGGTGGTTATTCCTCTCTGGGCAGGTAGTGCCAGGGCCTGTCTGCTCCCACTGTGAAATTTCCCACTGTGAAATTGGAATTTCTCCTGCTGCAACCTGGGATTGTTTCTTCTTGTCCTTTCACCGACTGTCCTGTGGAAGAGTACAAGTCATGTCTTCTCTGCAACGATGCTTTATATAGGCTGTTGAGGACAGCAGTAAGATCCACCTCTTAGAAGCTTTCTCTTCTCCAGGGTGAATAAAACCTGTTTCTTCAATCTCTTTGTACATATCATGTGTTGTAGCCTCCACTTTAGTGGGCTGTCAGAAGCCCCCTCCATTGAGAGGGCCATTTCAGTGGCCTTCTGCTGGACTTGTTCCACTAGTCACTATTTCTTGTGTGCGGGGGCTCAAAACTAGGCAGAGTATTCCAGGTATGGCCTCACAGCTGCCAAGTAGGGGGCTACAGTCACTCTGCTGTCTTTGACCTTGCTGTGCTCTTGCAGATCCACACCCTGTTGACATATTAAAATCCCTGTCCACATGGGACCCCCCACATCCTTTTTAGCAAAGTCCATCTATGTAGCTACATAGTCCATCTCCAGCCTGTACTGTTTCATGGGGATATTCTGTTCATGGTGCAGGACTCTGCAGTTGTCTGCTTATTTTATCTTGTTCTATCTTTCTACTACTTTAAAGCAATAAAGTAGAGCAGCAGTGCAGAACGAGAGCTTCCAATCTTGATACTGGATATTATAACTTCCTTACTCTCCTGTAGCAGATGCATCCAGAATATCTAAGTTAGCTTTAAAGTTTTGTGCCTCTTAAAAATGAGGGAGAGAAGTCCCTTTCTCAAGTGTCTTTCAGATTACTTTGCAAACTGCAATAAGATACAATGCAAAATCTGAAATACCTCGTTGTTTGAGTTCAGTATAATGTCCTAGTCACTGTTATCTGCTGTGGTGAGTGGAACGGAAGGTACATCAGCCTGGCACAGATAATGATTCCCTCATATCAGTTTTGCTGAGGTACTTGGAATATCCACCCTAGTTTCAAAAGACTGTAAAATCTTACAATTTGCAGGTTTACATTCTGAATTTTTATCTATTCCCAGGGTCTGCCAGCTATATTGAAGTGATACTGTATTATGTATGGGGAAATAGAAAGCTATCATCTCAAAATAGACCATAATATTGCACCTTATTAAAAAATACAAGTGGATTTTCTGCCAGCAACCATGACTTATGATAATGACTGTTATCAATATGCAATTACTTCTGTTACCCTAGAACATATTGACATTCATTTATTTAAAGATAATGTAACACATTTGTATTCATTGAGGTAATCTATGGGTATGATTAAATGTGAATGCCCGTCTTATACCAAATAGTAAAATGAAAAAAAAAAAATTGTAATCAGACCTTCTGCATTGCTAAAAATAGGCTGTATTAAATTCTGAAAATTGCATTTGAGCTTATTTGAAACACAGTGGCAAACAACCATAAAGAAGAAAAAGCATAACTTAGGTGATTGCTAATTCAAACATTCATTCTTTCTAATGATATTGGAGAAACCTGGCAATAAGAAAAAAACTTCAAATAAAACTGTAATCCTATGTGTGTGGAATGGACTACAGAGTTTGTAATCAATGTGGAACAGAGGTCCATTTAAATGGTGACTCTTAGTGGAGGTAGAAGTCTATTTGAATAGGCTGTGTAAATCTGTTTTGAAGATGCAGAGGATGGGTGTGGCAACAGACAGGCGTTTAAATGTGCTGTTTAGGTTTTGAATCATCATTTTATCCCACAAATGCTTCTGTTTTGCAGAGAACCCAGGGTTTTCAGGCTTCTAACTAATATATAGGTATTTATATATAGCATATGTGCTGCATAACAGTGGTTCTCCAGTGACGGGTTGTTATGATAATAAACACTTTCAGGTCCACTTCTTCAAAGAAGGCACTAAGCAAAGCAGTCTCAATATTCTGAGCTTGCAAGTACTTCTGTTGGCAATGTTTGAGTGTGAAGCTCAGCATATTTGGTTGTCCAGTTATATGGTATAAAATGCTATATCTGTTTCTACCACTAACTACTTTTCTGTCTGCTATTTTCTAAAATATCTTGGATTTAATGAACTTTAAAACAAAAAAGAAAAAAATCCCCAAACTGTCTATGGTATTGGTTTCTTACTTGAAAATTAGGGACATCTCAGTGAGCTGTTGAATGCTTCGTAGAATTATAGGGTAGTTTGGGTCAGAAGGGACTTTTAAAGATCATCTAGTCATGCCACAAGCAGGAATGTCTTTCACTAGATTGGTTGCTCAAAGCCCCCTCCAGCCTGACCTTGAACATTTCCAGTGATGGGGCAGCCACAGCTTCTCTGGGCAACCTGTTCCAGTGCCTCACCACCCTCATAGTGAAAAATTTCTTCCCGATATCTAACCTAAATCCACTCATTTTTAATTTAAAACTATTACCCCTTGTCCTGTCACTACAGATCTTGGGGAAAAAGTCCCTCTCCATCTTTCTTATAAGCCCTGCCTTATTTATTTTCAATAAATAGTAAGGTCTCCTGGGAGACACCTCTTCTCCAGGCTGAACATCCCAACTCTTTGTTTTTTTTCATAGGAGAGGTGTTCCAGCCTTCTAATAATTTTCTCCCTCCTCTGGACCTTCTCCAACAGAATCTGTCTTGTACTGGGGACCCCAGAGCTGGGTGCAGTACTCCAGGTGGGGCCTCATGAGCGTTGAGTAGAGTGGGAGACCCACCTCTCTTGACCTGCTGGCCATGCTTCTTTTTATGCAGCCCAGGATATGATTGGCTTTCTGGGCTGCAAGTGCACACTGCTGGCCTATGTCCAATTTTTTTGTCCACCAATATCCCCAAGTCCTTCTCAGCAGGGCTGCTCTCAATGCAATCATCCTTCAGTCTATATCAATACTGGGGATAGCTCTGAGCCAAATTACTGATCAAGTGCAGTTTTCTTTCCAAATAACGAAGCTGCATTTTTGTCAGGTATTGCTGAAAACTTAGATGCACTGTGAGAATTTCTTTCTTCAATGTACATATGTAACATAGGTGTATCATTTTGAATTATGCTTTGCAGAAGGACATGCTACCTTAGTAGCAATTTGTAGCTCAATATGATTAAAGGAGACTGTCTTCATTCCTTGGCTGATTCTGGCAGTAGCTGCAAAACAAACCAGTGATTTCAAAAGTCTATCTTCAGAATGTTATTCTCCAAAGCAAAGAAAAATGAAGTTATGTTTCTCAGAAACACACCTTTTATAACCTGAGCTTACTGGAAGGAAGCAAAGAGTTCTCATGGGCACAGTAATTCCAAACACTTACCAATCAATCTAAGCTTTTTAAGTAAAGGTAACTAGCTGTTGCTTTGAATAGGGCCTCGCTGTGGTATTACTAACACTGTAAATTGTTTCTCTTCCAGTTTATCTAAATATTAGTTTACCTCTAATCTCCTAATGCAGTTCGTGTAGTCACTGTAAACTCTTCACAGCTGGGGGGGGAGTTGACAACCAGCGTATCAAACTTAGAAGTAAGAAGTCTTCCATTTGATTTGAGACGAATTGCTGCAGGAGCACCTGTTCCTCTTATGAATAATTCCCTTTGAACTTGCAATCCTTTATCTGTGCTGAGAGCTCCTGCTGGAGCTTGCAAATGCTTGTGAAGCTGTTTCATCCATCGTATTTTATATGTACTTCTGCCTAAGCCGGAATGTGCTCTGCTCTGTGACCTGACCCTAATCTGAAGCGAACTTGCTCTTTATTGGGGAAAGCTGATGCAGAGGTTTTAGTCCTCTGGAATAGCATTCACAATTTGTTACTATCATCAGGCTTCTTTGACCTGAACTCCATTTAAAAAAAAAAAAAAAAAAAAAAAAAATTGTTTAAGAGAATTCTGTGGGCATAGAGGTAGTAAACTGATGTGACTCTAGAGACTATACCAGATAAACCTTTAGAGCTTCTGATCCCCAGTCCTTTGGACGAACAAAGTTGCACAAGGGTTTTCATGTGGAGCTGTCTACTACTGTTTCCCAAGTGCTTGCTCTGGCCCTTTGGGGGATTTTCAACATGCAGACATCTGGGAGGGCAACACAGTAGCATGCAAGCAATCGAGGTTTTTCTGGACTTACTTTTGCCAAACATCAAAGCCAAGGTCAGCAGTCAGTCTTGAGACTTAACTGTAGCTCTGATTTTGGTGTTAGCCCTGAGCTGACTCACAGCTTCTTCTGAACCTTGTTCATAATGTATCTTCTGTTTTTCTCCTCTCTAGAGCCTTTTAAGTTTAATCCTTCTGTGCACCAGGTAGTGCTGCTAAAATGGCATAATGTAAAGCTAATTAACCTCTGATGTGGGGCAAGTCCAGTAGCAGGTTTGATTTCCCCAGGACTAAACTGCATGTGCCCAGTACGCTTCCAAGGGGGCACTCTATTTCTGGATGATTAGATTGTTCACTCTTCAGAAATGCTTGCTGTAATGCAAGTCAGGTAGAAAATGGTACAGCTTAAATTAATACCTGTCTTCTGTAATTTCATAATTATGTAATTAAATATTGTTGTAGATGGTCCAAATCATACTGGGGAGGGGGGGGAGTTAAATTAAACTTTCCTTCCATGTTGCAGAAATGGAGGCTTTTAAAATAACCGTAGTAACAATATCTCCTGCCAGAAACTCCTAAAAAAGGGTCAAATGCTGTAATTTATTTGGAAGTGGCCAGAGCTCTACATATAATTTTTCATCAATTATTGTATAAAACATTTTGGATTTTGAAAAATTGTAGTAGGTTTGACAAGCACTTGACTGACATCATGTTGATTAAATATCACTTCCTCTGACAACCCCAATGAGACCTCCTACTCACAGTAAATGCATGAGCTAATTAAATCCTTTTTTTAAACTGCTTTTGCATTTCAAACTATAAAAGTGACACTAGACCCCCTTCTCCCACACAGCTCAAATATATGCCTTTCTGATGGCTCCTTTTGGCATGCCGCTTGGGTAACATCAGTGATTTTGGTAAATGTGTCAGGATATTTCTACTGTGTTCTGAATGAGAAATATGGAAGAAGAGGTTTGGGGTTTTTTTTGGTGGGGAAGCTCTGAGTTCAAGCACAGAACCATCAATTTACAGTTCTGAGGGTGATCAAAAAGCTGGGATAGCTCAATTTTTTAAAGACAGACTATCACAAGATTGGATTGATTTAGCAGTGATCTTTTGTCCCAATTTCAGTGAAATAAAATCAGATTAGTGTTGGGTGGGGCGTGAATAAGGCTGTACACACACTTTTATTGATTACATACTTTATATAAAGATGCTTTTATAGAACAAGAAAAAAAATTATATGAAGACATCATAGGAACAAGTCTTTAATTCATATGAAAGTATGATTATTTTCATCCCTAAATATACTATCTTTTATTTAAAAGAAGCCAATATAGTGTTTTTTTGAGCACGTGTTACTGATGCATGCGAGATGATTTGTCACAAGTGATCTGGTTGCATCTTTGGGATATTGACGAAAGCAGTAAGTAACCTAAGGTTGAGGGAGGCATTCCCTTTGGACGCTTTCATTAGCAACGAGTGTGTGTAGTAACTTCTGCTTTCCAGTTGTATTTTCTACTTCTGAGAATATACCATCTTAAGCATCTCATATTTTGAAGGCATCTGTTTTAGTCAAAAGCTCATTCAGTATCATTGCAGGCACCTTCTGGAAGTATCTAAATATCTGATATCAGATATAGCTAAATGTTATTTCTGATGCCTAGATATCTTTTATCCCATATGGATATAGCTAGAGTGGAACCAAAAATTTTACCACAGGCTATATTGACACAGTCTAGTTCCATAAATACAATAGGTGCTATAACTAATCATGTGATAATTTATTTATTGTTTTCAACTGGGTTATATATCAGGCATTCCACTGTTTATTTCCCTGGTTCTAATGTCATCCTGTTTTGCTGGTTTTGGATGCAGGTATCTGGCACAGCAGGTGTCTGGTAGGCAGTGTTGTAAAGCACTGCAGGTCAGTTCTGATGATCTGGTCAGCAAGCTGTCAAGTTACTGATGTTTTGAAAGTGTTCAGTGGCTTCTAAAGATCTTCCTTGTTAGTTTTGGAGTAAAATATTTAGTCTTGTCACATAAATATAGCTCTGCATTTTGGAGAAAAAGGGTTTTGACTGTTTCTTCCTCTTCTATTATGAAGTTCAAGCGCTACTGTGTAAGAGTGTCAATGTTTTGGAAATTCATGGTGGAACATTGCTTTTTATTATCTTCAGTTCTGCTGGTTGTACACTTCTCTCAGTACACTTTGAGAAATTTGTTTTGGTTTTACTCCCACACTTTGCCTCTCTGACATTCCTTTTTACTGTGTATATCTTGAGACTCCCTGTTCATATTAATGAGTATGATCTTGTCTTCCATTTGTTTTATGTACGTATAGTTTCCTGTGGAAACTGAGATGGACTTCTCTAACTTGCATTACCCCATTCCCAATGTGTCTGTACCCCGCCCCCAAATCAGCAAAATGAAGTTTCCACATTATACTTGTGTTTTGCCTCACTATTTGAACTATCTCTTTCAGCTTTTCAATAACATCATGAATGAGACTTTCCCATTAAAACATATTTCATTATAGTTTATTTTAATTTACTACTTTAAATGTTCCAGTAGATGTGGTCTGTAGTTTAGATGTCATCATGTGTCTTAAAAAAAATTAAAACTAATTATTAAAAAACATTAAAAATACAAAAATTTGAGTGAGTAGGTATAATGAAGATATGAAGATGCACATCTTGTTTTATGATTGTGACGGAGGTTTTTAACTTATTTTCTTTGGAAAGAAACATTTGTAAAAACAGGATGCATTTGTCATTTGGGCATGCTACATAAGAATAAGTTTTTAGAATAACAAACCTCACGTGTGCCTCCCCCCCCTGCCCCGCTAGTGGATTTTGGAGTAGCATATTTTTCTATAATGGCTTAATTTACTGTTACTTGCTTTCAAAAGGATATTCCCAGCTGTACAAATCTTGAAAATAGGCCAAAATATCAGGCAAGCACTAATAAAATATAAAACAAAACAAATAACTTTGAACTACTGAATCCAGCCAACTAAGGTTGCTACTCTCTATTAATTCCATTTTTCTTGACATTTTAAATTTTTTGCAGATGTTAGTTAACTGTCAAGCATGTTATTTGGTGGACAAGAGTTAGCGTTACTTAGTGCAAAGCAAGGCATATGTAGTGGTGTTGTTTGGTGTGATAAATCAGGCTGACTTGCCTTTCTCATCCCCTTCTTCCTGGGGACGTAACAAATGAGTATCCTGTACATTCTGAAAGCAAGCACACATCTTAATAGAACGGGAGGGCATCAAAAGTCCAGTGTTTGGTGGGGGATGTTGTTTGCTGCTCGTGCTTTTGGTAATACAGCTTGTATTAATTGTTAATACAAATGTTGAAACATTTGATGCTGATGGTTGAACTCTGTTTTACTTCCACTGTAGGAAGCTCTCCATGTTTTAGGATGACTTACAGGAGTTGATGCTTAAGGATAGATGATGAAAACTAGCAGTGTTCTTTATAATGCAGCAGGAGGGATGTTGCTGTGCCTGGATGTGTTGCTGGGTTCAGGGTGGGTGAACTGTCCTGGTGGTCTCTGTATGGCCTCTAGAACATTTCTTAAGGGTATCCCTCTGTATTAAAGATGATAATGTGATTTAAGGGAAGGCTTTTGGTTTTAGGTAGTTACACTGCTATGTAGCTCTATTGAAGCATGAATTAAGAAAGTCATTAAACCACTGTAATGCCTTCCAGTATACAAGAAGCATGCAAGAAGGAAAAGTAAGGCCTGTGTGGCATATACCCTGTATGAGACCACACTGTATGCCAGTGCCTGTTTTGTATTTGTGCTTTGTACAGAAATAGGCTCCGTCATCACTTAAATAATACATTACAGCATATTAACAGAACATTTAATGAAGGTACATCTTTCTGTTCCAGCTGTGATGATTATAAATTAATTTTATCTCCAGCCACACTTATGCATTTATTGCCTGAACATTAATTGTTATCTGGGGAATAACTAATGGTTGGAAGAGAGCAGAGTGAATTTTTTTCTTTTTTTTTTTTTTCTCTCCTCTATTGGCATGGTTATCACACTAAAGAACTGAGATACTTTTTTTATATGTTCTGACAAAACTGTTTGGCAAGTAACAGAAACTTTAAAAAACCCCAACATATTAACTGGGAGTCTATACCAATTTCCAGTTCCACCCCTCCCCCCGCCCTGAGGAACTGCCATAAACTGCTTTGCCAGCCTTCAAAGAGAAATGTAAATATAACAGTGCCCTTCACTATTAACAAGGAAGTGAGAAGATTCACACATTTAAATATGGTGTTTAGAGCCTGAGTGAGTAATTCATAACAGCAGATAATTTGCAATGTGTAAGGAGTTGAGTCATTGTCATCCCTTTCTACTCACAGATAATCTGTGAGCAGAGTTCTGGGAGTTCAGTGAGTGATGAGTAGCTTTCAATTCATGTCGGGAATGAATGTGTGTGCGCTGGTCTACATAATCTGAAACTCTTCCCGAGTGATCTGTCATGTCTAGAGAAGTTGGTATTTTATAACACACAAGGAGATGACCAGGCTGTGTGGCAACTAAAATAAGCTCCACCAAGACTCGATTGCTTATGAAGATAACTCATGTCCGTTGCCATCAAGTCTGTGTCTGTTCCTCTTTCAAGGACGACCTCAAGAATCCTGTTCAAAGGATGCAGCTAACTGTCATTGCTGCACTAAACTCACTATATAAAGTAGTTCTAACCTCGAGCTAAACTTCACAAAAGGCATGTCAAAATGTTGGAGTACCTCAGTGGTCTCTAATTAAAAACCTGATTTTTCTAGTGTTTATAAATTCAGATACTTTTTTTTTTCTAAATAGTATTCAGCTCTTCTTTAAAGCTGCTGGTATGTCTGCATTAATCTGCTAATATTCAGAAACCATGGGCACATTTTTCCTTAAGATATGCCTAGCTCCAATGTTTGATGTTTTTTAGAGCAGACTGCTTCTGGAAATAACTTTCTACTAAGAGACAATGGATGGGAACAGTTTGAGAGAGGTTAAATCTCTGTGGTTTCTTTTCATGTGTCAGTCTTTTCCTGTTTTGTTTTTTTTTTTTTCCACATTTTCCTAGCATTTGGATACAAAAGTTGGCTCAGCTCTGAATTTCACCTTCCCCACCCCCCCTGCAAGTAAATCCAGATAATTATTAAAAAACTTGAACTGGAAATTCTATTTTACACCCTAGTGTAAATTTTGAAATTCTTTCCAACTCAAAATTTACAGTAAGTTCATGCACAGAAAAGTACAGGGTTAGTAACCGCAATGAGAGATTAACGGTCACATTTTGTGATAAGAAAAAAAATATAGTTGTCACCATCGTCCTTCTGTGATGTTGTTGCTTATGGCTTCTCTTCAGCCAAGAACTACATGCCTTTCAGTAAATAACGTGAATCTCAGCAGATCCTTGATGTAGCTGGTCAATGTGTTAGCTGTCCTGGTAACAAGGACAAGTATGAAGAATAGGGATGGCAAGGATGGTATGTGGAAGTATCAGGGTCAGTAGAGAAAATGGCAGGTGTGAAGACCAGCTTTGCAGGTGAACAAGGTTGCTCCAGGCCAGTTGGATTCCCCTTGTTAAGTCTTAATGGCGATAATGGACCACACTGCTTTTGTTTACACAGAAGCAGTTGCAGAGCATGTCAAATCTCTTCCCCTTGGTTTCTCTGCGAGGAGTTGAAGAAATACGTTGGGTTGGTCTTCTCCTCTGGAAGCAAGAGCAAAAATTGAAAACCAAAGTTGGCCTGAACATGCGAAGGATTTTCTGGTGTGTAATGGTTTTAAAAAAAAACAAACAAACAAACAAAAAAAAAAACCCCAACAAACAAACCCAAAAAAACCCAAAAACCACAACCCAAAACAAACAAAAAACCCACAGGCCTCTGGGAAGTTTAATTATTAAAAGGGTGGTCTATGTGACAGATGCAAGGCCTTGGGAGCAAGCTGGCTCAGGAAGGTGCCACACAGAACAGATACGTGACCTCTTCATTGCTCTGTTACAATATGTTGCTTAGCGTCCTGTAGGATATAGTAATTTCTGATGGGTGACTAATGGGTATTTCCAACAACTAACAAATTAGCAGAAGCCTCATGAGCTCAATTCTTCATCAAGCAAAGAAAGGATTGCAGTGTGCAGTGAGAATAGCTTAAGATGATCGTCTGTAAAGAGCATTTGGTATAGGGATTATTGGAACTTGAAAAGTTAGCCTTTAAATATCCCGTTATTCTTGCCCAGTACAAGAACTGATGTGCAGGCAAGTGGCTTGGACTCACCAGGGACCCCTGGGCTGTACTGCTTGTGGCCGTACAGGGCAAAGGTGTTAAGCAGTGGCTATGGAATGTGTCTTGACTCCATTTATCATGCCACAAGTGTCTTCCTGCCAATACTTTTCCCCAAAATAAAGGGTTAAATTTGAAAACTTCTGAACACTTGTTCAGTCATTCTCAAAAAACAAATGCAAATTCTGAGCTGATGTCAGGCTTGCAAAGGTGATTGGCCTAAATTATAACTGAACTAATGGTTTGAATCCTGGAAGGAGGAGGATGTATCTATCTGAGGGAGGGTGTTGGGGGTGGGGGGGCAAGTGGGGAGAAACACTCATTCTTGATGCAGGCTGGGATTCACATAGGTATCTCCTCACTTGCAGCCCAAGTAATATCTATATCCTAATCATGCAAATATTTGTAGACATGAGTAGTTAGCTATACCAGTACTTCTAGGGGAACAAATAAAACTGATTTCCTGAATAAAAAGCCCACAGAACTGAATCTACAGGAGTAGCTCTGGAGAAAAAGTAATGTTTAGACTTGAGTGTCTGAACCAAAGTCATCTCGTCTATATATAGAAGCCAAAATACACCTGTACTTTATAAGAGTAGAGCCAAGTTTCTGAGATCACCTGCTAGTAAAGTCTGGTACTTGGCTATCAAGAACACAGAGGGAAAGGCTTCACTGTAATTCTCAGGGTATAATGTTTTGCTATGCTGAGCTGACTCAAAATGTGCTGTTTCAAACCACTTCCATGGCACAATCTCCTTTATGCCCTGACAGCTCAGACTGCATCTGTGTGTTCCCCTGTAGGCAAGCACTGGCGGAACATGCCTTCAATCATCAAGTGATGGAGTTTTTAATTTCCCTAAATTCTATCTGATAATCTGTTGGTCACCTAATTGTGTATCAAGGAATACAGTTTGAGTGGCTCTGATAGTTAGGACAGGATTGATGTCTCAAACTGAAAAGCTTCACTGTAGAGAGTCTGCCATTTTCTTTTGACTTGAAAAAAAGTTTTCAGATCAGCGCACTGAAATACTTAAACTTCTGGAATTTCAAATGGTTTATTTTTGAGATGTTTTGACATATTTCAGATTGACATTTCTAATTGTACTGTGTGAGAGCTTTCTTCAGAAGGGATATGCAGCATTTCGTTCAGCGTTTGTTGCAAAAGATTTTGGGATATTTTTAGAGGAGCAAATTACCAGTAAGTCCTAGGAAATGTTGGACAAGGCTTGAAAATAAAGAATACATGTAGTAGATGTAGTCTTAAATAAGAAATTGAGTTGTCTCAATTTTAAAAATTTTTCATGTCTCATTTTTATTAAACTATTTTTGAATGTGATAGTAACTATTATCTATGGATCAGGTATTTTCTGTTATATTTAGCAATTTGGATTGTAATTAAACAGTCTATGAAGATGGGTTTAAAATTTTAGTTTGGTAGTCATAGGGTTTTTGTCCTCACTTTTTGTGGAAAGGAGAGACATGTTGAGTAAATTAATTTTAAGACAATGATGACTGACATTGCTAGTATAATTACTATATGTTTCTACTTATTTATACTGATGAAAAACTGCAGCTGAAATTAATTGCAGAAGACAAATTATCTAGAAGTTCATGAAACTAGCAACAAGAATGAATAAAATCAGTGTTCCAGTCCGTTTCAACTTTCTTCAGGATAGGTCTGTCTTTCCAATTCATTTTCACCTTTAAATTTATTTATTTTCCTTCTCTGTCCTTCCCTCCAAACCAAAACCTGATTCATTGATTAAAATTATTTGGAAGTTTCCTATTGATTTTGAACAGATCAGAGCTATTGTTTTGTCTTCCTGCACAGCTTATCTCCCATCTGTTCATCCTTTCAGCCTGGGGCACCTTTCCACTTCAAACTTTCTTATCGCTTCTTGGTTTTTTTTCCTTTCCTTGCATTTTCTATTCTTTTTTTCTCTCATCACTGTTAAGTATGGGTTTGGCTTAAAATTACTTACCTGTGAAGATTCCATGAAAGTGGAGATTTCCTGGAAATACGGAACCATTACCTGTCTTGACTTTCTCTAGGCAGCCACTATCTTAAGTTTTGTGGTTTGTTTGTTTCCCCCCCTGCCCCCCCCTTCCCTTTTATGTCATGAAAAGGACTTGCTCTTTTGGTCTGCCTGGTTTCATTCTTGTCCTTATGTCCTTGCTCCTTACAGACATTCTCCTGCTTCAGAATAGCCATTCGTTCCCCCTCCGTCCCCATCCTTTCCTTGTCACATGTCTGGTCTAGTGTGTGATACACGAAGTTTACCCATCAGTCTTAATTTCTGGTACTTCCTCATCTTTGAATGCAGTACCTTGCATTATTTATTTTGTGTGTGTCGCAATGGTGATGCAGTAGTTGGCTCAGCAACAGCTGCGACCAGTGAAGATTGCCGTGCCTCGACTACAGCTTCTGTGTTTACACTATACACACTTGCATTTAAAAATAGTTTCTTCTCTAAAAAGAGGTTACATTTAAGTTAAGATGGTGGTGAATAGGGGAAAGCATGGGGAGAGCTGTCAATGAAGTTGGAGGATTGGTTAATGAACTGGCTTGCAAATGTGTCTAGAGCACTCTCCCCTGGTATGAATAGCAGTACATGGCAGGGGAAAAGGACTTACTGGAAATATTAACAAGTGAGTCAGTGAAGATTTTCTCCGTAGGGTTGTAAGCAATATTCTAGTATTGGCTTTGGATAACCAGTAACAAGTACTGTGCGTTGGAGCTTGTGTGTAGCACCAATTTTTTTATCAAGAGAGGTCACGAAGGATTGTGGAAGAAAGCACTTTCATGATCAAACCAATAAATCAGGAAGGTGGTGTTTACAGATGCATTTCAAATGTCAAAGTGAAGCAAGGCAGTATTTTTGTAGACCACGTCGAGTGTATTGCAGTAGTATAAATGTATTGTGATGAGAATAGTGGCTGTGAGAACTTGTTGCATGGATGGATAGGAAAGCCCAACCTGAAAGATAACAAGAATAATAACCAAGGCTTAACCAGATACTGGATGGGAGGGAAAGAATTGGCGGTGACATGCAAGTGATGAGTTTGAGTGACAGGGAGCAGAGTACTGCCTTGCATGACTAGGAAAAGAGTTAAACCTGAGTGGGAAGGTCAGGATTTCCATTTTTGCCTTGTTGAGCTGTTTCTGAAATACCAACAGCCATAAGGAGGTGTCAGAATAGAAAGATGATAGATGAATCGTTCACTTGGAAATGATGGTTGCATTTCTATTTCCAGAGAAGACCAGCCAGAGGCACAGTACTGAGGGAGATCAGAATAAGAACAGGTGGAAAGTCCTATAGCATTCCTGGAATCCTGATTTCCCTCTTTTGGAGAGGAAATCTGGAAGACTGTGTGATATTGAATAGCGAGGTTTTGAAAACCCAAACAATTAAATTTATTATGCTAATTTAACTGGTTCCTTGATAGAGTTTGCTTCCTCAAATTACTTCTGCCTTTTTGGTTTCTGCAAGTACATTCCTGTGTTGAGGTCTTTTGAAGAATGATTTTTTTTTTTTAAATGTGCCCTGTCATCATGCGTCTCTCTTAAAGCTTTGAGACATTTTTTGTTCCATGTATCGCCATTATGAAGAAGTCAAACTGAATGTATTTACAGTGTTGGAATTTTTAGAGCCAATTGCTGTAACAAAATTCAGGTATTGTTATTGTAGTTGTGCATTCATTGTCTGGTTTTCTCTTTACTTTAAGACAAGCAGCCACATTTGCACTGGAAAACTTGATATTGTAAATCGGTATCTTAGCACTGATGAACAATAGTCATACAAAGTTGTAGATAACATGCTGATTGATAGTTTTCAGTTCATGTTTAAGAACAATGTTAAATGAGAGAAGGGAATTTTTATTAAATAAACAGCTAGGAACTTTATTATATTTAAATAACTAGTACCTTCAGTAATGTTTTTTTGCTGCTTTGAAGCAGAAACTCCTGAGTGAAAGGATGCTACAATTGCTTCCCAGTCCTCTCACACAGGGAAACATTGCGTTCTGTCCTACAGATTGCTTGTGGTCTCATGTCAGCCTGCAGTAATTAACTAGGATCACAAATAACGTTTCTGTTCCTTGGCAAATTGTTTGCCTTTGTTAGATAAAAGATGAAGCTTTCCACTTCTGTTGCTGAGTCTTAGTTGACCATTATGTTGATAGTACTGGTATTAGCATACTCCTCCTGAAATGTTTAAAGAAGAAAGCTCTAATACAGAATGGGACTTAGGAGTGTCTTGCTCCTGATATGTGTATATAACATTAAAGCTATGTATATCCTGATTTGTACTGGTTTCTTAACTATTCTATACCTTGTGTCTTATCTCTCCGCCACTCCTGCAAAGACTCTTTCAAAAGCCTCTGTATGCTGAGAAATGTGAATTTAATCTGCAGATTTTGAATCTCTCAACAGATCTTGAAGCCATTCACCATTGAATTCTCAGCTCTCAGGTCAAACCCTGGCAGAAGGGCAGGCATACCAGGGTGTTCCTTAACACCCAGGGCATGAATAAATAAGGTATTTTCAGTATTTGCTCATCTGCATTTAGTTGCCCTTTCACATGCAGGTGAACTAACAGTTGGAACTTTCTGTGCTTAAAAATGGATCTTGCAAAAGCAAGTTCAGACTCAAAAGAAAAAAGGAAACCAAGATATTCCAACTCTTTTTGCTGTGTTAACTTAAAATATTTTTACTGATGTTCTCACTGGGTTGAGGCTTTCTATGTTACTGTTTTGAGGACAGGAAGGTTTTTGAACTCTGGTTCACTTCTTATGTGTAACTCAATATTTGACAAGGTTACGTTTTAAAGGCATGGTGTTTGATTTATTCAGGCATGTGTGTCTGATCACACCCAGCAACTGGGCACAGTGCACATTGTCCTAGTCAAGCTCCTAATTCCACTGCTGTACTTGGTGTTTGTGTGATTTGTCTGTGGGACAAGATGGCACATTCGAAATCACTTTCTGCCTGCAACTGAGTGCTGTGCTGAAGACGGAAATTGTTTCTGGTCTTGTCTGTGGCTACAACAGCTCTTACTGCTCACAGAGAGCTGAGAACTATGTCATGTAGGACTGGAAATCCTGCCCAATAGAGCACTCTTGTAGGGTGAATAAGTGGGAGATTTAAATAAATTCCCGGTGCGTTGCTTCAGGCCATGGCCTGTATTGAATTATTTGTGTAACAGTATCTGTCATCCCCTGTAGCTGCACAAAAGGGAAATGGGCTCTCTCCTTAAAGACTGATGCAATGATCAACTGGAGAGATACAGTAGTTATGCTAGATTCTGATTATTGTTAAAGTGAGTTTAAGTTCATGTGATTATCATTTATTGAGTCTGAGTAAAATTCAGCATTTCTATTTATCATGCTTTCAAGGAACAAAATTATTTATTCTGAGTTTTAAGCAGGCTAGCCTGCAACAATGTTTAAAATAAGGTTTATTGTAATAAGTTTGTCCTTTCGACACTCTTGTGAAATGACTCTAAAAACTCTTCAAAAACATGGTTATACTATTAAGTACCTTCAGCTTTGAAAAGCAGAAGTCACCATTTAGGGAAATTGACTGAAATTTTTTATTAACTGTGTCTGCTTAATCTCTTCAGTCCAGATATATTCATCAGCAGCCTCTTCAAAGTATAAAATAGTTACGTACTGCAGAGAAGTCCAGTCAAGCTCACATGTTTTCTTCAGGGAAACAATATTAGAACAGTCTGTTATATGTTAAAAGACCTTTTCATGGTGTCTATTTGAAATAGCTCAATTGATGACTTGTTGCCATTAGGCAGTATGTCCGAATATTAGCTTAAAACTATTTTGCTAATAGCTACCCTAGAAAGTGATAATTTTTACTGTGGAATGGGTAGATGAAAGTAGAAATGAATACACTGCTGATTATCTTATTGGGGAAAAAAAATAATTCCGTATATACATCTGCCTTTAAACTTCTAAAATCATAAACTAATTAAAAAGAAACAAGTCTGTACAGCACAACAGTAGCCAGTAACACCTCGTTACTCTTTAAAAGGTAAATGGGACAATTATATAATTGATAAATATAAATGTTTACCTAAGCTACTTGAGTTCAACAGATAATGGAAGACTAGATGCTACCACTATCAATTTAATGAATCATGTGAGGAACTGTAAATGAAATCAAAACCTTATTTCAGAAAAATATATGCTGCTACCCCTGATTAGGTTGCATGGCTTGCTGTTTTGTTGACCAGCACTGGCTGATTGTAAAATGCTTGACTTATGTTGATTTCTGAGCAATTAAATAAAATGCATCAAGGACACTGCAAGCATACCAACAGGCCAAAGCCTTGTTTAGATCTACATGTGTTAAGACATCTTTGTTCTGAGGGCACTTTATTTGAAGTGTGGCACAGGACAGTGTGGTATCTCAGCACCTTACTTAGCTGAGACCTCTGCCCTGTGCAGTGTTAATCACTCTTGGAAAGAAGAGCAGTGAGATCCTTTTTCCATATGTGCACATATACAGAGAGGTGTGTTATGCGGTGGTTTAATGACACACCTTCCATCTCTTTCCATCAAGAAATCATTTTGGTGCAAAACTTCTTGTCTGTCTATTCTTGTATGTCTAGGAGCTACAGGCATGATAAAGGGTCAGATACCAATTGTAACTGTACAGATGATACAGTGCAGATTTGTCCTTGTGTAGCGTGGAGATCCTTTCATTGTGCTGGATTATGTTCAGAAATAGAGAAACATTAGAAGCATAGCATATGCAGTAGAAGCTGAACTACGCACTTGCACCATGTAGACAACTTAGCTATTATGTGAACTAATAGCTACAGAACAGCATTTCTCTATAGCTCAGAAGAAGCACTGGCAGTCAGTGTACAAAGCTCTTGGGTTTTCTACTCTCTGATTCTGATCCAGGCTTGTGCACATTTTACTTCAGCATCCTGAGATGCCAGTTAGTTGCCAAGTTGGTCAACACCATGCAGATTTAGTACTGGAGATCTGGTCTAGATGGTGTAATCTGTAGTCAGTTAAGGATGGGCTTCAAGGGAGCAAAATAAAAGTGGAAAGAGTATAGTTACCATCTGTACTAAATGAAGTTGATCATACTTATTTACGGATCCTAGTCAAATACTATTGACTGAACTTAAATATAAAGGAAAACTGAAGAAAAATCTGGAAGTACTGAAATAGCACTGACCTATAACTCTCAAGAATATTTTGGTGGAACATCTGCAAGTGGTTGGGATGTACACTTAGCTACTTCATCTCATTGTCCTGTGTTTTACTCCCCACTCATGCCTGTAGGTCATAGACCAGAATGAAAAAGAAATACAGTACCAATTTTGGCAATGGCTGAATTTGTAGTACTCTTACCTAAGAAAAGGTAATGTGTACAGCTCTCTTCCTTAAGCAGCAAAACATCATACATACATTTATACTTCTTGTTTTGGTGCTTGCATACATTCCCAATCTTTCCTTTCCTGTGTGGCTTCAAAGGTAAATTACAGAAATTATATTTTGACAGCTCTTGCAGGAATCATTATTTAAGTCTCACAGTTGAATGAGTGGCTCAGATATGTGATGTCTGTCGTAGCAGACAAAAACTGTAGCAAAGCTACAACTGAAAATAAATGTGTCTAATTAGCTGAAAACTCCATTAACAAGAATATGAAGTGCTAAAGAGTGTGCAAAAAAAACCCCAAACAACCCCAAATCAACAAAAAACCAAACCAACAACCCAGGAAAATTATTCCAATACGACGTGTATGTTGGAAGTGGTATCTGTTTTTACTAAAGCTTTCAACAAGCATTTGAATTGGGTAACTGTAGCCATTGAGAAATACTTAGTAGCTGAGGAGTTTAAAGTACTTAAGAGCTAACAAAGCCCACCTGAAGGGGCTGCTGAAGGGAGGGGGAAGTTAAGACAACAGAAGGAAAACTCTAGCTGATAATTTACAGCAAAAACCCCCCCCCCCCCCCCCCCCCCCCCCCCAATAAAAACCAACCCCAAACCAACCAACAAAAAAAAACAAAACCAAAACAAAAACCCCGAACCACCCAAAACCTGAAACCCAACCAAAAAAAAAAACCCTGAGAAGCCAAGCATGTTGCATGTAGAATTTGGGATAAAAATAAACCCTGAGGAAGTATTGTATGGCTAAATCAAATGGGAAAGAGTAGTTAGAAGTTGAAGTAAAAGATTAAGTGGCAACAACGTACATGTTAAATGAGTGAGTGTACTTATTAGAGAACGCTGTGCCCACTTAATCATTTGGTTAGTCCAACAAGTTAGATTAACACTAATGAACTGGGCAGTAAATACCTCCTTTCTGGTAGGACAGCTGTGTGGAGCACATTGGCATGCTGGAAATGTCGTGGTCCCCTGCTACTGCAGTGCCAGCGCTGAGAAGATTGCCAGTTAGTGCCTGATGGAGGGATATTGCTCATCAGCCTCTGCTGCTCAGCCTTTGGATTCCTTCTCCTTCAGGTGCTCTTTTGTATCCATGTATAAGGGGAATAAAAAAAAAAAAAGGACGGTAGTATATGAAATTCAAACAAAAGACTCCTAAAATCCCTTTAAACTCCTCTTTAAATTCTCAGATGTACCAGACACCTTAATTTGCAAGAGACTTGGCTATAATCTTTATCTGATTTGATGCTCTCTTGCAGAAGACCCCAAAACCCTTTAATGATTACACAATCAAAGATGCTTTCAAAATGCATAAGAAATAGACAGCAATAAGAAATGGTAATGAGCAGCAACAGATGTCATTTCTTTAGAGCAATTATGGAATGGTAATTATAGATAGAAATAGAACCTCCCAGCAGCAGGGAGTTTTCAGAAGTGAAGCAAGGATACCTTCAAACACCAAAGATTGAAAGGAATGAAAAGCAGTTATTTATGAGAAGTGAGAAAATCATATTTGGAAACATAGTATTGTTTATGTGGTGGCTGGTCACTTTATGTTACCAGACATGCTGTTTCTTAGCTGCTTTTCAGCAGCAGGGTGGTAACAAGTGATGCTTGAGAGGTAATAATTGCTATGTGAGTCTAAGGAAAATTAAAAAAAACAAAGAACCCAGAACAACTTTTATGCAAAAAGTGGCTCTACTTATTATGCTTCCAAAGATGATGAGTACTTATGCCTTCTGTTCTAATCATCTCTGTTTCTTCTGGTCTTCATCTGTGGGTTTTAGTGTGGTATGAAATTTTAAGTTTATCTTCTAATTCTCTCTCAAATTTCTGAAATCTCTGTAACTAAGGTAGTGTTTATTAACTTTCTCCATATTCTTTTCCCCTTTAGAGCTATGTTAAATTAATACAAATTCACTTGAAAGAAAAGGGTACTGTAAATAAGTACAGACTTGCAGAGATTTCCCCATTCTCCTGTCTTTGGTCAACTAATACTCTTCCATGGTTTCCTGATGCAGTAGTGCTAGAGCAGAGTACCATGCAAGGGAAAATGTGAATTTCAGGAAAATTAAGTGTAAAACTTGTAATGTAGCACAGCTGAGAGACTTGGGCAAACTTTGGAGAGTTCAGTATGAAAGCTAACAGGATCTGGTGATTTAATATAAAAGTAATGAAAAGAAGAGCAGATAAAAATAGTTATTTGATATTGTAATGCTACTTAAAACTTTGTTTTGAAAGGCATATTATTTAAGTACTTAAAATACTTAATTACCAAACTAAATTTAAATGGGCAAGAACTGGTGGATTTTAGTGAGCTAAATCCAAATACTAGACTGCATAACAGCAGTCAGTCCTAATCTATTTCCTAGATCAGGTAGGAATTACGGCTTCTCCCAGTAAAAAGGTGGTAGGACCAATAGCTGAACTGAAATGCTTCTAAACTAATGCACGCAGCATGGGCAACAAACAGGAGGAGCTGGAAGCCATTGTCCAGGAGGAAAACTATGATGTAGTCACCATCACGGAAACGTGATGGGGTGATTCGCATGACTGGAGTGCTGCTATGGACAGCTATAAACTCTTCAGAAAGGATAGGCAAGGAAGGAGAGGTGGTGGGGTAGCCCTGTTTGTTAGGGAGTGTTACGAATGTCTAGAACTAAATGATGGTGACAATAGGGTTGAGTGTCTATGGGTAAGAATCAGCGGGAGGGCCAACAAGGCAGACATCGTGGTGTGAGTCTGTTACAGACCGCCCAGTCAGGATGAAGAGGCAGATGAAATATTCTATAAACAGCTGGGAGAAGTCTCAAGATCGCTAGCTCTTGTACTTGTGGGGGACTTCAACCTACCAGATACCTGCTGGGAATACAATACAGCTGAAAGGGAACAGTCTAGGGGGTTCCTGGAGTGTGTCGAGGATAACTTCCTGACGCAGCTGGTGAGGGAGCTAACTAGGCAAGGTGCCCTGCTGGACCCGTTGTTTGTAAACAGAGAAGGACTTGTGGAGGATCTGATGGTTGGACGCTGTCTTGGACATAGTGATCATGAAATGACAGTGTTTTCAATTCTTAGAGAAGTAAGGAGGGGGGTCAGCAGAACTGCCACCTTGGACTTCTGGAGGGCAGACGTTGGTCTATTCAGGAGCCTAGTTGACAGAGTCCCTTGGGAGGTATTCCTGAAGGGCAAAGGAGTCCAGGAAGGCTGGACAGTTTTCAAGAAGGAAGTCTTAAAGGCACAGGAGCAGGCCACCCCATGTGCCGAAAAATGAGCTGTCAGGGAAAAAAGACCAGCCTGGCTGAACAGAGAGCTGTGGTTGCAACTCAGGGAAAAAAAGGAGAGTTTATGGCCTTTGGAAGAAAGGGCAGGCCACTCGTGAGGACTACAAAGATGCTGTGAGGCTATGTAGGGAGAAAATTAGAAGGGCCAAAGCCCAACTAGAACTTAACCTGGCTTATGATGTTAAGGACAATAAAAAAAGTTTCTATAAATACATTACCCTTACTCCTTTTGTTGCTAATCTCCATCCTTTAGTAGACAGGGGTGGGAACATAGTGACAAAGGATGAAGAAAAGGCTGAGGTACTTAATGGCTTCTTTGCCTCAGTCTTTAACAGTAAGACCAGTTGTTCTCGGAGTACCCAGCCCCCTGAGCTGGAAGACAGGGACAGGGAGCAGAAATGGTGATTGACTTGCTACACCACTGAGACATACACAAGTGTATGGGACCAGATGGGATCCACCCGAGGGTACTGAGAGAGCTGGTGGAAGTGCTCACCAAGCTACTTTGCATCATTTATGAGCAGTCCTGGCTAACTGGGGAGGTCCCTATTGACTGGAGGTTAGCAAATGTGATGCCCATCCACAAGAAGGGCTGGAAGGAGGATCTGGGGTACCACAGGCCTGTCAGGCTGACCTCAGTGCTGGGGAAGGTTATGGAGCAGATCATCCTGAGTGCCATTATGCGGCATGTGCAGGACAACCAGGTGATCAGGCCCAGTCAGCATGGGTTCATGAAAGGCAGGTTCTGCTTGACTAACCTGATCTCCTTCTATGACAAGGTGACCCACTTGGTGGATGAGGGAAAGGCTGTGCATGTGGTCTACCTGGAGTTTAGTAAAGCCTTTGACACTGTTTCCCACAACATTCTTGATAAACTGGCTGCTTATGGCTTGAATGGGTATACTCTTGCTGGGTCAAAAACTGTCTGGAAGGCTGGGCGCAAAGAGTTGTGGTGAATGGAGTTAAATCCAGTTGGTGGCTTGTCACAAGTGGTGTTCCCCAGGGCTCATTATTGGGGCTGGTTCTGTTTAATACCTTTATCAATGACCTGGATGAGGGGATCGAGTGCACCCTCAGTAAGTTTGCTGATGACACCAAGTTAGGTGGGAGTGTCGACCTGCTTGAGGGTAGGATGGCCCTGCAGAGGGATCTGGAGAGGCTGGATCGATGGGCCAAGGCCAATGGTATGAAGTTCAACAAGGTCAAGTGCCAGGTCCTTCACTTGGGTCACAACAACCCCATGTGGCACTACAGGCTTAGGGAAGAGTGGCTGGAAAGCTGCCCACAGAAAAGGACCTGGGGGGGTTTGTTGACAGTCAGCTGAATATGAGCCAGCAGTGTGCCCAGGTGGCTAAGAAGGCCAATAGCATCCTAGCTTGTATCAGGAATAGTGTGGCCAGCAGGACAAGGGAAGTGATCGTCCCCCTGTACTCGGCACTGGTGGTGGCCCCACCTCGAATACTGTGTTCAGTTGTGGACCCCTCGCTACAAGAAAGACATTGAGGTGCTGGAGCGTGTCCAGAGAAGGGCAATGAAGCTGGTGAAGGGTCTAGAGCACAGGGCTTATGAGGAGCGGCAGAGGGACCTGGGGTTGTTCAGCCTGGAGAAAAGGATGCTCAGGGAAGACCTTATCACATTCTATAACTACCTGAAAACAGGTTGTAGGGAGGTGGGGGTTGATCTCTTCTCCCAAGTAACAAGCGATAGGACAAGAGGAAATGGCCTCAAGTTGTGCCATGGGAGGTTTAGGATGGATATTAGGAAAAATTTCTTCACAGAAAGGGTTGTGAAGCATTGGAACAGGCTGCCCAGGGAAGTGGTGGAATTGCCATCCCTGGAGGTATTTAAAAGATGGGTAGACATGGTGCTGAGGGACGTGGTTTAGTGGTGGTTTTGGCAGTGTTGGGTTTATGGTTGGACTCAATGATCTTAAAGGTCTCTTCCAACCTAGGTGATTCTATGATTCTAGGAGTGGGGGAGATTTCACTGGAATCTCCCAGTTTCCTGTTGGAATTACTGTTCGCAGCGCTGGTCCATTCTACTTCTCAAGTATTTTCCATCAGGAGAGCTCACGCTGCTGATAGATGTTCATTTGTTAGGTGCCACAGCAGATAGGTATTCAGTTTTTCCTCTTGTGGTTCAGATACCATAAGGATGTTGTGAGATGTAAAAGAAAAAAAAAAATTTGAACTTTCTACCTCTGAAGCCTGAATTCTCTGCCCATTACATATATAGAAGACACCCAGCAAGTCCAGTTGTATCCTTAATTTACATGCCAAATTACCGTATGGTTTTCCAATGAGTGGAAAAACATGCATGGCATAAACTTTTTTGTGCTGCAGACACAGTGGATGACACAATTACATGTGAAATGTAATCCTGACATTTGAAGTATCACTTGCTTTCGAAAGAATTAAACATGAGATTTTAGTCCCACGTATCTTGTAAAGGTATATCTAGAAAATATTTTTAGTTATCTGAAGCACTCCTGTGCGAGAGATTGCTCTTTTTCCATATATGATTATTTTTATAAATGTTTAAATGAGTAAAATGTAGACAGAAAGTATGTATTTATGCTAGGAAGCAAATTGTTTTATATTGCAAATTAAGGAAATAGTCATTCAACTGTTTTGATTTGTCAAGAATGATCATACTTCAAGCCTAGCTTTTTACTGTTAGAATCATAGGATGGTTTAGATCAGAGGGGATCTTTAAAGATCACCTGGTCCAACCTCCCTTCCATGGGCAGGGATATCTTTTGCTAGACCAGGTTACCCAAAGCCCCATCCAACCTGGCCTTGGACACTTCCAGGGATGGGGCATCCACAACTTCTCTGGGCAACCTGTTCCAGTGCCTCATCACCCTCACTCTGTATGTGTGTAAATTCCTTATAGTCAATCTAAATCTGCCCTCTTTCAGTTTAAAACTGTTGCTCTGAGAACCCCAGAGCTGGGTGCAGTACTCCAGGTGCGGACTTGAGAGTTGGGGTAGACGGGGAGATTCGCCTGCCTTGACCTACTAAAGTATTTATCATCTTTAGATACTTAAGTAACTTTTTACTTTGTTTTGCATTTCAGTTTGAGCTTGCTTGTTTCTTTGATCTGTTATTGGACAAATAGTAAGATCTTTTGACAATGATTTTACTGTAGAAACATAAAGGTGATTTCAGTACTGAGATTTTTTTCTCAATGTAGGGTCATTTTAATAGCTTCAATGCCCTGTCTTCTCTTCGCTTGAATAGAGTGTACAGGTGAATTATTGCTAGTCCTTATATTGAATTTATAATGGAAAATGATAAATGTTGGGGGGTAAGAAATGCTAATACTTAATGAAATATAAGTTAGGTATTATAAAACCATACCTGGCTAGAGATTGGTACTGTTCTTATCTATTTGTCTTATGTTAAGGTTGCTGGTATAAGATTCATCCAAAAAAAAATACCTCTCCCAAACCAACCCCCCTTCCACCTACCTTGGTGCCAATATCCCATCACTGTAGTCTCTTGTGCTGTTATTATAGAAACTATTCTTAATACTGGTTTGCAGTTGCCAATAAAAATTCAGCTTTTAAAAATATAATCATGGTGTCCCTGTTTAGAGGCAGTGAAGCAATAAAGCAACTGACTCTTAGCAGTTCTTTGAGCTATAGAACCAAAACTATCAATACGGAACTAGAGAAAGAAAAGGTTAAGAAGTAGGGGTCTGGAACTGTTGTATTAGTTATTAAAACAAAAATGAAACAAAAATCTGGGGTCAACCACTTAATCCTTACAAGAACACAGGTCCATTTCTGGACAACCCATACATTGCCTTGCTCCTTGTAGTAGGTAACCCTTTTAATAGGAAGAATTGAGTATTTGATTCCACATGATCTGTTTTTCCTGAAATAAAAATAAACTCTTTTTTTCCTTAAGGTACTATGCAAAGAATTTTTCATGATGCGAATAAGTTAAGTTGTCATCTTGAAGATACTCAGCTTTAGACTTCTTATGTCATCTTTGTTTAAAGACATAAGGGTTTGTAAAAATTCAGAACAGTGTTGAGCGAAATGACTATACAGGCTACTCGGATACAAAGTCATTGGTCCTTCTAATAACGTGTTTTTTTCCTGTGGTTAGCTGTTGAATGATTATTCATAGCAGACAATTTACTTAACATTGGCAGTGTGCTTACTTCTGTCAGGAATATAATGACAAGGTAGTAAAAACTATGTGCTTTGTAATCCACCATATGCAATTTGAAAACATCTGTCTCGATCCTATTTCAGATACTGCCATCAAAACTAGAAACCCAGCCCTTTACTGAATATTTGATAAATAAAGGAGGAATAAAACTGAGGTGCCAGAAGTGCAGACTCTGAATTTACTGTTCCCTCAAAGCTCTCAGCGTGCTGCTTGACTGTGATTCCCATCTGAAGGTTAGAAACATGGTTACTTCTCAGATGGGAACTTCTTACCTGCAGTCAAACGTAGCATTCAGTGTGCTTGTATTGTAAGATCAGCAGTTGTTGCTGAAGTATGAGGCACTTCTTTTATAGCTAGTTTAGCTTTTTCAGCAGAAGTGACAGGGAAGTAATCAGTCTCTAATGCTTTGACTAAGCCATCACTTGGAAGTGGTGTCCTGCATTACCTCAGCTTGCAGATCCAATACTTGAACGGGCTTTAAAAGCCTGGAAGTGGCTCTTCACAGACCACCGGAGTGGAAATTGCCACATTCTCAGTCATTACCACGTGAGTAGTGGTTTGATTTTTTTGAAAACATCCATTCATTAAGAGCCACTTTCTAGAAGGATGTTCCCAGCCTGCCAGTTGGTCAGATTCCCAGTGGAGACTAAGTCTTCCTTTTGAATATCCTGTGTTTAACTTGCCCAAGTGACAAAATGTGATTTAATCACACAAGAAAAGAAAACTTTTGAGAACTGTGAAAAATATGATTGGCAATTCAGCAGCATAGTCTTTTAAGACAAGATAAACGTTAATGGGCGATTACTGTACGCGGCACTTCTAAGTCTGAGCTCATTCCTCTTGCCCCTTTTCTAGGAATTCTATGCAGATTTTCCAGATGTATTTAATACTGAATATTTTTATATTGTATCTGTTTGCTTATACAATAGATTTGTGTATCAGTAAGTTGTAATTACTCTGAGGAGTTAAAAAAGGGTACTGATACTTGACCCAATTTTCTCCTCTGTTTATATTTCAAGTTTAATTCTGACTCTCTTGTTTTTCGTTGTAACCAATTTCAATGTTATCTTCTTTTGCAAGGAAGAATAGTACAAGATCAATAGTGAATTTGCCTCTGACAGTCTGAAACAGCAACAGAATCTGTTTCAGAGTTGGAGACAGAGGTGGCCACAATCTTAGTGTTCATGCTCTGTATCAGGCCTAATGGAAGACTAATTTTTTTTGCTGAAACAGACAAGCTATGTGATGCCATGTAACTAGAAATGACCCTCAGCAGTTAGCAAAAATTATGTCAGAAAACCTAGTAGTACAGTAATTAGTTAAGGGTTAGATGACAAAGGGACTGAAAAGAAGATTGAATGAAATGGTAGAGTTATTTCAAGAACTGTGTAGTTCACGTAATTTTTTGTCACGCTTATAGCACGGAAATTGTTACAAAAATAATCTGTAAGATGTCTATCTCTTTGAATAGTTAATAGATGAAGTGTTAAATGATGTTCTAACACATATAGCATTATCAACGGGCTTTATAGGAACACTTTCATCTGTTGTGTCTTACCTAAATAGGTTGTTGCAGGAAGCTCTTAGTCAAAGCTGAAGCAATGAGATGTTAGTCAATAGGTGAATGTTTGGTTTTGTGCTTCCATGTGATTTCTTCATTTAAATTGTTCTTTAATAGTAGAGAATACATATCATGGCTTCTTAGATTATTGCTCTCTTTACGTCTTCATCTCTGATAATTGGTGGCCTGCTGTAAAACTGACCCTTAAAAAAGGAGGGGGGGAAAAAAAAATTAACCACAGCAGCTTGTCAGTTTGAATGCGATGCAAATCTAGGTGTGCAGCATGGATGTCTGAGCTCTGTGTGATGAAAAATGGTGGATGTGCAGCAGTGCAATGCTGTAGAGGGGGATAGAGTGCACGTGTCTGAGAAACAGCCTGCAGGTAACACTTGGGAGTCACCAGTGTGCGAAAAGAGGGGAGAAAATTTGAACTGCTCAGTGACTAGAACGGCAAGAAAAAAAATCTTCTGAGTTTTTTAATATCAGCACTTTAACAAAAGGTCAGAAAAATTTCCACACCAGAATGTATGCTCTTGTGAGCTTTCTTGGAGAAAGCTATTCAGATATTTTTTTTTTCATAATTTTAGTATTCAGAGTTGGGAATGTCTTCCCCTTGGTGAATAGTCTATACAGTAAAATGTGATCTGAAACTGTTCATGAATTTAGGTCAAATTCAAACAGGAAATAAGGTTTCCAATCTAGGATTATAAATGAATACTGGTGGCTTAAGTAGGCCAAGTCTTAAAGCCATCATCCAATATTTGAGAGAGCAAGAATCAGTTCCTTGCACTGCCTTAGTACATGTAAATTTCTGCTTTTTAGAAGAATGATTGTGCACACTATTCTGTGGGGTGTTCTTTGTTAAGTCCTGTCTGTTAAGTCTCAACTTCATGTGAATATTCATGCAAGAATAGAAAGTAAAATGTGGGTAGTCTACTTCCAGTGCCACTTCAGGCCATGATGAATGGAGAAAGCTTTTTGCTATCCTAGAGATAGGACAGTGGTTCGTTTGTGAGGTTATTTCTAGGTTCCCTTCGACTTAGTGTATTTTTGAATTATTCTAAGTATGTTTGTTCCATGCCTCTCAGTAGTATTTGTTAATCCTTTATGGAGCTGAAAATCCCATAAACCTGGGGGGAGGAGAGGAAGAAGGGGAATCAACAGCCTTTTTATTGGTGTAGCCAGCAAAAGGCCTTTGGACCTTCTGAAGTTTGTGAAATATCACTCCATACCCCTTTTGGCATGCTTTAAGTTGTATGTTAGTCAATGATTATAGATACAATTTGGTGGCTATATAATAATCTATATTGTTTTATTATTTTGTACATAGGGTATTCTGTGATTCTGGGAGCTAATTAACATTCATTTCTGAATTTAGTATCTTTTGTGAACTGACTTCCTCTGTCTCATAATTATGAGCTGACCGTAGGAGAGGCATTGGTCTTCATTTGCAGCATCTTCAAAGACACTAATTATACAAACACAAACCAAATGTTTCAAGAGACTGGGTGAATGCAATATAGGGGAAAAAAAATGTGATGTGCTTGTGAGGAACACCCTTGTCTCCTGCTTTTGCCAGTACTGTATATATACACTTGTTAGAATTTTAGTGCCCATTAGAGATACGAAGGAATTCCTTTAACCTCCTGTTTGTCGTGATTTATTCAGAAGCTTACATTTAGACTGATGACTCACTGCAAAGTAATCAAATGGGGCATAACACGTTTGTCATAATCAGTTTATAATGGGAGAACAGTAGTTTTCCACAGCATACTATTAATTATTTTGAAGCTTTATTGTTTTGTGTCGTATACTGAATGGCAGAGTAATCTAGAAACCTGGTTTGCTATGTGTACTCTCTAAATTCTAGAAACGCATTTAGGTCCACAGTATATACTGTTCCCTTTAAGTACAGTTGAAAGAGGTATAAAATAGGATTTGATTTTCCTCGTGTGGTTTTTTTGTTGTTTTTTTTTTTTTGTTTCTTTGAACCATCTTGCCCTGTTAGTTGCACTGTTTAAGGGTCTCTTATCTAGGCTAGCTAATATTATGCTTGTATTTACTTATTTGACTTCCAGACAGGTATTAGTTCACTGAAAAATAAACTCGGAACTAACACTTGGGAAGCAGGTCAGTTCAGAAAGACTAACAAAGAATAGTTTGCATACATTTACTCGTTAAGGCTTTCTGTTTTCACTTTATGAGAAAAAGATGGGGCTATGAATAATTAAAACCAAACTACATAGAATGGCTGTAGAAATAGATATTTATATTATAAATAAATTCTGCATTTTGTACAAAAGACCAATTAATAGACAAAATATGTTGATGTCTTTCTGAAAGTTTGGAAGTCAAATATGGTTTATTCACATTCATTGTACTTAAGTACTCAGTTCCAATCAATTTTCATCTGGTCAAATTTTACTAATAGAATTTACTAATAGAAATCTCCACTAAAGAGTTGTCAACTTCAAATTGTGATCTTCAGCATAGGCCATTTCAGTCTTAGAAAGTATAACTGAACCTTAATTCAGTTGCACAACTAGGTTCATATATTGGTTAACTGGAGGGATACAAAAAACAGAGCAAACTACTTTTTGAGCTCCGTGGGCTGCATTTGGGTGAAGCTGAGGGCACCTAGTGCTGAAAACTTTATAAGTGGCAAGCTACTACTAATGAATGTGCATTTAAAACAAAGCTGTTTGCAAATGGTCTGTAGGCTGATAAACTGCTGGGAGGTAGTAGTATTGATAGACTGAGCTAGTACTAATGAGTAAAGATGTTTATACGGCTAGCAGTAGTGCTGGACTTCTTTCGTGTTTAGTATGTATAGCCACAGCAGAGATTCGTCTCCCAAATACCTTCTAGGGTAGCTTTTAATTTGTGAGGTGATTGAACAAAATTACTGCTTTGAATGTTGACCTAGCCATGTCCTTGCCCCTTAATCAGGATGTTACAGAGAAGAAAAAACCCCACTGCTTTTTGGGGAAATAAATTTCTGTTCGATAAAAATTGTATCATGCATCAGTTCGTTCTTTTCCCCTTCACACCTCAGTATTTAGGCTTGTGACCAAGTGAGGACTATGTGATCAAACTTTGTGGTATTGAACCAGTTCCTCGTTTTGGCTCTCTCTAGTGTAACTTGTCCAGTTTTGGAAACAAAGCAGAGGTGTAGAAGGGAGGCTGGTGCAAAGCAAAGAGCCTTGGAGGTATTGAATGTACAGGTTGTACACTGATTTAAATGGGCTGCACGGGTTTTGGATGCTATGCTGTTGCTGCTAGAAATGTGGTTTGGCTTGAGGAGGGACTGAAGATTTGAGTATTTATATGGGTTACGAAAACCAGATATGTAAACAGGTTGTCCTGAATCATTCAATATACAGCATTGTGCATAATTGGATGGTAGAAAAAAAAATATCAATGTTTTTAATAAGTATCTGTGTTTTCAAGGAGCGTTTTTGTTTTTAGAGAAGTACTTAGGGACATGAAGTATGTCTTTATTTCATGATCCACAAATTATACATATAATGAAAAATAAAAACTATGGTATTGCTCCTGGAGCCTATTTTATAGTGCCATTTGGCAGGGTGACATAGCATCATTTTGGTGATCTTTCTGAGCATCTTCTGTGCACAAGGTGATATGCAAAACTTTAAAGAACGTGATGGATGACTTTACAGAGCCTCTCAAAGTCAAATGACATATCGTCACAGCTGATCTAAGTCTCAAAGAAACTGAATGCGGTAGTCAGGTTTTTTGTGATAGATGAGATGTTTGGGTGATTACATCTTCTCCGGGGGGGGGGGGGGGGGGGGGAAACCAAAACCAAAAACAACCAACCAAAACCTTGATGGACATGAAACTTGCACTCCCTTTTTCTACTCCAGTCAGAGCTCTACCTCATACTGGGCACAAACTTCCAGCTTATGTTACCCAAATAGCCTTTTGCTATCAAGGAATATTTTTGTTCTGAATTGAAGTCAGATTACCACTCTTACTTATTTTCAGTGATACTTCAAGAGATCCATTTACTGTAGGAAAAGATTGGGTAAAACTGGCTTCATGCAGCTTTCCATTGCAGATGACGCTAGAAAATTGTCATGAGAGAAAATAACTTCTGTAAGCACAACCATTAGCAGGTGTCTTCAGTTACTTCCCTCAAAGTTTTGTAGTCCAATATAGTTTCATTGAAGTTCAGTGTTTGTACAAAACCAGTTATTTTTGATGCAAAATAAGTGTCCCTGTCTTGCTTCCTTGCTCCAACAGGGAAGAAAGGCAAATCTGAGTAACCTTTTCATATCAGTATAGTCAGCCCTAAGGAGAATATTCAGGCAGTTTCTTGAGAGCCTTGATCTAATCTATTTGCAAAACTGCCAGATCAACAGTTACTTGATAGTGTGTGGCCTAACATAATATTCACATTTGCACATTCATTTAGCAGCTTTTTTGCTGAAACAGAGATGCGAAAAAAGGGGGGGAAAAAAGTAAGTCTGAGAATCAGCGGTTCTGGCACTTCTGCTCTCTGTGTGAAAAGAATGTAGCAAAGAGAGGTCACTTCCTTGGATTTTTTTATCAGGTAATGAAAGAGTAATTAAAACATCTTATGATAGGTATTTCCATACTTTGAGTTGTACTCTTAATTTCATTGAAGTAGCTTGAAAATGCTTTCTATAGTACTTCTTAGAAAACACCCCCCTGAATATTTATCCTTAAATACATATTTTATTTTTACAGTAATGGTAGAGCAACTTTTTTTTATTAAATTACTGAAAATCAGTTTGACTATATTAAATTAGTAATATGTGGAAAAACCAACACTAGTATCAGTATTTCCAGTCTGTGAGACTTGAAGCACAAAGATGCTGCATTGGTGGTTCAGAATACACTCTGCAAATAAAATGGATCCTTCTGTCCATTTTTTAAATAAAATATGGGTTGAAAATGAATTACCACATAGAGTCTTTGAGTTTATGGATATTAAGACATGAATTGCATGGGTTATTTATTGTATAAGAATATTTCTAAGGATCTGTGTAGTTGTTTAAATTAATGCAACATCCAATCTTCATTGGAAGACGTTAATAAAGAGTACTGTCTTTGCTCACTTACTACTAGTTTGATAAAGACAGACATAGATTAAAAGTGAGGTAGCATGGGAAATGGGCCATTAACTGCAATAAAGTGCCAGTAATGTAAGGAGACATATTAATAATGACAATGGCAATGTCATTGATGATGAAAAATGCAACTTCTACACTTCTGTGAAGTTCAGTGTGTGGGTGGTGTGGTATTTTCCACCACCCCCGCCCCCTGGGAATTGCTGTTAATTGCCCTTTCTCTGCTCTACATTTACAGCTTTGTTTCTCACTACTTTTTCTGACGCTGGTTTTTCTTATTGGAAATTAACACAAAGTAACTAAGCCTAAAATAGAATAAAAATATCAGCAACTGCAATGAATCGTCTACTGTGTACTGCAAGCATATTGTCCACAGGCAATATTAAATCCCTTAATAGAAAGTTTTCCTGAGGTGTAAAAGAATTAGTGGTTTACAGATATAAACCTCAAGAATTCTGTATAAAGTCAATTAATATTTAGATGGAATATAAATTGCTGCACAAATGAAACTTCATAGCAGTATGTTTTGTAGATGGGTACCTGATGGAGAGGGATGGCACAAAGTCTGTGCAGCAGATAAATCCACAGTTAAATGTGAATTCTGCCCACAGAAAAGTATTCTCTAAATTCATAGCTTAAATACTTGTGCTTTGTGTTAAGAGAAAGTATCCACATATTGCCTATTTACGGTCTATAAAGCAAGGTTTAGCTACCATGTTGCTGTCCTATGAAGGGAAATGCAGTAGCAAAATACAAATCAATGAAAACTACAATTGCGAAGGATCACATACTAAATGGCTGTTTGTGTTATTTATTTACTGTGTTCATTGTTAATGTTCAACTTCAATAAATATTCAGTTATTTATAAATTTGCGTTTAATTAGTGAAAAATGAATCTCTAGTTATAGGAAACTGTTGCTAAGAATATTATGGCTATGTTTTTTTGAAATGCTTCCAGAATCGGCTCTGAAGTTTTTCTTGCTGAGATCCAAGTGAAGAGGGGTGTGCATTGAAGGGCTGAGCATTGCCAGAATGCTGTGGAGCAATATTCGGGAGGGAGCAATGCCAAAAACGGGGTGAATATCTTAAACTGAAACTTGGCTTGGTTAAAAATTCTGTACTAAACCTACAGCAAGCGTGATCCCCATCTGGAAGATGCAAGGGTTTCCCACACCTTGGTATTTCACCATTTCTCACAACTTTCAAGCAAACCTTGAAACATAGCGAGGATTAATGCAGCTTGAGGTCATCTTGCTGTGTGAGAAATAAAGATAAAAATAGCTGTCTTCTAGGTGGATTATCGTCCAAATTATTTGAGAGCAACACAGAAGTCTTCCTTTCAGCTGCAACCCAGGGAGCGGTTGTGTCCCTATCGGACTTTTGGAAAGATGGCAAAGCAAACAGTTCAATGGTAGTAACTCCTGATCTCTTCTTGACAATACATGGATGAACATTTCTTCATTCGCGTTCCTTTAGAGATTTTCCTTACTTCAGTTATTGACTTAGGCCTGACCTTGCTACAGGTATGCAAGGTGAATAATGTCTTCCCTGCCTGTTACTGGTCTCCATCTAGAGAGATGGTTAACCCATTAACCACTACCTTCTGAGCTTGGTTGTCCAACCATTTAACCTATCCGTCCATCTAGAGTGTAACGTCAGAACTTGGATACAAGACTCTTGTTGAAAGTCTTGCTAAAGAGGAAAAAAAAAAATAAATGCTATCTTCTATTCTCCCCTTGTTCACAAATCTGGTCATTATATTATAGAAGGTGGTGAGGTTGGTCTGCCATGGTTGCCCCGTGGTAAATCCTTGCTGAGTGTTCCTCATTGCTTATTGCTCCTTCATGTGCCCAGAAGTGTGTTCCAAGAGGACTTGCTCCCTGACTTGTTTTAGTCAAGCTAAGTGTATAACCTAAAAGCACCAGATTTCATGTAACAATGACAACATGGTAAATTGTCTGCCTGGTGTTGTATTTAATAAATAGCTCTGTAAAAATGATAAAACAGTGCAAGCCATCCTATTTGGGATGGATTTTAATTGGGTAATTAACAGCATTAGAAAAAAGAAAAATCTATCACTTATAGCATAGCATATATCAGTAAACTTCTAGTTCCTCATGCACTGGAAGGTGAAAAGAGATTTGCTTCACAAGCAGCTTGCATACATTTTCTCCTTTTTGAATAATAGTTTCACATTTTGACTCTTAGTGAACTCACGTATGTTTGTTAGTATGGGGCAAAGCTGAGAGAATGAGGGTATGAGAACATCTTCATTCAGTTCTTGCAAGGTTCCTAACAGAGCCTTACTTTCAGTCCCTGTAAGAATATTAATTTACATGGATTTGGGAATATTGGTGGAATAAGACTGTGCTAACCTCTGAGAAGAAAAAAAAAGATACAAATTAATTCTCCAGAGTTACTTAGAAAAACAGTTACTTCATGACAGAGATCTTTATCTTCCCTGAGTGCTTTTGCCTTTTTCTGTAACTGGACTTACGTTAAAACTGGATGGATTTTGATTTGACATCTAGGAAACTGAGGGTACCATAATATGTTTCCTTAACTTAAAATGTAGTCAGGGTTGGATTTTTGACTTACTAAGTGCCTGGAAGGTACTAGGAACCTTGTACTAGCTAAATATGACAGATTCAAGATGCCTGCCTTGCAGACTTGTCTAAAAAGGGTGAAGAAGGGCATGTATAAGACAGACCTAATATTTTTGTACAAAATCAGAATGTAAATGAAGTAACAGCTTTGGTCATTCACTGTTTGATTGTGAGTTGAGACAATGTCTGAAGCTCCAGTACTCTCACAGAGGGTGAAGAGCACAGGGCAACATTCAGCTGGGTTCAGTAGCAGCATCCCCAGATGCTGAATTATGTTTGGGTTGTGTAGAAAAGGCTGGTGATGTGAAGATGTTGCTTTGGAGTTTTGTGTTCTATATAACCAGCACCGATGGTCGAAAAAGGCTGCCTTTGAAAGGGAATCTTAATCCCAAAGATATGAAAGCAATCAAACTTTTTGAGCAAAGAATTGTGACCACATCATGCTGATTTTTAAAGTAGTGGTTCAAAGGCAAAAAGCAGGCATGTAGACAGTTATATACACCCAACATTGAAATATAGGTGAGATTGACTTGGAAGTGATAATGCAAAAAAACCAAACAACCCAATGCTGGCAAATATCTGCAGAGTTCGTAATGAGTTGTTTCTAAAGGACAAAATTGAAGGGCATCGCAAAGATCTATCATTTCATACAGGATAAGCACTGTAATTGTTTTGCCACTGCAGCCAGTCTCTGTATTCTTAGATTAATTATTTTTTATTGAAAAAGGATACATTAAGTAATTGCAATAGATTTTCACTAAAACAAATATTTATTTGGCAAAAATCAATGCATTTTAATTTTTGCTGCTACAGCTTGCTCACATGTCATGTATGCAGACATGTGCTTTGGGCTGGTATAAAGGAATACAAAGAAAACACGTTTTTCATTGGAGCATCCTTTCTGCTTCATCACTCTTTAATGCTTCTGCCGCAGTTGTTCCCTCTTTTTAGGCCAATTGCTTTTTGTTTCCAATAGGACTTTGCAATCCCTCTTCATAAGTTCTTTGTAACTGTTCTCTGACTTCATTTCACATCCAAAGTATCTTTAAAGTATAACTAGAAAATTTCTCATATTTTTGCTTAGTGTGGCAGTTCAGAACGCTTTTCAGTGCAGTCCTACAGTGTTTAGACTGAATCGTTTGCTTGAACAGATGTAAGTAAAGACCGAGCCTGTCTTTAATACAGTATTTTGTGCTCATACTGTTGGCCAATCCTAACAACATTGTCTGTTCATGTCCTAATCTCTGCCTTGCCTCAAGTGCCAAAACTTGATCAGCTGTCAAAGTGCTAACTGGTTAGGATTACTTCAAAGCTAAATGATAATGAAGCTTTATTTCCTTGAGTGTTGCACCAGTGCCAGTTACAGCTATGGCTTGAGTATGTTTTTTTTGGGAAATGGGATTGTTAACGTCCTGTGGCCCCTGAGGTGCTGAGCATTTGGTAGGACTCTGATGCCCAGCTGCCCGGGAAGCTCCAGAACAGTGCATGCAATGAGCTGTATCTCCTGGAGCAGCAGAACAGGATGGTAATGCTGTATCGTCGTTGTTCTGATGTATAAATGACAAACTTTGAAAGAAGCATTTATATTATGGTCCCTCAGCTTTCAATGTGAAAAGCACACAAGTATTATTATATGAGTGTTTTACAATAATACATAGTGGTAACTGAATTGATGGTATTTATGTACAGTGAGGATGCTTCCTTGGGTTTTAAGCAAGATTAAGCTGCAGATGTCTAAACTAACTAATTAAGGATAAATTATAGCATTGCTTAGTAATAATCTACTCTTCCCTGACAGAACAATTTCTTGTTATCTGCCTTAAACACTTGTGTTTTACTGAGAAGGCAGGTAGCAAATTTATCCCTGAAATAAGTGTTCCTATTAGATATTCCCTTATATTTCAAATCGAGTAACAGTCTTCCCCTTTCATCCTACAGAAGGGAAGCACTGTGTGTTGGTTAACGCAAAAAAAATGTGAGAAGAGATCCTTGTTCTTCAGGTTTTGAGGGAACTCTTTGGGTTGTCTGTCAATGGAGGTAGTCACTTTGTTCAGTTCTGTGTGGTGAGCTGTGATGTTTGTCTGAAAGGAAAGGATGATTCAACTGGTACGCCGCTGGAGAAAATCTCCAAACTGTCATGGCTCAGTAACACAATTCATGTCTTGGTTTGTCTTTGGATGCATAAGGAAGTACTGTACTGCTCAGGAAGTTGTTTTCTATCCGAAGTTGAAGCTGGGTCTGTATCTGTGCACTGGTATTAGTAGAGTGCCTGGCAACTGGGAAGAGGAGACAAACCCCTAGGTTTGATGGGATGATCTCTGGGAGCTTTCTCTATCTCCGAGTAATATGAGATCCATTAGCAAATATCTTAGTCTTATGGCAGTGGGAAGGCATTTCTGGGACCAAGTATACAAAGTTCCAGCCAAAGCTATTGCTGAGCATCTCTAATCAAGAACAGTATTGCACTAAGAACATGGCGTAGTTTGCGTTCAGTGTTAAACTTCACTGGTGTGAGGTTTCTCCTGAACTTGAAATCTGTCCTCTGCAAGTGACTGGTCTATAGAAATGCAGAGTTTAAGGTTTTATGAGCGGAGGGGGAAAACCAGTTACTTCAAGTGGTTCCTATGAATAATTAAAGGAATCTGGTCACTTCATATACCTGCAGACAGCTGTCTTAATCCCTAGATTGGTGACTTTCTTTATAAAGAGCTCTTTACTTCCAATCTTAAGTTTCTAATTTGATATTCCTGCCCCCTTTCTCTAGATCAATCTTTTCATCTCCTTCCAAAAGGAGTCTGTAGGCAGCGTTCTGTGTGTTGTTTTCAGTCTCCAATATGCCAAACCCCAGGGAAAACCAGACTAGTTTACTATTAGCTGTTACAGCATTTGCTAGTACTTTTGCTATGGACATTTAGTGTAAAAGAATGAGGTTATGGGGAAATCTTGGGGTTTAGATTATGTAGTTTATGCTGTCAGTATGTATTTGGTATTTTGCAGTAATTGGCAGAAGTATGTGAACAAAAGTGAATGAATTTTTCCATAAAACATGGGAATATACCTTAATTGCTTTATATTTAATGCTTTACAAATTAAATGCTAGGGAAACGTAACATTTATGGAAGAGGGGCCATGACTGGTTTGGTTTTGTTTAGTACTTTATACTAGAAAACATGAGACAACATGCTACAGTGAATATTATGGATTGCAATAAACCAATTTAATTTCTATGAGTTTCAGACTTCTGATGCAGATATTTAATGAAGTGAGCTGGTTCCCCACTGACTTAGCATTACCATTTTGAGTAATTTTCCTAACTTTCAGTGTTTTGTATGATCTCTTCAAAGTAAAAATAATAGCTGCCTTGTCTTGAGTTTTTCCTGTGTAGCGTTCTGAGGAAATAATAATTTTAATTCATGTAAACATGTTCATAATAGTGTGGTGGGGGAGAAACCTGAAAACCAACATTAGGGCTATTAATGATGTGAAAACATCCTGCTTGAAAGTTTTCAATATTTAAAAACAAACAAAAAAACGCCCCCAAAACCAACACCAACACCACCCCCCACCACCCCCCCAATAAGTGTATTCTTAAACTACAGTTGAATTTTTGTAGGGTAATAATCCCTTTTTTCAAAATATTGTCTGGTTTTACTTTATACATTGTGACTCAAGATTTCACATTTATGAGCAGAAGTAAATTTCAGAGTTTTCTAATGCAAACGAAGTATTTAAGTAGCTATTAATGTAACTAACCACTGTTAATATTTTGTAATAATGTTAGTAATATTGTACATAAATCATTTGTGGAGTTGATACTCAGAGGGGAAAATAGTAATTCTGATAAAACTGGAGCGAAGGAACAACAGACCTTCTGTAAGACCAAATAAAACCAGGACTACTTATAGTAGCAGTACTTACAGTGTTGGCTAGGGTAAACCGTGGGCAGAATTTCTGGGATGGGACCGTGCAGGCAGTCAGAGCTATTGCTTGTATGTGTAGGTGCAGAGGAGGTGGTAGGAGATGAGCTTCCCTTACAGATGTGACCCATCAGCACCTGGAGATGCTGCCTCTGGCCTGTAGGGGTGGTCCCTGTTGCTTGGCCTGTGTGGTGGGTGGACCATCCTGAATAAAATGATGCTCTGGTTCTGCTATTAGGAGCTTTATAAATTCAAAGGATCAGGAGCTATGCTATAAAAAAGACACTGCTGAAGATTGCAACTTGAACTTAGGACTTTCCTAGTATATGTTTATAGATGTTTTCTCCAAAGCTTCTTTCTACTGCTAAAAGTGGCTTTCACTGTGCAAATACTTTATTATTATTTATTGCTTACATAATGGTTTTATGTTAAGCATTTGCTGCAGTTTTCCCATCAACCTTGTTTCATGTGAAAGTATCTTCAATAAAACAGGAGCAGCAGCAAAATGTTCACCTTGCCACTCACAGCTGTATTCATGAAGCTCATGGCCTTGCTTCTAGAAAAGCATACCACTTTCTGTGACTTACATTATACAACTCTTTAATAAAAGCTCTTGTATATTGGATGAACTCCTTCATCCTTTGCAGCTTCAGTGAGTGGGAGAGCGTAAGCAGCATTGACCACATTGTTAAAGATGCTTTTAGCATCTGAGATGAAGTATGAAAGGCTGAAAATAGGAAAATAAAGGACTGGACTGAATAACATGCATAAAGAAAAGAATGGCTGGAATTCCCATCTCCTCGAAGATTCCCTCTGTTAAATATTTCGGTGCTTGTTCTTCCATTGCTGCGTGGTCTGTTTGTATTCTGTAAGGTTTTCGTGGCTGGTAGATATTACATACTTAAAGCTTTCAAAAAACCTAGTAATCTGTATATATTTTTTTTTATTCCATGCTTATGTCAGTCCTTCATTATCTGAATACCCTGACTTGCACTTGATAAAATTCCTAAAGTTTGCACAATGTGGAATTTAACTCTTACCACTTGAACTGTTGCAAGAAGATGGTATGATGATGTGCTACAATACTTTTAGTCCCAGGTCCTGACTTTTCATTTCACTTATATATTTAAAATTATTGATTCACTCTTATTTGATTAAAATTAAGCTGAAATCTGATATTCAACCTTGGCCAAAATAAACTACTATAGAAGATGGCCAAACCAACTCTTCCTAAAATGACAAATCTAAGTTTGTCAGTTGATCTGTTTCGTTATTCTTTTGGCAAAACCCAAACCCTCTGACACAGTGCTTATCTAACCAGCAAGGAAACATTGGACAAACTTGCTGCCATCAGAAACATGTTTTCTAGGTGATCTTTTTCCTTCAAGTCAGAAGAACCAAGAAATTTGACTTTGTAAACTGGCATTCTCTTCCCTGGAAAGATACAAATCTTATAGAACCAAAAGTATATTCTAAAATATTTTTTTCAACCAGGTTCTTGGCTGGATGTTCCTCAGGTGCAGCCAAAGGTATGCTTGATGACAAGCAGCTGAACACATCTGTTTTTTCCAACAATACTTTGTGCAGAATCAGTGATAACAGCAAAATTGAGGTGTCCCAGCTGCATGCAAGGCTACCAATTAAATGGAATTAGCTTTCTTAATTGAAGTTGAAGGATTGGAAGAAAAACAAAAACAAAAAAAAACAGCCCCAAAAACTTCCAATGGTATAAATGTCTTCTACTTCTATTATTTGGGAAAGTTAAAGCTCATGTAACCTGGATTTTTAGTGCTATATTGTTACCTGCAGGCAAAACCCCAGGAATCTGTGTCGTCTTCTGGGGAACAATTGTTGAAACCAGTTTGGCCAGTTTTCAATTTCCTGCAAAACAATTGGACCAATTTGGAAACTATTTTGGATAAAATCCAAGGTATTTTTGGCTGAAAAATGCAGTCTTTATATGCAGAAGCATATAAAAATATACTCAATTATATTTCAAGTGCTTTGTAAGAGACCTCAGTATGCTTTGAGGAGAATGAGTCTTTAGCGGGATGTTACCCGCTAAAACTCAGCTTCTCTGTGCTCCAGGAAAGGCAAGCCATCATCTGCAATCCTTTTCCCCCAATGTTATCTCATAATGTATGAAATCGGATGTGTCCTGACGTTAAGACATGGGTAGTTCTGCTCTTCGAAGTAAAATATGCTAATATCTTTTAGGTTGAAGTTTAACTCTAAATCTGCAAAAGAATTCCTTGCTCAAATAATCTGCTACTACCTCAAATGTAAGATGATCTCAAATGTCTCTAAAAAATATCTGTTCACCATCAGCATACGTAAACACAATAGTATATTATAATCTGTGTTTCTGTAGTATACCTTTGATCCTGTGACCATTCCCCATACCCACCTCTTCTGTTTGGAGTTCATTGAATATTATGTTAAAGGAAGATTGTTTTGGGAGTCACTCTTATGTTCCATTCATCTGTTTGGTGATTCTTCTATCTTATTTTCCAGTAACAAAATAACAATTTGTCAACCATATTCAGATAACTGAATCAGAGGCAGGTTTTTTTATGTTCCTTGTAGCTCATTGTCTTGAAAAAAAGGAGTTCAAGGACCAAAAGAAAAATTAAATTATAGGCTGAAGTCTAGGTGAAGATAGCCATGTGCTGCTTCTGGCAGCAAATTGGTGCTTTTCGAAGTAAATTGCACGTAACTAGCTAGTTCATTAAGGTGTTCAAGTCATCTATCTCGGAACATTTGATCTCCAAAATGAAATAACACTTCTGATTTCACTGTCACTGAGGATGTTTGACCATAATGCTTGAAAGTGTGTGATTTCAAAGTAGACATGCCTACCCTCAATTATTGTTCCTCTGAACTTTCTTACTGTTTACTCCTACTAGTCAGATTAAGTTATTTTAATGTGTTTGTTGGTATCTGCTTAAATGCAGCTTTATTGTAGAGCTGTGAACGCGTTTCTAGTAGTCAGTGTCTAGGAATCGTCTTAAATATTTATTTTTGGTGTAACATTGAAAAAACAGAGAAAGGCATGAACATAAATTTCAGTGGGTTGGTTTTAACTTTGCTCAACAAAAATAAACAGCCCATTTTGAAATCTGTGACTTTGCTGTGATGTTGCAGACACAAAGATATTTTCTGGTTTAACCTAATCCCCATTGGAAAATACAGGCTCTGAGAGAGACAGGAGGGGATGAGGATCAGAGATGACAACAGATGCTGTTGCTGTCCCCAGCCATTTGTTCTGTTGCTTTGATGGATGTTTCTGTCCCCGAGGCAGGGATGTCTGCTCAACTCATGAATCAGGTCCTGAAGACCAGCAGTTTTAAGTCTGAGGTAGTATGGTAACTAACTTTTACTTCAGTTTGCCTTACTACAGAGGGCTAAATGCATAATACAAAGTGATGTGAGAGCGGATTTGAAAGCATATCAGATGTGGTGTCTCTGGGACAGCAACATCTGGCCATGCAGGGAGGCAACCGCAATCTTAGCTGTCCAGTTCTAGACTGTTGCTGCAAATTTCTTAGTATATAAATGATTGCGAAGCAACTGATGAGAGATTACAGTTAATTACTTCAGAGGTAAAAACAAATGGTATAACTATTTCTGTGTGATTTTTATGAAGAGAGGAAGAACAGGACAGACTTTGCCTGCAACAATAATAAACTTATTTTCCATTGGAAGGATGGACCAGCACCTGGAATGTGTGCAGACCACAAGATTTTAAGCTTTCTTAACAAAAATCCACAGCTCTTTTTACAGCTGTGGCTGTTGATACCTGCTAATTCATAATGTATTTTTATTATTAAATGTCTCTTTGTAATCCTACAGATTACCCTGGTTAACTACTTGAAGTTTCCAAAACTGTCTTGAAGTTAAGAAACACTTTATTCAAACATTTGTTGTCTACCTTTTGATTGTCATATACAAAAATACGTAAATGTAGTATGTAATTATGAGTAAGGGATGATCAAGTGGAGCATGAAGATACACCGCAAATGGGACATCATCTTCCAAAACTTGTTAGAAAGACCCTGAACATGCCCAGAACCTTTTTGAATGTTTTACTTGGTGTCAGGGAGTAGAATTGCAATACAGGAGAAAAGGGGACTGGCAATCACTGGTGGTCTTTACCTTCTTTTGCTTTCTCAAGTTTTAGAAGGTACCCCACTGGAAAAAGCATAAAAAAAGGTGCAGTGGTCTGATGCTCTGTACCACGGAGTGGAACTGCATCAGAAAAATGATGAGCATGTGCTGAACTTCTGTCCTGAACACAGTTGAAACTAGTCGTGCGCTCTCCTGACTTCTTTTGCCCTTAGAACTGAAGCTGGTTTTTTTGTTTTTTTTTAAATAATATGAATGACATGGTTTATAACACATGCAATATCTTCCAAGTAGGATTTTATCACACTTTCATATCAGGTACCTCTTCAAGTAAAGCTTAGCCTTTCCCTTCTTATTTGCATGCTCTTTTTTAACTAGATAGCATTCAAGTAATCTTAAATGCTTTTAATAGTTTCTTGGGTCCTAAGACTCAATGGGAAATAATAATTAAGGTAAAAGCAGAGTATGAATTTATTTAGGTATTTTTCTTGTGTGGGAATGACTGATTAATTAGTTGGAGATAATTTCATTCACATTTGCTGCATTTTCTTCTTTGTCTAATTTTTCTCATTAGCTTTTCTCAAAAGCATGAGTAATTGTGCAAAATACGTTTAGAATACAAATCAGACCTATCAGAATAGTCTTATTCCTAACTGAAGATGATTTAATGAATACTTATGCACGTTTTTCTTGCTTTTATGTAAGCAAACCTGTATTACATTTCTAGCATTCTATGAAGTTTTAAAATTCTGAACGTTTTTATTTTGCTTCATACACACACACAAATAACCATAACTTAACATTGTTTTTGCATGGAAATGAAACCTGTAATTTATTCTGAAATACTTTATTGCAATTCACTGGAATGCTATTATGTGAACTCTGGAGGCCATGGTGAAGACTTCAGATGTCATCCTATGTATGAATTCTGTGCAATTCATTTTAGCCCTAGCTGCTGCTAATAACCTTTCTATACACCATTAAACATAATTGTTCTATAGGTTTAGTACAGACCCAGCAGGCTCTTCTGCAGGCGTTAAAAAGCACGTCCTGTCTTCAGCCAGCTCCTGTTTAGGAGGAATGTTCTTTTTTATGCTTCAGCAGCCATCTGCTATGGATGCCTCGCAGGTCCATTATACCCTGAAACTGATGGAATGATGCTGCTGCTGTGTTGTACTGCGTGAGACGTCTTTAGAGCTGTCCCCTGTGGGTATCTGCAATAATGAATACTGTGCACGATTGACAAATTGCGGCAGCAGGGTCAGGAGGGGCATCCCCATGTGAAAGCCTGAAGCTGCTGTGTAACTGGAGCAGCGCAGGGTTCAATTCTTCCAGCAGGCAAATCTTAAATGATGTGATTTAGGTATGGTCTAGATATCATTAGGGTACTTCAGCTCTCAAAGTTAGAGGGGGGCGAAAAGTGGAAAGCATTGCAACCTTCTGCTTTTGAGAACAGATCTGAGAGCTCCGTGTTTCTTCTGCAACCTTTAACGAATTATGTGGTCTCTGTGTGTATAAGGCGCACAAAATAAATTGGGTTAAAGTCGAAAGCTAGCTATCACTGAAAGCCAAGTGCTGCATGAGTTCAGTTTTCTTCATTAGGTTAAATCTTGAGTCACACTTGCTCAGACTTTGGTTTCCCAGGCTGACCTGGAAGGGCTGGATCTCCCCAAGGAGAAAATGTTCCCAACAAACTAAGTAAGCCTAATGTGGAGATTTAGGTGGTTGAAGTTCTGTGAAACTGGGGGAGCATGTGACAGATACTCCAGTGCAGTATCTTGCTCTATGACAAAGAAAAATAACATCATTGTCTGTAAATTGGAGAGACATGGATTTGATGGATGGGCCACTCAGTGGATAAGGAATTGGCTGGGATGCCTGCACTCAAAGAGTTGCTGTCAACTGCCTGATGTCCAAGTGGAGACCAGTGACGAGTGGTGTTCCTCAGGGGTCGGTATTGGGACCAGTGTTGTTTAACATCTTTGTCAGGAACATGGACAGTGGGATTGAGTGCACCCTCAGCAAGTTTGCTGATGACACCGAGCTGTGTGAAGCTGTCAACACGCTCGAGGGAGGGGATGCCATCCCAGAGGGACCTGGACAAGCTTAAAAGGTGAGCCTATGCAAACCTCATGAGGTTCAACAAGGCCAAATGCAAGGACCTGCATGTGGCTCAGGGCAATCCTATGTACAAATACAGGCTGGACGGAGAATGGATCGAGAGCAGCCCTGAGGAGAAGGACTTGAGGGTGTTGGAGGATGAGAAGCTCAACATGAGCCAGCAATGTGTGCTCGCAGCCCAGAAGGCCAACTGCATCCTGGGCTGCATCAAAAGAAGTTTGGTCAGCAGGTTGAGGGAAGTGATTCTGCCCCTCTACTCTGCTTTGGCGAGACCCCCACCTGGAGTTACTGCATCCAGCTTTGGAGCCCCCAGCATAAGGAGGACATGGACCTGTTGGAGCAGGTCCAGAGGAGGGCCACAAAGATAATCAGAGGATTAGAGCAGCTCTGCTATGAGGACAGGCTGAGAGAGTTGGGGTTGTTCAGCCTGGAGGAGAGAAGGCTCCGGTGAGACCTTATAGCAGCCTTCCAGTACTTAAAGGGGGCCTCCAGGAAAGATGGGGAAGGGACTCTTTGTCAGGGAGTGTAACAATAGGATGAGGAGTAATGGTTTTAAACTGAAAGGGAGTAGACTTAGATTAGATATTAGGAAGAAATTCTTTACTGTGAAGGGTGGTGAGTCACTGGAACATGTTGCCCAGAGAAGCTGTGGAGGCCCCATCCCTGGAAGTGTTCAAGGCCAGGTGTGGATGAAGCAACCTGGTCTAGTGGGAGGTGTCCCTGGCCATGGCAGGGGGGTTGGAACTAGATGATCTCTAAGGTCCCTTCCAACTCTATCCATTCTATGATTCTATGAAGATGCAAAGAAGACTTAAGTAAACATTGCTACCTTTTTCAGCTGGTGCACTGTAGCACATCTGAGGATTAAACAAACATGCTACTTTTTAATGTCCTCAAATTCAAAAGATTCTACACTGTAGGCCAGAATATTGCACTGTGCCTGAGTATATACTACATAGTAGTGTGATGACTAATATAAGGTTGTCTGTAAAGCTTAATACTAGGCTAAAAATGGGAATATGGCAATATTGGAGCATGCAACTTCCAGGTTGGTGTGTGGGTGTGAGTTAGAGATGTCAAATTAACCTTTTTGATGTTCAAACTGTGCTGCATTAAAAACTGTACCCTAAAGGAACTCAACTGGGAAACTAAATTATGTTGCTTTAGACTCTTGCTTGGCTCTCACTGAGGCCAGAGTTCAACAGAGCACTGCAGTACTGGGGCAAATAGAGTTTTGTTGACCTCTAAAATTGTTTCTGGAACCAAAAGCAGAATGTAGGAAAGCCTGGATGGAAATAATAAAATGAAAATACTGTCAGGAAAAAAAACCAACACCTTATGAAAGGATGAGATTTACCTAGGTCTACTTATATCTCTGGATTACATTTAGTATGCAGGAAAGAAATGCGTAGTATTTCATCACTTGAAAATTCTGCAGGCATGTTACTACTGTCTTTTTTCCATTGAAAGGGGCTTCAGTTTTCTTACCTACACCACTGGTCTTTATCAACTCTGCTTCAATTCTGTTATATTTGCTCCTATGTCACACTGGTTCTTATGTTTAAAGCAAATGGCTTGCTTTTGTTAACGAACGTGCTTTTTACAAACTGTTTGTGAAGGTGCAGAAGTTTCCTGTCTATAGCGCTACTGCTTTGTCTCCTCATTTATCTACGGGAAAGGTGCCTCATGTGAATTGCATACTTTACATATTTATAGCACGTTAAAATAAAGATGCATCTTTGTCACAGTGCTGGAAATCATCTCAGCATCACTGATAAATGAGACACTGAAGAGCCGTGAGGCTTGTGTGCAGCCGAGTGCGTTGCTGTTCACTCCTCGTTGTTCAAATACTAAAAACTTTACTAGTAAAATGTACTATACTCATCTTGCTGAACATGTAATATAATAATGACTCTCTTTATAAAGAGCTTTTCTCACAGTGGATAAATTTTAACCTTAAGTGCTGGTCAAACTCGCAGTGAATCCAAGGTAGCTTTGTGGGGAAAAATAAAGCCCACGCATAGAGCTCGTAGTTTTGATTTTAAAAAATCAAAGCAGATTTTTCTCATGTTTAGGTAAAATCTTCTGTTTACTGGTTGTTTTGTTGTATGCTAAATGAGAGTTTGGCAATGAGGTGCTGCTTTAGTTAAATGTGAACACAAGAAGCGTGCTCTGTGCTATTTGACTCCACCAGTACCGTTGGTGACGTGGAAAACCGCTCTGCAGTTTCACACGTATCGTGTTCACCTTACATGAAGCGGCTTGAGGGCACTGGCCTTGGAAAGCTATGCCGTGAGGTGCTTCCAGTCCTCCTCGCCTCTGTGCCTCCTCCACACTGGTATGACCTGTGTCATGCAGCTGAGAGAGGGGAGCAATATAAATGGTGCAAGTCCACAGCAATGGCACTAACATACTGCAGGGCACCGAGTTTGCAAGGTCTCAGTACCGAGGCCTGTCAGGCTCGCCGGGGCTTAACTCTTCATGAGTGTCTATGGCTTTGTGTTATCTGGCTTTGCTGTAACAGCAAACTTTTCTAGTTGGCTAAGTGCTGGCGGCAAATTTGGTTGACTACTGTTTATCCTGATGTGGTGACAACATGACTGATGTAACGATGTAATACAGAGAAATCCGGGCCTGGTGTGGTAGTGGAGGCCTTGAGGTGTGGAGATGGAGGAGGCAGGTGGAGGCGCACAGGGTGACAAGCAATGGAGGACAGGCTGCCGCTGGGGCTGCGAGTGACTTGGTGGTGGTCACGCAAAGAAATGCAGACCACCTGGGGTGGGCAAAACTGGTTTTAGGGGTAACAGAGCAAAGTAATAGTGCCCAACATCCATAAAGGGTATCATGTAGTAAATCTGGATGTAATGTGGAGCTGCAGACTAATGTAGAAAGAAAAAGATACAGAAATATTAGCAAATGTATATTTAAAAAAACAAAAACCCAACCAACCAAACGAAAACAAACCAAAAAAAAAACCCAACCCAAAAAAACACCAAACAAAAAAACCCAGCGATGCCCTGAGCTCATCCTGGAGTGAGGAAGAAGAAACCATCAGTATGAAGTCTTTTTCCTCCCAGTAACGGGCTACAGAAGGTGATAGCTCTCTAACCAGACCAACACCAGAATGAAACCCCTGGCTGAAGGACCCAGAGGAGCAGGGGAGGGTGAGCATAACACCAGAAAGGTAAAGATTGTTATACGCGCACTTAATTTCTGTCATTCTTCTGCAATAATTTCAACTAGTAATGATTAGACTTAAGATTTCAGGCTAAAAATAAGTTCTTGGCATATATATTTTAGCTATACGTATTTTATATACAAATGAAAGATGCGCTTCCTCTTTGCCCATAAAACAAGGTTTGAACATAAAAGGGTAAGGTAGCGGCCTTTTTTTCTCAGGGTAGAAATTCCTTTAAGTTTGAAAGCATATTGAACTCCCTCTGCTTTCATGCTCGGAAGGGATGTCAGGATGTGATCCTCTAATTCCATCTTAAAAAAAAAAAAAAACAGATGAATAAGCAATCAGTAATCATGAATATTGTGCCATAACCGCATATCGAGTACAAGAGTAGAGACTGATTACTCAGTGCTTCTGCACAGAGGTATTTTGCGGGAAATCTGCATCACAATACATTGCTTCCTATTGGATTGGATTTAATAAAACAAACCAGAGGTTCAGCATTTTTCATGGATTCCACTTTCAGTGATGGCTAGATATATTTCTCTCTAAAAATAATGTTATTCTGCAGCTGAGGAATAGAGAACATTCTTCCAGTTACTGCAACATCAGCAGTGCTTTGCCATCTATTTTTCTAGCATGTGTGTTGAAATGATCCCTTTTATGAATCTGGCAAAGTGTCAGCAGCATGGCTGAGAATAGCAGTGATGGATGTGAGCCATAAACCAAAAGCTAGATCCTCCTTTATTTAAGAACACTACTTTATGTTTGGCCGGGTCAAGATTCTGGCATCAGGTATTTCTGACTTTGATACTTTGGCTTCATTTTGAGTTAGTAATTTCTGTTATTATGGTGAGACAAAAGAAATGCCAGGAGATAAGTATCACTCCCCATCCCCTGATATGGGCTGAACAGAACCTTAAGAAATGTTGCTGTTTAAGTTGTGGTTGTCAGCTTGGTTTTGTTCAATACTGGGAGTATTTTTGTTATGTAGTAGCATCACAACTGTAGATCCAAATTACTTCATGACTGATGCCCAGCAATCAAGAAGAGCAGACATGCACAAGAACCATACCTAGACTTGGAGATGTGTTGGGGTGATTACATTGTAACTGGTCTCTGAATACCCAAAATATTAAGTCTGTTTTGAATCCTGCAGCTGTCATCCAGTTCTATGCAAAATGCTATATTGCATCGATGATAATAAAAACTACTTGGAGCTCTGTTAGCTCATGGCTCTGATGTTATACGTAGAGAGCAAAATTAGAAGTGCTTTCACTGTACTGTTGATTCAAATCTTTGTTTTTTGCCGCATCCCTAGAGAGGGCTATTAAATCTGATCATGAATCAGTTGCTGAATGACTGCATTTTTTGAGCCAGTTTACCTAAATATGCTTGTCTGAACCTGTTATGGTCCTAGAGCTGATTGAGTAGTAGGTCAAGTGTCGCTGCCATTGGGATGGAATTGCCTGTGAAGGTGAGCAGAGGGCAAGAGGTGGTAAGTCTCAATCTCTTGCCATGTGTGTCAAAGCACTGAGTCCACAGGAGATTTATAGCACTATATATGAACTGGAAAATAATTCTTATTTCTTTCATACTGTAGTGAAACCACTGATTTGATCAAAGCTACTACTGATATGTTCTGGTTATGCCAAATCAGAATCCAGCCCAGTCTTTTCATTTTTTTCCATTAGGTTTTACGATTATATCTTTCAATACTGTTTTAATAATGTGTCAAAAAGGAACCTTCACTTTGTAACTTAGTTTGATGGTCCAGCTATTATTGGTAGATAAGTTTAAGCCTCTTTCCTACTTGACTGCATTTTTATGAAGTCTGAAATGCCAATAAGCATTAAAATAAAAATTTTAACTGAACTTGGCAAAGGAAAACCTGAAAAGGTGTTGAGAAGACCATCTGATTTTTGACAAGTTGAGAGTTTCTTAGAGTGGGAGCTTATAGCACATCTTAAAAAAAAAAAAAAAAAAAAAAAAAAAAATCAGTGCCTCTACATTGTATTTTCTAAATTTTTAATCCTGAGAATACATTAGCATTCTTTGTCGGGGGTAATATGTTCACTATATATAGCAATATATCTCACATACAGTTTATTGTGTTGATGCGTGTAATGAGCTGAAGCAAAATATATTAAAAAAAGTACATAAAAAGAAACTCATAATATGTTAGATTTAAATCTGCTAATATTTAATCTGCACTTCATCTGGCAAGTTGAAGAAAAGGCCCTGGTGATATGGAATTGTTAAGAAGTGAATAGGTTATTCTGGCATATGTATTAATTTTGATTCTAATTGGGGAAGCAATAACCAGGTCTACAGCTTAGCCTGTCAACAATTTGTATAAAATATTTGTGACTGCCACTTGTATCATCTGAAATATTACTAAATCTATCAGGAATCATATCTGCACGCAAAAAGGCAGGAAAGGAGTTATAGAATAGCATGCAGTACACTTTTTAAACAAAAACAGCATTGCTTGTGACCTATTAAATATAAATGTACCACATATATACCCTGTGTATGGAAAGTATGGTGGATTATGTGGCAGTTGAAACATGTCGCTTTGTATCCATAGCAAATTTAAAAAAGAAAAATAGATTATTGTCATTCAAGAAGGGTATGTGCATTGTATCTTTATAACAAAGCAATCTGGATTACATTATTTCTGAATGACATATAGCAGTAGTCTCTCCTCTGCTTTTGCAGCTGCTGTATTGCAGAATGAACAGGGAAAGCTTCATCATGTCTTCTACTCCTTAGGACTCCCCAGAGGCTGCTGTGCTTGTATGCCAATGGCCTCAGTTGCTTTAGGAATCCAGATCCGGAGGAATATAACTTCCCATGATAGAGAGCTTTAGTACAAAAGGGAATAGTTTAAGGGGAGAAATCTGAGTGCCTGTTAACACTGCTTCAAGCAGAAATGGTATCAAGGGTACACCAATGGTTTTCCTGATCTTACTGCTCCAGGCCAATGGCCACACTGAGCTCCATGTGCATTGCTTTGCAAACTGCCAGAACTGACCTTTAAAAAAATACAGCTTACTTATTGGTCCAGTTAAAAAAAACAACCAAACAAACAAACAAAAAAACCCCAACCAAACAAAAAACCCCCAAAACACAAACCCCAAAACACTACATATCTGGTCCTGTCCAAAAAAACTGCTAGATGTTGAAGTGAGATGGTAGAATCACATAGAGTGCTTGTCTTCTCCAGACAGCAGTTCTTTCCCAGGTAGAGCAGTGAAGTTGCTTGAAATTAGTGGTGTCAAAGTACAAATGTTTAAGCTGCTGTAACAAAAGTGAGCCACGGATGTAAATGGGTCCTGTCCCACACAGTTCCTCTGTTAAATTGCTAGCAAGGTGCTCCACTAGTACTTCTGACAGTGGTGACATTGTACTCCTGTCTCAGCAATGGTACCTGCTCTGGAGACACAGTTGTGTTGCTGTATTTCTGCAGGAAGAGCTGGATGGGAAGTCTGGAAATGCCAGGTTAGTATTGAGCTGTAAGATTTTTCTGCTCTTGTAGTAGTAGAGCACAGACAACACCATTCAGCGCGTAGCTTTCTATTTGATATTTCCTCTTGCCTTGCATAATGACCTCTTACCTATCTGCCTGACCAGTGGTCACTAGAGCTCAGCAAGGAGCAGTAGGAAATCTCAGGAGCTTGTGTGTAAGTCAATGTGATCCTAATTGGAGTAAGGGGAGTGGGCTACAAAAAAAGATGCTTGAAATTATTTTTCAAGTTTTCATAATATTTTGGTGTGGGTGTCATGTGTTTTTTGTTTGTTTTTTTTTTTTTTTAAATGAACCATCTACATTATGCCACAACAGATTGGTAGTAGCAGAATAAATTGTATTATTAGCTTTGTTAGCTTTCTCCTCCTGAAGGCGAGTCTTCAACTCTGTTTTGTCATATCAGTCAACTTGCTAATTTTGGTTTGGCTTGCACTGATTTGTTAGAAACTGCGCTGCTCCCTTGCCCACAGCAAAATACAAATGCATACATCTACAGAAATTTCCTGTTGAGATTTTTCAGGTGTCCTTTAAGACTTTGACCTCAAGGATACATATAACCTTTTGGTGCATTTACTTGCCTGATAAGGTAAAAATAATGTAAGATAATTACCTCTAAAAATCAATGGGAAAAATGATGAAAGAGATGTTTCTATCTACTGAATTTTGAGGCTGAAGTATCAAAGCATTTATCTTGCAGACCTGGAATATTTAAGGAACATCTAATCAGATCTTATTCTGTTCTTTCTTATAACCATTTACTATTGAGAAACTTGGTTATAGTAGATTTTTGACAGCAAGAAAATCTGGAAAAGAATTGATCCTCTTATGAAAAATGCATTAAAATATATGCCTCAGACCAAGCTCTGATCTCAGTGTAGAACGCTCAAATTCACTGGAGTGATGTATTCACACTGATGGTAGCTTGTAAGGCATAGAACTAGGGGGATATTTTAAAGTGGTGTTTAATGCTGCTTAAAATCTGCTTCATCTGATCATGCAGTTGTTGAATTGACTTAAATGATTCATCTGGAAAAGCAACCAACAAAACAGCTTGATGAAAGAGCAAAAGTAATTAACAATCAGTTAATTTGCTAGACATAAAAAAAATCCTTCTAATACATAGTATGCCATAGTATACTCAAAATGTCATGAGGAAAAAGGTATGAATCATGATGGCACTCAGAAAAAGTATAAGCCCTATTCAAAGTGGATCACACTTCATTTTTGGGTAAATATAATTTAACTGTAGAAATAGCTAACCATCAGGCTGTCAATTACTTTCAAATAGCAGAGGCACCAGTGTTCAGATAAGAATGTGCTTTATACAGAAATCTGTACTAACAAAAGCAGATCCTTAGGTATAAACTCTGTCGTGTGGGAACTCTGTAGATGAAATTCTTCATCGCTGTGGCTGCAGAGTAAGACTCCAAGGCTGCTGGTGAGGCTAAAGGCTGGTTTATTATGGTGGTTCTGTCTAGTGGCCAGTTAAAGTTGGGATATGTAGATGCCAAATGCTGTATTCTAGTATTTTCTTGGAAAGTTTATAATCTAAAAATTGGATGAACAACTGGAGAGGCATGGGGAAAAAGGAGACTGTGTATAGAGACATCTCTAAATGTGCATTCTTAAACTAAATATTTAGCACTTTTTTTGCACTGTGGTAGTAGGCTATCTTGGGAAAGGTCTGCAAAAGGATGGGCTTGTTCTTGGAGAATTTCATGCATAGCACACAGGTTTATATTTCAAATAGAAATAGTGTAAACTGAACCCATTTTGGAAGCTTCATAGAAGTTTCCTATTGGTTTTGGCACTTTTCCTAGTTTACCTGGGGCCACAGCCACTAATTCTCTTAGAGATGCTATTCATAGGTTCATACCAGTTTGAAGGAACAAAGTATTGAGAGAAAGCCCTATATTTAGATATCTCTGGCCTGCCTTCAGATGTGAAAAGATCTGGTGATAAAAGGTGAATCATTTCTAGGTAATGTGATCTTTAGGCACTTGTAATTATTATGAGGTTAGCAATTACTAGGAGATTGTTTTATATATTTATGTCATTATATTATGAACTATATAGACCAGAGATATGGCAATCACTTATAATTATTGATAAATTACAACAAATACATATTTATCAAGAAGTAATACTGTTGTTTGAAGTAAATGCGTAGTGGTCTTATACACAAAAACATATATAAGAATGTTACTTAAGTTGCTGAGTCAAGCGCCAAAATTTAGGAAATTACAAAATTACAATGGCTTAAGCAGTAGCTGCATCTCTTCTTTTGAATCTAAACCATACTAAATGAGGTGGGAATTCAGTGGAAAAAAATTAATGTGGCTGTGCAGTTAAGGACTGTTTCATAATGCATGTTCATAGGGAGGAAGGAAAAAGATTTTATTTTTTTTTTTTTTTAAAAAACCCAACACTTTGAATGTGAGAGGAAATTCACAGCAGGAAGAAAAGGTGTCCTTTCAGATGATTCAAAGTGAAGTATCAAAGACCTGCTCCAAACTATGGAGGCATAAAATGGTTATTTCTCAGGAGAATCTATTAAAATGGGAATTGTCACCCTATAATGAAAGGCAAGTGCTGTGATACCTGTAATTTTTGTGAAGTGTACCCTTCCACTCTGAAAATCCTCATTTTGGCTGCATTCGACTTTTTCATATGGTGTTTTCCATTCTGGTCATCGCTTCCTGCCATTTTTTGCATCAAAAGTAGTTCAGCATTTTTTCTGGGGTGTTCTAATATCAAACACATCTGGATTACGGTGGATTAATACAGTGGCTTTCAAGGAGTCACTGTGTTGGTCTGAGTCCAGGTTGTCATTGCCCCAGACCTGTGAGTCGGAGTGAGTTGCTTCTGCTGCCAGAAGAAATGCTCCTGTCCCCCATGGTCTCCATCCGCTTGTTTTGTGTCCAGATATCCATCCTTCTTTTCCCAGTCATGAAAATTTTTGCTCTTTGGCAATGAACAGCATTAGTGGGTTTTTTTTGTATTAGCTAATTAACTGATGGGATCCCCAGCCTAGTTCATCACTTGGCACACATGTGCCAGTGTAATGAAGGAAGGACAGGAAGGACTCTTTCAATTTTGCTATAGTTCAGTGGAAGACTATTTGTCACAGTGATTTCAACTAATTTCAACTGTGGGATAATGAGACTTGGCTTAACCTCATTGCAAGATCATAGCATGTCACCTAAAAGGGCAAACTAAATTTTAATAGATATGCCTAAAACTCCAGACAAGGTATTATATTGGCTTGATAGGAGGATTTTGGGGTGATAAGTAGTTTCGCTTTGTGTTTGCCAAGGAGATGTTAAGAGGCAAGTGACCATAGAAGAAAAAACAGAGATAGAGATGTACAGAGACAAAGGTTTGGAGCTCTTCTGTGGCCTTAGCTTGGCTCTGGGACCTGGAAAATCATCAGGCTTCTCTGAGGTTGCTCTTCATCCTGGGGTAGAAAGTAACTTGCATCACAAATTTACAGGATTGGATTACAAGACTACCACCTACAAACAAACAAACAAATTGCTTTTTTAATTAGTCCTTTTGGGATTTATTGCTGAATCATATTGAGGCATTGAGCTCTTTCCACTACCAGCAGTAGCTTTTCAAAAGCCTTCAACAAAGGAAACCACCTGTATGCTTATTTCTGTTCAATTAATCTGATATTGTTAATTTGGCTCCTGCTTTGTGAGCACTGCTGATTTCCTAAACTGTAGTGCCTTTGTCCCACATTGCAGGAGAACTTCTAAAGTTTTTCAGATTAATAATCGAATTGGGTTTATTATTAACGTTGGAATGTCGGGACAAAATTAGGATGACTTTCAAGTAAAACTTGGTCATTAAAAAATGCTATTGAGGAAGGGACTGACCATTTTAAGACACATAGGTGAGTCAAGATTGAAAGTACAGCTACAATATCTTATGTTCAATTTCAGAGAAGGAAGAGGCTTTTCATGTGCATGCAAGTAAAGGGAATTTCAGTTCCTGGTATTTTAGAATATTTTAGGCTGTACAGTTCTTGTATGTAAACTTGGTGCAAGTGTTGTGCTTGTTGGCATTTTCTTTCCAGACTGCAGAGTTTCTTCTACTTAGATACTTGCAGCATTAGCTATATTGCCAGATTTTCTCTGAAACTGCTGGAGGAGCAGTACTAGTTGTGAAAAGGCACGGTTCATGTTTAGCATAGCAATTTCATCTGGATCAAATAGTTTTGTGAGCTACCTCAAGCTAAAAAAAAAAAAAAAAAAAGTAAGAAACTATATAGTACTACTGAAATGTAGTCAAATGCAGTGCCCCAGATTTTAGAAATTACTTCTGGGAATAATTCCAGTTGATAATTACCATTTAAAAAATTCTTTTAAGCCACTATGCTTAATTACCCATGTAAATATGTATTAGAATTTAAAAGAACCATAGATGCAGTAAAAATGAAATGGGAATGTGTTTGCTTGTAGATACAATAAAAACGATTTTGTTCTTTGATGTGTACATAGTGCTAAATAGAAATCTAAATAATAGCGACAGCATTTTACAATGTTGCTTTTCCTCCTCCTGGTTCTTGTAGGTCCAGTTTCATGATCAGGATGACATGCTAAAAAGCCCCTTTGCTTTCTGTTTTGTGGGCATGTTTGTTTTGAGGTGGCTGAAAGAAGCAGGCTGAAGTGGAGAGCGTATTTAGTGGTGTTTCTTTTTCCACTGCAAATGAAGTGGCCTAGGCAGGTGCATTTGAAAATGTGTAAGTACTGGAAACTTTGAAACAAACATTTTTCGCTCAGAAAATAGATTTTTGAATTGGATGTATAGCAAGTTTGTTGTAGACTGAGCTCATTAACATGAGGCTGCAGCTCAGACAGAAGCCTGCCTCGGTCAGACCTTCAGAGCAGTGAAAGGCAGAGCCCATTTGTGTGGTCATTGTAGTGCTGAGACAGAAGGAAAAGTCTAAACGTGGCTTGTCATCTCAAGGTCTCAACTGACGTATACTTCATAAAATATCTGGGCTTTCTGACCCAACCTTCGTATTCAATGTGGCTCTCCATGTTGCTTTTTCTATTTTACTATGTCTTTTAACAGTAACTTCAGAGCAGCTTCTCCCGGGCTTCTGAGCATGCCTCATTTGAGTTTATGCTGGGATAAATAAGACCACCATCAAGCCCAATATTCACGGGGACCTGAAGCAAGTTTACCTGGACCTGCAAGCTGCCATATAAGCGTGAATTCTTTCTTTTTTCTTCTTCCCTTTCTTTCTTTTTTTTTTTTTCTTCCCTTTCTTTCCTTTTTTCTGGCAAAAGGTCACATAGATGGAGGGAAAGAAATATGCTATTGAACTGGCTGCTTCTAGTTTGAGGCCAGACACCAGGCATAATATAGGGAAGAATAACCCCATGCACCTGGATGGGTTGACGTGCTGAAAAGCAGCTCTGCAGAGAAGGACCTGGTAGTCCTGGTGGACAACAGGATGACCATGAGCCAGCAATGTGCCCTTGTGGCCAAGAAGGGCAACAGTATCCTGGGGCACACTAAAAAGAGCGTGGCCAGCAGGTCAAGGGAGGTCATCTTCTCACTCTACTCTGCCCCGGTGAGGCCGCACCTGGAGTACTGTGTCCAGTTCTGGGCTCCCCAGTTCAAGAAAGACAAGGAACTACTGGAGAGAGTCCAGCAGAGGGCTACAGAGATGACCAAGGGAGTGGAGCATCTCTTATGAGGAAAGGCTGAGAGACCTGGGTCTGTTTAGCCTGGAGAAGAGAAGACTGAGAGGGGAACTCATCAGTACTTATAAATATCTTAAGGGCAGGTGTCAAGAAGATGGGGTCAGACTCTTTTTCCATGGTGCGCAGCAACAGGACAAGGGGCAACGGGCACAAACTGGAACACAGGAAGTTCCATCTGAACATAAGGAAAAACTTCTTTGCTTTGACGGTGGCAGAGCACTGGAACAGGCTGCCCAGAGAGGTGGTGGAGTCTCCTTCTCTGGAGATATTCAAATACTGCCTGGACACCATCCTGTGCAACCTGCCCTAGGTGAACCTGGTCTGGCAGGGGGGTTGGACTAGATGATCTCTAGAGGTCCCTTCCAAGCCCTGTGATTCTGTGAATATGAAATTATTGCCATGTTAAAAATCAATAGCTTCATAATAATCAAGTGTAAGCATATCAAGCTCTTATGTACCCTTCCTTTTACTCTGGTGTGTTTCTTAATAGTTAGGTGCTTATTTTCAATAGTTAACATCTCTCCTGTAGCTTTTATGTGTTGTAGATGGCAGATCATCCATGTAAACTGGAGCACTGTTGTAAGGGAGAGGTACCCGCATTGTACTTAATAGAGGATAAACATCTGTGGAATAAAGCATTTGAAATATACAGGGGCTTACACTGTCCTGATTCAAGCCTAAAGATTGCCCTCCAGTGCCAAGTTAGTTTTCCAGCTTTGATAGTGTGACACTGTGTGTCATCACCGCGACTGTCACCTGCCTAAGGCAAGGAGGAATACTGGTCAGGTTTCCAAGAGGATTATCATCATGGGAGGGCAAACCTTAGCATCTCTCAGTTCACATTCATCACCAAAAGGTCAAAAAAAAAAAAAAAAAAAAATCTTAGTTTGAAACAATTTTTAAAGCATTGTAATAGCTCCATTCCCCTCTGTTACATAAATCTTTAGCAAAGAGTCTGAGCACAGGGACTTCTCTGGTGGGAGAAGGGCAGTGGAGCTGCTCCTGCAGCACATCAGCTCTGGTGTAGTCTCTCTTGCCTCTCGGCTGCAACGTGAGAGGAAATTTTGGTTAAATTGGAACACTGAGGGTTAAGTAACACTTACTCTACTCCATGTCTAATCCTTCTAGTACCAGTTATTCTCTTTGTGGCTTTTATATATAGGGCTTTTAAGAACTCATTCTGCAGTCCACGAGAGCTTGTGTCCCATGTGAACCTGTCCCATCTCTCCCTTCCCTTTGAACTGATGCTTGTTAGGCTATAAATAGTCACGGAAGAAAGATTAGGGTATAGTTGACTGTTTGTTTGTATTATAATTAAAGAGCAAATTCCCTTTCCCTACATTCTTACTGTAAGAAATTTCAAGATTGAGAGAGTTTGTGTATTAATATTAAACATGCCAATGGAATCTTGTCATGGGAGTAGCTTATGACCTGGCTGTGTGGGCTTGTGCCTTCATAGTTTTATTACAGTATGCTTGCCTCTAAGTGAGTCTTTTTAATGAAAACTTTAATAAAAATAAATGTTTTTGCCAAGACTATTTTGAAATCCTCAGCAAGAAGGGAAAAAAACCCACAAGAAATGTTAGGCTGAAACTAATAACCGGAGAGGAGAGAGAGGTGACTGTGAGAGGCAGAATATGAGCAAATATCCAATAACCTTTCAATCCTTTTGCAAAGTGAAAAAGTAGGTGGCAATAATGATTTTTAAGTCTGATAAAATACCTCCAGAGGACCTAATTTCTTTGCAATGTTGTGGTTTTACTAAATCAAGGTCAGATGAGAACTAGAGTAGCTACATGATTAATGTGTGTATTGGGCCTAACATAGCAAAGTCAGCCAGCATACTGAGGACACCTTCATTATAAAGATTGTGCAAATAAGCAGTGATGTTTAACCATGCAGTAGATTCGGCTGAAACAATGAAGTTACTTCTAAAAATTTTGCTATTCAGTCACTTCAACAGAACTTACTTCACGAGAAACAGCAGCTTGAATGAAACAGAAGGGGAAAAAAAAATCTTTACAGTGCAATGAATGGACTAAAAACCCTTCAAGAAGTATACATTAGTAAATTAACACTTAATGAAACAAATGCACCATTTCCAATTTTTTTTCCACTGTAAAGCTTCTAAGAAGGAAATGCAGCAGGTATGCAAAAACAATCGCTGTATGTGTAGTGCAGCACAGTGCTGCACCATGAGTTACCCATCAGATGTGTTAGGTTTGCTGTACACACCCAGCAGATCAGCTGTGTATGCCCACTAGGTCTTTGACATCTGGAGTGGTCGTATTCTTGCTCTTTGAACTGCCAAGCCTTGTAGATAAAGTAGAATAAATTTTATTTATAAAATGTATCCTAAGAAAAATAACAGCAAGCTATTCGAAGTTTGATAAATTTCATTGTGATTTTTTTCTTTTAGATTTAAAAAAACAAAACAAAAGCACAAGTAGTTGGAGGATATTTAAAATTAGGCTTGGATTTCTAAGTAACAATAACTTAGTGAAAGGGTATTTCTATGGAAGCAAGGAATAAAATGAAACTTAAGCGAGGTCATAGTGAAATCTATGTGAGAAAGGAACTTTGCCTGAAAAGGTCTTGTAACATAGAGAACTGAAACTCATTGCCTCAGCAGGGCTGGGACATATTTGAGAGGAAATCGTGATGCCGGCTTCTTTTCTGAAAAGGAAAGGAATTCCACTAGTCCTTGCATCAGCTCTGGTGATGCATGAAAGTGTAAACTGTCACTAAGATCCATTCTGTTGCTAATGATGTCATTGTCTACAAGCCAGATATCCATTTTACTGGGTACTGTACAAACAATCGCTGGAACAGCTATTTAAGTAGATCACAATTAATAACAAAGACCTGAGTTGTGGGAGCATCTTGAATACATAGTTTGTATTTTATGGTGGAAAACCACAGAAATATTCCGTTTGAAACAATAAGAAGGGATCACTTAAGTCATCTACTGAACCCTGAACTTGCCAGCTCAGGCCATCTGCATTATTTTCTTTTTAAATAGTTTCTAAGAGGAAAATTACAGATGTTGAAAGAGCTATTATTAGCTAGTAGCACTTGGAAAAAAGACCTGCATTTGTAATGATCTTTGCAGTTAATCAGTCTGTGGATAGCACAAGCTAGTGCATGATTACTTGTATGTAGTGTGGACTTAAGTTTTTTAGAAAGTCAAGGTAAATCTTGCTGCCATGTAGTTTCAAGTCAATTAACTTCTATAACTTCAGCAGCAGTCTTTGCATTTGGAATAATCAGCACAATTTTAACTTCTCAAAATGCATTTAAAAGTGAATGCGCTTGCAGTTGTAACCACCACCCCCTTGTCTGTGTACTTTTCAAACTGGAGGGGAGGAAATAGTAATTGAGAACAGAAAAATGGAGAGAAAACGGGCAATTTTTCCTCCAATGAGGACATGAAATAAAAATTGAGTAGGGTAGGGGAGAAGTGCTTTGAGGTAGAAGGCTTGGAAGTCTGATGTCTGGTTAGGGAAAAGATCCAGGTGTTTAAGAAACTGTTGATGTCCTTATATTTTCCCATTACCCGTTTGTCGTGGTTTGGGCCAGATTGGCCCAATCCGGTGGAACGACAGATGCTCTCTCTCTCTCCTGCTCCGCTCGGGAGGCAAGAGAGAGAGAGAAAAAGAGACTTAAGAGTTTAGAAGGATCTAAACTACTTTAATGAAATATTGATAATAAAATAATAAAAAGAAAAATAATGAAATATATACAAAACCGTATCAAGCTCCCAGGATGAAAATCACGTCACCAGCAGGTTCTGGGGAAGTCCCAGACTGGACTCGGTGACGGACGGGAACTGGATTCCGGATCTGGATTCAGGATCGGGATCAAAGGCAGACGCAGAGACAGAGTCCTCCCAGGACGCCGGCCATTGAAGAAAAAGAGCTGACCCTTTGATCCCTCAGCTTTTATACTGAGCATGAGGCAGATGGGATGGAATACCCTTGTTGGTCAGTTTTGGGTCACCTGTCCTGTCCACTCCTCCCCGCAGGTGTGACCCCTCTACGCTTTTCCGCTTCCGACCCTCCAACGGGGCAAGTAACAAATTTGGCTGGCCTTGGTTGTTATGGCAATAAGTATAAGCAAGAGCCTCTCTGCATACCGTTCCTTGGCCTCAGCTATAAACATGGGTCTTATCACTCTGAGAGCGAACAGTTTTCTGCAAAACATGCTGTTAATTTCAGCAGTTAGAAGAGGCCTAGCTAAAAAGAAAAGTTACTGAACAAAATTGGTCCTGTTTTACCTCAAACCAGGACACCGTTATAACTAGTTTTTGAAAGATATGACTGTGGTATTCCTCTGTAGAATGCACTGTATTCTCTTTTTTAAAAAAAAGAAAAAGCCCTTGGAGAATACTTTAGCATATTTTTTCCACTAGAACAAATGAGCAGCTTGACCAGATGAGATCTTTGTCCATCCAGCCTTGTATTTTAAATGGCTACTAGGTGATGCCAGGTAAAAAAACAGACTAACCAGGGAAGCATTTAGTGCAATTTCCTCAGAAGGCTCTGCCAGCCATTAACAATTTGCAGTTCATGGACTCTTTGACCTAAATATATTTTAGTTTTGTATTTAATAGTCTGCTATTTCTTTTATAATTTTTTCCAGTCACTTTCAAACCATGTAAACTAGCAGGAACTATAATAGCCTGTGCCGAGAGGCCTACAGGTTACTTAGAAGATTGGTGCAAACCAAGCAAAAATGGAATGTCTACACACTGCGTATTTCAATTGCATTGTAAGAAAAAGTGAACAAGTGTATAAACAGAGTCCATCATCCCAAGGGTATGTTCTTCTCTCTCACTTCCTTACTGCCTCCTGTATGGGACAAGACCCCACTTGCTTCAGAACCGAGCTGTTTCTGATGAACTTAATTCAAGTACAATGTTTAGAGTGTGACTTGGAAACAGCATTTGGAAATTATTACATTGACAGTAATATAATAAGGTAGATCCAGTTAATGGACAAGCTCATGAGGAAATAGGAAGTTCTGTTATTCTTTTGAGAAAAGGTGTTTAGGATTGAAGTATTAGTATAACTTGTTTTATTAGTCCATTAAACAACTTCCTAGAAATCAACCTCCCATCCTCCTATTTCTGAAAGATAATATGACCTTATTGACAAAGCCAAGTAGAAAGAGGGAGCTTACCAAGAGAAGAAATAGATGGCAACAACAATTGCACTGAGTTAAGAAAATCAAGGCAAGCACCTGAAACATTAAATTTGCAATTCAGTTGTTCACTTTTCCTTCCAGCACTGCTGAGAAACTCTCACCACTGAAAAGGTGGAAACAGACAGATAAAGAGCCCAGGAGTGGTGATCAGGACATCTGTTCTCTCTCTGCTTCTTCAAAAGTGGTGTCTCTTGTTGTGCTGTTTCTTCTGACTCTCTTTCAATACTGCTTTTCCAGAACAGGATTAAATTTTTAACAGTAGCAACAAGAGATGCAAACCTCTTAATGTATTTTCTTCTTTGGCAAAGTAGCTGTTAATACTATCTTTAATAACTAAGAGCCTGTCAAGCAAGAGATTTTTCTTGTAAATTTTGTGGTGAATGGGAATGAGAAAAGGAATACTATTGCAGTACAGCTTCTGATTTATATTTTAAACAGTTGTCTGTTTCTACCTCTTCTGTATATCTTTACTAAATTTTTATGTGTCTGTTTTAAGGAAGTGTTTGCCATAGCATTAAACAGCTTTATATTTCAAAAACTGGGCCATTTTTAATTGCTTATAACGTGTGGGGTCTGCGTAAAGATCCTTGACTTGTGGGTTAAATGTATAAAAAGTGACGTTACTCTGCATGTAGGCACTGGATGTTTGCTTCTAGAGATATCTTGCAAAAAAGAATTAATGCCAGTGCCCCTCCCCGCATTTCTTAAAATATGAGAAAAATGTCAAAATTAAGAGGAAACAATCAGCTTTGGACGTTAAAACTGCTGCACAGCAAAGCTACAAACGTAAGTTAGTTGTTACTGATTCTTAAATGGAAGTTGTAGTTACTTTAGGTATACTTGGATCAGTTTGCGCCTGTGACGTTGATCACCCATTTGGATCCCAGAAGAAACACCTCTAAAATGACAGCATATGTTGTTTCCCTGGATTTTCCTCAGACCTTCTGACCCCATGATGTACATGACTAACCAAAACGTGTTCTTTGTGGATCCTTAATTGAATTTGGATTCTAGTTCATTATCTTTGTCCTATGATGTCTGTTGGTCAAGTCTTAGTCATTGGAAAAGCTGTCTTTTCCTGTGGCTTTTATGCTCCTTACTGGTAGCTGCAGCTGGTGACACCGGCGGTGTTGACTGCACCAGGGAAGCTCCCGAGAGGACGTGGAGTTCTCACTAGGGACTGAAGTGAGGATCCTAGGGGAAACGAGATGAGGTCTAGAACAGAAAATAGATCTATTTTCCACTGAATGAGAAGTTCACAGGCTACCTTTGTTTTCAGAACTAAATATCCTCAATACATTCCTCATGCATCCGCTGACACAAGCATTCAGTTTAAGTAAGCAAGCAAGCTAACAAATCTATAAATGACTGAGGGATTTCTGATGCTTTTTTAATAAGATGGAAATTTGTCTATTTTAAAATTTACAAGAAGTATAATAGTTAAAATCTCTGTGGGAGGAGAGAGAATTTGTCTCAAAGATTTGCCATAAGCAGGAGGAATTTCTTTATATTTAACATTCTGAGAATATGAAAATTGCATTTTTTTTTGGTGTTTGAACGGTCAATACCCATGATAACAACAAGCTATGCAGAAAGTTGTACTGCTGTTGTGAGATAATGCTGGCACAATAATTAACTCCATCAATCAAACTCGGAGAAGGATACTCCAGAAACAGGGAGGTGAGTCTGCAAAAACTGATAAATATTACTCAACAGAAATTCTGAAACACCCTGCTAGAAGGGATTTCTAAGAAAGTAGTCTTGTTAAAACCCATCTATCTGGAGACAGTTTTCCCCTGAGCAAGTGCAGTGCAGCCCTGCTGTAGTAGGATGGACACATAAAAGTTAACTTCTTGTTAGTAAACTATAGCAATAATATTTGAGTACATAAATTCTCATAAATATCATATATTATAGTATATTTACTTAATTAAGTACATATATAAATATCATACAACTTCTCATAAATAGCTTATGTAAGTATCTGCATTATAGGCATATGTGCCCATGCACTTCCAAAGTGTTAGTGTATCCAGCATAAAGGTGTACTTAGAAATGTTCCTTTATGTGGCAGCAATAATGGGAGTCAAGTTTTGCTTTAAGTTTTCTTTCCTACTATGGTCTTTCTGTTTTTCCTCCAGGGTTTATGTGTAAGTTCTCAATGAAGAATGTAACTGTTATAATGAAGGCTTTCTTTTCATATCTTACCTTTAAAAGTCAATGCATTTCTGAACAGTGCCTTAGGCATTTGTTTAAATTAATGCTTGAAAAAGATTTCGCTGAAGCACCCTCCTAATTGGTACCTCGAAATACAGTTTATGCCCAGAATTACAGGGGTCTGAACAAGGGCTCAATCTGCCATGGTAGAAAATATTTGGCAGTCAAAACCTGTCGATGCCTCTGGAAACTGTCCTCTAACTTTGCCATCCAAAAGTTATTCTTCTGGTCGGGCAAAACTATCTCAGCTTTGACAGGATGGAGGAGCTTGGCTGCTGTCTCTTGTCAGCACTGGGGTGTCCTTCTGCCATCATGTCTACATCTCCTGCAGGCTCAGCATCTTGCTTGGCATTCCAGCAAATGCAACTTCTCACGAAACACAGGTCTGTCTCCCTCTTCTCTTATGTATGTGTGATCAGAGAAATATCTGACACTTCGTACATGATGGCTTATAGATTGCAGCAATTACCCATGCAGGGAGAAAGAAAACAGATTTAAATGTTTCTTCTCAGAAGAACTGAAAGCCTTATGTCTTACAAAGGTAGAAGGTGCTGACTTGAAAACACCTTTCTGAATCACTGTTGCTTTTGAATTTTCTTTTGACATGTTTAATGTTCTTTATGTACACAGCAATGTATGTGTATAGGAATTTATGCCTTCAGGGATTGCTGTTGTAGACTGAACACCTAGAACTTGGCATGGCAGACCATAAATACTGGTCTGGATAAAGCGCTGAGCAACTTCATTAAGACCCTTTGAGGAGCAGGTTATATGCTCCCCTAAGGTCCTTTCTAACCTGAACAAATTTATGACATTAGAAAAAAATGCGTGTGCTTAATCTCAAATATAAACAGGATTGTAATTTAATATCTACCTGTTTGTTACCTCTGCATGTGTATTAGATCACCTTAGCAGTGTCTGATACAGGCTGACTAAAGGTTTGTGTTTGTAAATTGCACTGGTCAAAACTGGAAAAATCAACACTTTCTCCTATCTGTATTTTCTGCTCCTCAAGGATGAGGCAATAGCGTCCAGAATGAAGTTGCATTTATCCAGTGAGACTGAGTTGCTATGGTAAGTAGCAAAAAAGAGGTTTATCCTTTATGAGAAACTGCCTGTGTTGGTAGCAGTGCTCCAGATACCCCAAGAATCTCCCAGGACTGATGGGATTTGTCTGCCCTGTTGTCCTCTGTGTTTCCCAGCTTGGTCACCTCCCTCAACCAGAAGCATCTATTGCCTGAAGCAATTCAAAACCAGCTTGGACATCTTTATAATAAACTGTAGTTTAGATGTATTCTGAGCTATAACTTCTCTTTCATATGGTTTGAAAATAGATGAGGAAGAAACTCTGAAGGCTTTTAAAATGAATTTTCAGCAGTTTTATCCTCCCATGGGTTTCCATTAGAAGTGGATTACATTGTGCCTCTGGTAATCATTGAATAAATATGTTTAAAAAGTGCTCGATCATTTTAGCAAGTACCCCCCTGTGGCTTCTGCAGTGCCTTGTTTGAATTTTACAAGATGTTCAACATTTTCTATGCCTTATTGGTTTGACCTTTAAATATTATTTAAAAAGTGAATGTGATATCGTCTGCAACTAGCAGATAAAGGCTTACGAGTAAAAGGACAATATTTTGTTGGAGGATTGGTATATTTAAGAATAGCATGGCCTTTGAAGGTCTTGTGAAACAGCAATAAAATTAGTGTATCTTCTAATAGAAAAAAAGTAAAAACTTATAGTTTATAACCTGAATTTTGAACTTTTTCCCTGATCTGATTTTTTTCTTTTCTATATCGTTAGTCACATGCTGACAGTATAATGGTATGTTAATAGCAAGATATCTTAGATGCAGGAATATAAAGAAAAATGTCTTGTTTCACCTTTAATGTAAACTCACATAGTATGTAACTGTACAGTTGTAGGGTGCACACGAAGGATTTGCGGATAAGGAGGACCATGAAGTAGAAGTGAAAGATTTCATTAATTAAAAACCCTATATTATCTGGGTAACAATTATATACAAATATGATTTTTGTCATTTCATAATTGGGATTTTAGTGCATTTTTCAGATTGTTTAACGTAATGACTGTAGAACAGCAGTTTGCAGGCTGTGAATACTCTTAGGTATTGCTGTCCTCTGAGAGGAGGGCAGGAGTGTAGCTGCTGTGCATGTTGTAGGACTGGATGGCATCTCGATTTCTCCTTTTGTTTTGCCCATGGAAGGCTTATACTTCTGTTGCTGAAAAACTTGCCTTCACTGAGAAGCTGCATATTGTTTTATTGAGGGGTTCAGAAAACATAATTTGGTATTATCTGATGTGTCTTTCCCTCTGAGCAGACTTCAAGTAATAAAGATGCACTCTTGAGGCTGAATTCGAAATCTGGTATGAGTTTGTTATAGTATTAACTAACTAAGCTATATGTATTCTACAGAAAGTGTTAACTTTTATATCATCTTCCACAGGACTTTTTTAAGTAATTTGAGGAAAGCATTTGATATAACATTGAGCAGTTATGCTATATGTGTATTTTTCAAGGATGTGGTTTTTTTTTTTTTCCAGAGCTAGCCCTTGTCTGTAAGTCTTGAGCTGTGTTTGGCAAAGGAAGGATTTAAGAAGCTTTTTCCAGCAAAGGCGGACAAGAATGAGCCCTTTCTGCCAGCTGGGACTACAAATGCATCTACTCGGTGTGGTGTTGCAGTCAGGCTTGACTGACTCTAATTACTCCATTAGGGAAACCACTGAGACTATAAAGAGAGCCTGTGAACAGTATTTCCCTCTCTGACCTTGACCTGGGAGCAGAATGACAAAAATAATACTGTGTGAAATGTAGAGTCTTTTAAACCTGATTGTTTCATTATCCTCTATCAGCCTCCGGTATTTAAAAGAAGTGTAAGCAATAATAGAAAGCAATAAAAAGAATACCCTGATAATTATCATATTAAAAAAAAGTGGTTGCTACTTTGCTTCTTAAACTACATGAAGAATAACAATTTAAAACACAAAATATTTAAAAACAAAGAACTTTATATGTATTGGGGTCAGTTTTCTATTTTGCAGTCCATTTTGTTTCGTTTGCTTGAAGGACAGCTCGTAGGAGTTCACTTTGTGTTTAACCCTAGGCTTAATCTCTTTCTCTTGGGTGGGAATTGAAACCCTCTTGTGCTGAAGTCAGTAAATGCTTGCCAGGTACTAAATATAATAAAAATAATTTCTGATTGTGTGAACATTTTAATTTAAAGCAAGAAGGATGTGTAATGAATGATATAAAGAACAATGGTTGAAAATGTTATAGTTAAGCCTCAGTTTGAGTAATAAAATGTTATTACATTCCCTTACCGCTTGCTTTCTTTTTTTTGTTTTTCCCACCAAAAAAATTACCGTGTCTAGATATTACACAAACCTTTGTCTGAATATCTTATTAAAAATGACTCACATTACTTGATTTTATACTCCTCCAAATTTGAAACATTTTAGGAATGTTTCATTTTAATACTGAATTTCTTTTCTCATCTTTCCCAGAACTGGGACTACAGAGAACTTTTTCACATTGATCAAAAAATTACAAAGGAAAACTAAAATAATTCAGGACAGATAACTATTTAATTATCTCAAGTGACACAGCTTCAGTAGCTTTTTGCCACTTTGGACATCCACACACAGAGTTATGCCTGTGTATTGCTGAAAAAAAGACTTGCGGTGGCTATACAGAAAATGATCTGAAAGGAATTAATGAAACTTGAAGAGAGTCACAGTGAGATTCGATGACCAGCCATAAGGGAAGGAGCTCTGTGGATGAGGCTGTAATCACGAGAAAGTTCCTCCTTCTGTGTCAGGATTGTGCCACATCTGTGCACCTGAGCATGTCTCATAGCTATTGTGGACTTCAGTAAACACTCCCTAATGAGAAATATCATGACAAGAGCTGTAATTCTGTAAATAACAGGTCTATTTTAGTAGTTCAGCCATTCAAGAGATAGCTCAGCATTTGGTGTTCTATGGAGAAGATCTTTTTCTCTGTGAATAAAAGCATTTTGCTGTCTCTGGCAATAAGAGACCAAGAGGCTTCAAAATCATTAGGACTTTATCCTATTGCATTTGTTGTTCTTGCCCCAGTGTTTAGATGATGCTATGCTGCCCTTAGAAATCAAAATCTCATTAGCACTTAAACCCAGGAATACTGCTGTCTCTGCTTCTTCATAGTCTGAGCGGGATTAGGGCACTCATATTTTGCTCCTGTTTCCAAGACAACTCAACTGCATTCTCCAAAACGCTTTATCAGCAATTTTTCTTGCTCACAGTGCTTACTCTTAACAGAAGCACTATACAATTTATGTAATCTTAGCAGCAAAAACTGTTATCAATGCTAAATGCTTAAAATATGAATACTTTAATTGACTTTCTTCTGGTTTACTTTGCTTTTTTGCTTTTCTAAGGAACTTCCTTTTTCTAAGGAACTTCACATGGAGGTTCTAGCCCCTTGGAGTTTCTAGCTTCTCGGAGTTGTTTACAGATTAAAAAAAAAAGAGTTTAAATGTTTCTTATTTTCAGTAATAATTACTAGTTCGTCATTTTACCTGGAGCTGAGAAACATCATTACAATGTGTCCCCTTATACTACTCACTCACATCAGGATATCTGTCATGCTGGCATGAAGAGGCTTGAGTTCTAGCATCTTTAAGGTATTTAATAATTACTTTTTATGCATCATTAAAGATCCAGATTTATAGTTCTGATTTGGGATTAAACATACCCTCAGATCATGGTGGGACACATCTTTCCTGCAGTTTCATCTTTGACACTTTGAAATTAGTACAAACCAGGAATTTAAACCAATGAGGGATTCCAGGAAAAAGTAAATTGTCCCTTTTCTTCTTTGTATGCGATTCAAATGGGGATATTCTTTATGAAAACTAATAGCTGTTTTATAACCACCAACTACAATGGTACCAAAAAAGCATATTTAAGATCAAAACTGACTTGTTATATTCTGGCTCTCTAAAACCTCATCCTCAAGCACTGAGCGTGTACCATCTCCCTTTGGTTTGCTTTCCAGCTAGAACTTGTTATTTACTCTTTCCTAATCTTGGCATTAGTAAAAGCTACAAGTTAAACTACTTCCGTATAAAACTTCATATCCTCTGTTTGGTTATAATTTCTGAGTGTTATATCGTATGACATCTCGAGACATTTATAACAGTTTATTTTTCTGGAGGAGCCTATGGTGATTACACTGTCTTTATGCTCTTTCACTTATTAAACCTTTCCCCTCCTCATCTGCTTAAAGCTAATACAAAGTAACCTTGAAATTAAACTTCAGATTTGCTTTCCAGGATTTCAGCAGCAGAGATGATTTGACAAATGAGCCAAGACTTGCGAGAAATGGTCAAAGCAGGATGAATCCATTACTTAATTACAAAGACCTTTCACCCCGACATTATTATCATTGTTGTTATTCTTGGCCTTGTATGAATTGCTTGGGGTGTACTTAGTAAATGTAGATGTTAGTGGTACCTGCGAATGTGAGATTACCACTGCTTTGTTTAAAGCTGAGGTGGCTAAGAGACCGTTTCAGTGATGTGGTTGCTGGCAGGGCTGAAGATTTAGTCGAAGTATATGCCTGAACAGCCCGCTAGTTCTAGTTCATTGATGCTAGTTATCGTTTAATTATGTTTTTATTTATGAATGGCATAATTGAGACTTCAGTGGGTTTGAGATTACCCAGAGTGTAAATGGGTATTACTCCCTCTTCTCCTCCGTTAGCTCCATCACATGTAGCATATTTGTGTGCAATTTATGGGTGTCTAATGGAGCATTTGTTTGGGCGTGCTGCATGTTTCAGTACTGGGTCTGTCCCTGGAGTGCATTATCTCCAGATAAAGATATGACAGCCATCAGTGAGCTCAGACTGGCCTGTGTAAAGGTTTTTAAAAAAGGGAATCGGAATTGTGATTATTAATTTACAATTTAATTCCCCATTTCCCTAATACATCTCACAAAATTTAAATTAGATTCTAGGAAACACTGATCAACATTAGGCATGAGCAAACACCTGAAAGTTTTGCCTTCTGAAAAATCACAATGGATTCAATTAAACAGTTCAGGTGATGTAAATTTTTGACCCAGTTTTGGGCAGAATATTGCATTCAGAGCTTTGCCATCATCTGGGCATCTGAGCTGTACGTGACACTTGAGGGTAGTGGAGCCTCTGTTAACACTACACAGGTTGTGGTAGAGATTTTGGACAAACCTTATATCCTCAGGCTGCTTGGAGCACCTTTAATTTAAAATGTGAATACTGCTTGGGCATTCAGTAATCGCTTAGGAGAGATTGTCATCTTTCATTACTGCATTAACCTTTAGAACTGACAACAGTGTGCCAGCTCGCAATAATTGAGCAGAGGTCCACGAAAATTAGTTTCTTACCTTGTGATTGCACATATGGTCAGGTCATTCACTCACTGGAGTTATTTTGCCAATGACGTTCCACTCTCATTACATTTAGCTTAATTTTTTTTAATTACTGGTTTAGATTGTTATCTTTTAAAAATACCTATCCTAGAGCTAGAGGGGGAAGAATGGGAGAAACACCTCTGCATCCTTTGAAACTGAGAGCTCACAGCTTTTCCAGCACTGCTTTTATGGAATTTAATAAAGCATGGGTTTGAGGCAATTCCCATTACTGTGTTTTGAGGGGAGGAACAAGCGTTTGTGTTATCATGCATTCTGAAATAGAAGCTATAATTTTGTGTTTCACACAATCTGTCTCTCCTTGCCTGTGCTCCAACCCAAACAGCCCTCATCAAACAAGCTAGATTTATTTTCTTTCCCTTTGTGGTATGATATTCAGTAGTTCTAAATTCTTAGCACTTAATGGAAATCAGGCATGTGCAATGTCCATAATAATGGAGTATTGGTGTTATTTCAATAAACTTGTTTTTAATTAGAAGTAACACTGTAGGTCTGATTGGAAAGCAGAACTCTTCTAGGGATTCATTCTCAAATTCAGATGTAAACATAACTGCAAAGTTATGTATTTTTATGTCAGTGTGAACAACTTGAAGGCCTGGGTGGAAGAAGCCTTAGAGAAGTGATTTCTGCCTGCTAAGCACATTTCTTGTCTGAACTGTGTTATTAGAGGCTGTTTTCAAATTGGATAGAAAGCTTTAGATTTCTGCTCTTGAGGGCTGATCTACCATTTCCAACTATATATTGTAGTGCTTTCTTAATTTCTAATAAAATGTACGTTGAGTAGATTTTTATACGTTAGTTTCTATTGCTTTAGAACTTTCTAATAGTAAATCACATGATACTACTCTTGCAAAGAAGCTATGCATAGTATTCACATTAAAAGTGCTGAAAACAATGCCGAGAGTAGTTTTAGAGGACTAATATCTCCCCGTATCACTTCCAGTCACTTAAATAGCTGAATCAAAACCAAATGTTATTTTCTTCAGCTGTGAAATATTTTCATTATGTCACTTAAAATTGAGGAATTGGAAAATTGTATGCAATGATTTTCTTTTTTCTTAAAAACTACTACTTGTTTATTGTTTATTATGATGCTGATAGATGTCCAAGACACTTAGAGATAACCAGGCAATTTCCAAGGTACTTACCAAGTGAATTAGAGACAAGTTGAAGCTGCAGCAGGATGAATTCATTTCTATTAAATGAAATTGTCTTAAATTAATGAGGTAAAGAAAACACAACTTGTGTCCAGGATTTTTCCCTCATTCAAGTAGAGAGATTAGTGATTTGTCTGCGAATGCAAATGTACTAAAATAGCTATTTTGGAATAATTTTTCTGAATAATTGCTTTGATATAAATTTCCCACACAGGCAGTCATACTCCAGAACAAGAATTATGGGATAAGTTTAACTTAATGGAAAAGTGTGGTGTTATTCCAAGATGAGTGTGACTTCATGGAATCTTATTGCACAATAATTCTCCATATTAATTATGAAGGACTGGCGAGCTTGAGGAGTCTAAGCACTCTTATAATTTATCTAATGGTTTTATGGAATTTGAGGCAGGAAGGATCTGCAAAATCACCAAGCCTGATGTATCCAAGTCCCTTAAATGTCACAGTCTTATCCCTGTAGTTTATTGGTCTCATGTATAGCTAACACTACTTTGTTTTTCGAGTAAAGATGAGTCTTCTACAAAGGTAATCAGCTTTTGAAAATTCAAAATATGGAAAAATTACAATGCAGTTACAATTCATTGCTCTAGTAGTCTAAAAATGTTTGCCATCATTCCTTCTCGAATCTCCCAGAGCTTAATTTTCCTGATGGTGAAGTTGTGATGAAGTAGAGAAACACAACTTTTCACTCACTTGCTGCTTTTTTTGATGAGAGGTACTCTATTACATATTTGCATAACAAGCAATTTAATTTCTCATTGTAATCCCTGAAAGTTTTGATGAAAATCTTTGTAAATGCAAAATTGCATTTGCCGTTCCAGTGAAACCAATCTATGGTACAATTTTATAAGGGATAGAAATATGTCCTTTGACACAATTCTCTGCAGGGTCACTTAAGATGATGTGATGTTAACCGATTAAAACTTGTCTGGTTACTTTACAAAGTCTTACCTGGATGCTATCTGTAAAAAGCACCTTGTGGAGAAATTTTGATGCATATACAGCAACTGATTATACTCTCAATTTTTCCGTTGCTAATTCAACTGCCTTCAGTTAAATATATTTCTTTCCTAATTCACTATGCATATATTTTACGAGTGCTCAATCTCTCATGCTTGTTTCCATAAGATATTTTTGATAGTTGAAAACAGTTTTCTCAAGCTTGTAAACATGTTTTTCTATCTTCAGCCAGTGCGTCAGTTCTGTCAGTATATATTACAATGCCTATAAATGCAAATATTGTTAATGAAAGTTCAACATCTCCCAGATGCTTATGCTAAAGTAGTCATACTGCTTCTTATTAATCACTTAATTAGATAGCTGATGCTTCTAATACTTTTGATGACTATTTTTTTTTTTAGATCAATATTGCATTTTCCAGTTCCTTCTGGGATCTGGACTGCTACACGTGACAGCATGCATGGTAATGCTGAGGATGTTATTAAACTTTCTTTAAAAATTAGCTTGTGGGTTTTTTTTCAGTTATGCTTAGATGTGTAAGGGATCAGTGAGTATTTGGTATTGTATCACTGCAAATCCTCAGCTGTCTTTCACACCGGAAATTGCAAAAGCAACTCAAACTACTGAATCCTTGCTGAACTCAGCTCCCATCTATCACTTTTAGATGTAAGAAATAATTTGGAGAGTAGCCACCTTACCAGTAAACTCTTTCCTACAGAAAATATTTCAAAGCCTTAGAAAGGCAATGGAAGCCAAAGATTGCACATTAATGTCATCTAAAACCCTAATGCTAAACTGCGCTGAACTGTTTAGACATCTCGGTGGATGCCATTGATCTGGGAAGTGGTACTTGGATCCAGTGTTTGACATGCAGTGTCTGTATCACACCTGTATTCACCGATGGAATAGCCATGTGAATGGTGAGCTATGCAATCAATTAAAACTTATTATAAAATGTTCAAAGCTCCCCACTGGGATGATTTTACTGTGGGTTGTTATCTTGGTTTGATAACAGGCTTATTGAATGAAACCTTTTCTGATAGCATTTGGAGAAACATAACCAAGAGCGATGCCAAAAATGTAAGGGTCTCATGAAAGGCTGTGGAAAGTTTCTGGTTTTTACTGGTGTTTAAAGTTTTGGCATGATTTATACTTAAGGCAGAGAATAGAAAGTATTAGATTCTAATTTGAAATAAATCTTAAAACAAGCCCTTATTTTAGTCAGGCATAGTAAAGAGTCTGCCTGTGTTTTCCACATATTTAAATGTGAATTAAATGGCTTTTGAATCCTGATACTAAAGCTAAAGATGCTCCTTTCCTGGCCCTTGTTCAGGCACTAGAGTAGGTGACTTTCATGCAAAAAATAAACCAGGAGGCACACCAAGGTCTCTGTTGTTACAGGATCTGACGTGGACATGGAGAGCTCCTTGAAGCGGTGTACTTTTAACTATGTTGAGTAGAAATCTGGCTTCCTGATGGAAAGCATTTTAATCCACATAGTAATTTCAGGTATTATCAGTTGCTCCTGTTTTTTCTTTCCTAATCTTTTTGGTGCAACGTGGGATGTATGTAAAAATATATATATTTCTTAAAATGGTTCTGTGCTTGTTTTTGGAGCCTTCTAATCAGATGCAAGAAGGATGGTGTGATTCTAGTCAGTCTGGTCTGTCTCTAGTAGAATCTCTCAATTTAGAGCACACTTGTTATTTGTATCTCCTAGTTAGAAAAGGAACATACCTAGAAAAGTTACAAATGGGGTGATATACATTTACAAAGGAACTTTCTAATTTGACATATCTATAGTCAAAACAGGTTGCTATTTGCACACCAGTTTAGTGGCTTTTAATGAGAATCAATTAAAATACCAGTACCTATAATTACCAGGGCTTGTGTGTCTTGGCATAAGGTGCTAGATGCAGGCAATACAACTTCTATGTTTTACTTTAATTAGGTCTGTTTAAATGTAAGAATGACATTCTGATATTGTGAGTAGTTTCTGAATTTCCACCTTGAATAACCATTGACTAATTGGCAAAGTGGGAATATTTTGAAAGCATCAATTTTTTCTGCTTTGTGATGGGGTGATGGCATGAGGTTTTCTGTAATTATCCTCCACATACTATTCAGATGTTTATATCTGGAAATTTTTGTGTTGAATTCAATAACTATCACAGTTTAACTATTACCAGAGACTGGTGCAGTTAGTACTCTCCTGTGCGTGAATGTAACAAACGAACAGGATTTGTATTGGGCAAATACTATTCATCTTTTTTCTGTAGAAGTAACCAAAGCTTATGTCTCATTTTTAACATTAAAATAAGACTAACTTTATTATTAATTACTAATGACTAAATCATGAAACTACTTCTTGTATGGCATTACCTATCAAGAAATTGCCCATGGTCTCTGGTCTGTGGGAGCTGTTTTGAATAGTGATGGTATATGCTACTCTTTTACTTGTCACGGATTTCTGCAGAAAAAGGCACTTGATCATCATTATGAAAATCTATCAGTGTTGTCATTAATCATAGTGACTTGTGAATTTTAGGAAGAGTGGGGTTACTTACTCTTTAAAAGTCATGCTGGTAGGATCACATTCGTCTCGATTACTTTCAGCTGTCTGAAAGTTGTATCATTAGTTTAAGATAGTTGCCTGGACTCCCTCTGTGTTTAAGGAAGAAGATCAGGCATTTGAAGAGGCAGATTCAGTGTACCTAATTAATCCATCTGCTGAACAAAATGTCATCTGGTGTCCGTCAGCCTCCACTGACTATAGAGAGTGCCTCGGTAATTAGCTTTGACTGTACACATAACCTGATTTGACCAATGTTGCTAGATGTAGCCTGCTCTTCAGAGTCTGAAATCTTCATGTTAATTTTATAATTGTCTACCTTTACTGAAGTAATTTCTTTATTCTAGTTTAACTGAAATTGTGAAAATAAAATACACGCCTATAACTTCAAACTGGAATGCCACTTTGCCAATCAACCTCACAAAAATTCTGAGTTGCAATGTATCGAGCCACGACAATAAAAAAAGTTACTCAGATGAAAGTAGAACTTCCTGTAAATATTTTCTGCTCAAGAAATTGTTTTCAAGTATTTGCTAAAATTCAGAACTTCTGAGCCAGTTTTTAGCTTCTTGAATTTGTGTGTATTTGGTCTTCTTAATATGGTGAATATTCACTTTGCTTCAGTATGGTGGTACAGGCATGTGCATACATCATTTATGATAGAAAAATCATCTTGGGGGAATAGGTGGAAGAGCTTAAAAAGATAAAGAAAAACTTAGAAAAAGAAAAAGTGGTCTGGAATAGAGCATTAGAAGAAGTCAAAGTCAGTGACTGGACTTCCAGATTGCCCTGGGCATTGAAGGGTGGAGAAGAAGGTCCCAATTTTATACTAATCCTTCGACTTTTCTAAAGTTCATTACAGATTGTGGATCACAAGGTGTGTCGTGGTTTGGGCCATGCTGGCCACTGAAATGAATGACAGATGCTCTGCCCCACCTCTGTCTCCAAGGACAGGAGGGAGGGAGAGAGAGAGAGACGAGTTTAGAAAAAACCCTAAACTACTTTAAAATAGTATTAATAAAATAATAAAAAGGAAATAATGAAATATATGCAATATATACAAAACCAGTATCGAGCTCCCAGGATGACGATCACATCACCAGCAGGCACTGGGAAAGTCCCAATCTGGAATCAGTGGTGGATGGAGACTGGATTCCAGATCTGGATTCAGGAATGCATGGATCAGGATCAAAGGCAGTTGACAGAGTCCTCCTTGGATGCTGGCCATTGAAGAAAGAGGGCTGACCCTTTGATGCCTCAGCTTTTATACTGAGCATGAGGCAGATGGGATGGAATACCTGTTGGTCAGTTTTGGGTCACCTGTCCTGTCCGCTCCTCCCCACAGGTGTGACCCTTCTATGCTTTTCCGCTTCCAACCCTCCAACGGGGCAAATAAAGTTGGCTGACCTCGGTTGTTGTAGCAATGAGTATAAGCAAGAGCCTCTCTGCATACCATTCCCTGGCATAAATTATAAATACTCAGGTCTCATCAGTCTCTGGAATCAGACTACAGTCTTAAAAATACGCCATTAATTTCAGAGTGTTCAGTTAATTAGAAGAGGCTTAGCTGCAAAGTAAAAATTACTGAACAGAAAATTGGTTCTGTTTTACTTCAAACCAGGACAAGGTGCAATGGTTCTGTAACAAACAGCATAACTGAATGCTACTCATTAATACAACTTTGTAATGAAATTGAAATAGCAATTGAATAATTGAACTTCACCAGTTGAACCTGCCCAGTTAGTTCCATGTTGGTTTTGTAGAGAAGCCAGAACAAATTACCTAGTCCCTCTCTGTCAATAAAAAAAAAAATAATTACTACTTCTTTTTTAACTTTTACCATTCTTCACACATACTCAATTTTGTAGCTTCAAAATTATTTAAATAAATATACTACTTTATTTTGTTCATTGGAAACTTGTATATGCAGCATATTCAGCCATGTATATCTTTACGTTTTCATCTTTAAAGATGTTCGCAATTGGCAGTTTCATGCCAACATATATTTATATCCTGATTACATTTTAAGTGAAGCAGAAGCCAAGGTGAATATCTTTGTCCACTCGTGCTCAGAATAAATAATAATGGTTAACTGGGTCTCAAAGATACTATATACGCAAAGGCGTTATTTACACTGATAATCAAAAACATCCAAAACAATGTACCTAGCAAAGTATACAAAGAAAGATATTAAGGAGGAGCAGAAAAGTTTTCTTAATTTGCAATATTCAATATTGATACAATTTTTGTATTATTTTTACTAAAAATCTACCCATAATGATGCTTGCATACAGGTATGCAATTATGTGTGAGGATAAGATTTGGGGAGATTATAATGTTTTAGTGGAAGTGAGAAACTTCAAGAACTCTTTAATTAGAAAATGGATGTATAACTGGACCAAAGACCAGCAACCAGAATGTTGAAAATTTACCTTCAGATCTGATAAATAATTTTCTGATTCACTTGATAAATTCAGCCAGTTTCTGTGCACCTTATTTGCCTCTCTGAAAAATGAAAATATATGGTTTAGCTTCCTATTCATCAGACTGAATAATAATATTTTCATTGCTGTTGAAGGTATGCACAGAAAAGAAAGCCTTATCCACAAGACGTATACCCAATAATAAAAAAATCTGGAAAATGTAACTTCAGCAGGAAGTGGACAACTTATAAATTTAGATGAATTTGAATTACCTGTCCTTCTGAAGACACAACTTGCTGGCCAGTATTCATATATAAGTGAGATATGCTGAAAGGAATTCTGGAGCATATGTAGTAACTATTTTAAATCAGTTTTAAGGAAATGGATATAATTTTGTTTTTTGTTAAACATATGTTCAAATTTATATGAATCAAATCCCTACAGTAACTTCCTTGGTGCCAGCTATTTCTTTTCTATAATGTCATAAATAAGTGGCCACCAAGTTGTGGCTACTGTCTCCAATTAACCTGCAATTCTTTGAAAATATAATCCTTTGGTTTTGTGCCGCCTGTTTATGAAATACTTATTGGCTTATTGATTTTCATAATAACTTCAATTAGGAAGAAGTGCCCACCTATTTTTGTGAACTATCTAAATATCACACAGTACATTTTGGGGCCTGAAAAAACTTTTTTCTGTTTTTTTTTTTTTTTTTTTTTTTTTGGGGGGGTTTTTTTAGGTTATATTGGGCTAGCTCATTACTGATGTCTTGAATGTTTCTAAAAAATAACATTGTGTTGCACTATCTGACAAAAACATCACAGAATGTAAGTGTACTCCATTGCTTGTGATCTAGAATGTGTTGGGTTGCCTTCTTGGTCCATATGAGAGGTCTTTCAGGGTTTTTTTGTTCTGTTTTTTTTGGGTGCGTGAGGTTTTTTTGGAGGTGTTTTTGGGGTTTTTTTTGGTTCTTTTTATTTAATAGAAATAGTGTGGTGTGGATCAAAAGACGATTCAGTCAAAATCTAAACCTGTCATAGGCTGTAGTAGTGTTCTGTGGAACCATCAGGCAGAATACAGAAACCCCTTATTCGAGTCAGTATCTTTTCCAATCTCTCTCTTAACAGTCATTCCCTCCGCAAGTGTGACTTGCGGTAGCAAAGGCTTTGCCTGCTGTGTGAAACTACGTAAATAATCTCTGTAAAGCTGAGCATCTCAATCAGAAGGGGAGGTTGTCCTTCAGTAATTTATACAAATTATATACTTTATCATTTGATTACTCATTTAATATGCTTTTTTGATCTGCCAAAGCTGATCAGATATTCACTCAGTGGCAACGGTCTTTTAGTAATGAATTCATTTTCGTGTCTGTGAAGCAGTAATCACAGGGACCTGTCTTTTAATAATTGCTAATTAATATAAGTACATATGCAGTCTTTGCTTTCATTGTAATCATTGTGTGACACTTGGCATAGAAGAAAATATCATGTGGAATAAGTTGTATTTCATCAACTCGAAGTGACTCAGGACTAGGAGATGCCCAAGCAGATGTTGACATGAATGCAAAACAAAAGGTCACTGGTAAATTATCTATTTAATATCTGGATAGTTTTTCTCACTTCCTGATTTCTCTACAATTTTATACCTGGGGTACATTTAGCTTTGAAATCTTAGCCATCCAAGCAAAACAGGTGAGAGAGAGAAGGAAGAGTTTGCTCCTTTGTTGGAAAACTATTCTATGTTTCTAGGGGCTGACCGTAAGACCTAACAAGTATGGATGCGAAAAAGCTTATTATGTAGTAATAAATGGAGTTACTCTGGCCTTGAATTACAATGTAAACACTAGGGCATTTGTTTCCAGTAATGTCTATAATCTAAAAGATGTTTTAGGAACATGTAGAAGTCCACTCAATTTCTGATGCATTTGCACAGAAGTGGAGAAGTTATAAAGATTTTTCTTTTTTTGGCCATGTATTGTTCTGTGGGCTTTTTTCTAATGTGTATCATGGACACATAATGGTAAAAACATTGCTATTGTTAAATGTGGTTCAGATGTCAAACTGCTGTGGAGGTGCAAAGATGAGCAGAAACAAAGACCCAAGGTCATAATTTGGCATACCTCATACTATCAGATTCTTTTGCTGTCTTTAACTGCAAATGATATCTGACTCTTTTCTTCAAGATGGCTATCTTGGAGTGCTTCTGGTGGCCATAGTTGATGTTCTGATGTCTTTCTGCTTCAGTTTATATAAAAAAGCTGTGACTCTTACAGAACAACAACTCATTTCTGTCATGCCCTTTCGATACCAAGTCATCTAGGCTAATAGATGACTGCAGCTGATGGCAGTCGTTTGCAGGAGTACTCATTCTAAAGAAGATGTAGTTTAATTAGTAATGTACTGTTTAGAGTTGTCGTCTCCATTAAGCATTAGCTCTAACTAATGTATGTTAGGTACTAGAGAATTGCTTGGAGCCAAGTGGTTGGTGGTGCTTAGCTGTTGTACTGGTACACAAATACTTCAGAGAAGGATGTGTTTCTGTTTTCTTCCCTTCTTCCTTCAAATAAAGACAGTCTAGCTTCTGGGTTTTCTTCATGAAAGAAATCATCATTGTATAAATCTGGTTCTCATCAGGAACACTTAGTGTAGGTAGATCCCAAAAGAAGATGTTCCAGAAGACCTCCAGAGAGCAGCTGTGTATGAACCACTGATGTGCTATTTAAAAAAAATAATAAAACAAATATTCAGATAACTTATATGGAATTTCCCTGTAGAGGCTTTTCCATAGATATGCTGCAGATATTCCCAATATTTTATAATACTCCATCCTTACATGACTTGATTCTCTTATTTTACACTGAACAAATGACTGTTTTTATAAGTCCCCTTGGTATGCTGTTTGTTAAATTCTTGCATTTTTTGTAGTATACATTATCAGGCATAAACAAACATTACAACAATTTGCCAGACAATCATAAAATGATTTTACACTATGCAATGTTTTAAACTTTGAGAAGCAAATTAATTTGCATATATCCCTGGTGCATTATAAAGGATTAGCTAAAGCTATTTCTGTGTAATGTAATTCTTTTAGCTCATTTTCATTTAGGGGCAAATCCAGGCTAAATTTGATGAATAAATTGTTCCCTGCAAATAACTTGCTCAAGTCTGGTTACAGAGACTGTTCCTAAAGGGTTTTCAACAGAAAACTAATTTTCTTAAAGCCCTCAACATAATGTCTAAGTATTTCCTGTATTCATTCTGCTCTGTGTATCTTTAATCCCACATAAAGTTTATTTATGCTTAAACTGGGTTTTTATACTTTGTCTTCTCAGAAATAAACCAGAAGAGAAAGGCTGAACCAGATACTTACAGCTATGTATCTTTTTGTTGTTGTGAGGTGGTCACAGCCATTTTGATGGTTGTGATCATTTGATGGTTGCTTGTCTTAGAAATTTCTCTAATTGACAGGCATAGGGTTACTGTATCAGGCAGCGGCTTCTTTTAAAAAAATCTCCAACTGAGAAGAGTATTTATTACAAATACTGTATATTTTGGGAGCTAAGTACTCTTTCCCCCAATTCATCTCCTTCACTTTCTCTGCAGCAATCAAAACTTTGCCTACAGTCCCACAGCATATGATAACTTGGTTAACATTCAACAGGCATCAGTGCATCTGTTTGCTCAAAGTGCCAATTGGTTGCAAAAGCCTGGGAAGACTTCTATATTATTTGCTGATTCCCAGCACAGAGCTCTGTCCACCTTACTCCTTGGTTTGAAGAACTGACACTTAATGTGGTTAACTAACTTCTCCAGGCTTCGTTCTGCCAGTTTAAGCGTGGGAGGAAATTCTGATGCATTTATGTTCCTGTCTCCTCCTGGATCTGCTGTGTCTATCTGGACTATTTAAGTACTGGTGAACTCTGGGAAGATGTCCTCATCAAATGGCCTGGCTTTACAGTGATTGTCTTTTATTTTGGATTTTAATATGTCATTGTTTTAAAAGAGTTTAATTTATTTAATATAGAGATAAAACGCGCCATTTTAGAACTGGTGGAATGGTCTTCTTATGTCACATATTTTCCCACTAGAAAATGAAGTTTATCAAATTTTACTTTTCTAAGAAAGAAGATGGATTTAATGAAAAGAAGCTTTTTATAATTGCAATGAAACTGTTTTTTGATTCTTCAATGAAAACAAAACTCTTACACTTGATCTGAGATGCATTTCATAATTTCCATCTCCAAACAGTGATGAGTTGCATCTCTGAAGCCAAACTTCAGAGTACTGTCAGTGTTCCCTGGTAATGCCACCAGCTCAGCACTTTGGTTTATAACTTCCGCAAGATGTAGTACCCCTACTTGTTGCAGCACTGCTGCAGTGCATCTCAGGGTTCCCAATGACACTGATGCTCTGACTTCACTGATTCTGGCTTGTTTTATGATGATCAATATTGCTGGAAATATGTTAGAAATATCCGAGTGACTGCTAATCAAAAGACTAGGAGCTTTAAAGGGGATTGTAGCCTTGGAGCAGTGACTTTGGCTGGCAGATCTGAAATTGAGCCTTCCCAAAAACGCGTTGCCTCAGGAGAAAGGCAAAGGACAGAACAAGAGTACAGAGCATCAGAGTGTTTGGAGGCAAATAGTTTATTCGTACAAATTCTTCTTTCCTGGGGCAGCTCTGCTGCTTTCTGGAGACAGGTTGTCTTTTTTTCTTTTTTATTGCTGGCTGACATTTTGCTTGAATAAATTGAGAACCAGACTCCATGAACTTGCACTCCGTATGGCCTGGGAGGATGCAAACACATTGAAATAGACTGTGTATCTTGAGAACAAATCCCAGGGAAAAATACTAAGTTTTATAATCTGTTTGCTAAAAATCACTCACCTGTAGCTTATACTAGACTGAGTCTCCTCTATTCTTGCTTTTCTGTAGTATTTGCTGAGCTCCTAGCTATGCCTCATCAAATTCCTGTGACTTTCAAATCGCCATCATAATCACCTGCTGCTTTCCCAGTAAGTTGACCAAAATAAATGTCATTTGTTGCAGTGTATGCCTCTATTATGCCTCAAACATAATACTTAATTTCTTCACCAAATATGTTTTCCTCTATCATTCTTAGGCAGTGATTGATATCATGTGTTCTAATTTGCCTTTTTAGTTTTTTGCTTTTTATCTTTTCCAAAAATATTTTAGCACTTGGCTTTCATGAGATGCCCTTAATTCAGTTTGATTTTATTCTTCATATTCTGCTCTCTCCCTCTCCCTTCTTCTTCTGACAAACGTGGAACATCATCTCTGAGCCAGGTGATAGTCATGTAACAACTCAGTGGCGATAACTAATTTTTCAAGAGTAGGTTTAACTGCTAGCAGCAACACCTTTCATCTTGCTGCACGAGTTACCATCCATTCTTTTGTAATTCCCTGGACAAAGTCTTTAAAAGGTGAGAAGCTGTCCAAAATATGGAAATATGTATGTCTCTTCAGTAAGAGATCTAGCTTCTTCTTTAACATGCTCTTGCATATACAGTGGTTTTTTTCACTACTTTTTTAAAAATTCATGTTAAATGCAATACAATTTTTTTAATCTTCATGTTAAATTGTATGGTGCCTCTTCAGGAAACAGCACACAAAACAGTCAGTCTATAATTCTGAAATGGCTGGTCTTTCACCCGATCAAATATGATATAATGAGCCAGGGGCTGATTAAAAGAAATGGATTTGAGAAGGGGTACTTGTCTAAGAGCCAGGAAAGGAAACCTCTGATGTGTAGTTTAAATATTTATCCTTTCTCCTTAAAATGAAACTGAGGGTAATTGTTGAGTAAAGTTGGTTTTGAGTTTTAGCTATTATGTATATATTCAAGGATATTTTGTACAAAAACAACTGATGTAAAAGTTGTATATGGCAAAAAGTTACGTATCTAAAGTAGAATAACTTCTGCTTTCACTTGCTGCTTGAGAACTTTATAATAGAAAATTTTCAGTGGTGTATATTTCTAATCTCCGTACTGTTGCTTTGAAGGGGCAGAAGGTGGTTTCTTTTTCTGTTTTTAACGGGATATGCACCTGTTTCCATCCTTCAGAACAAGAAAATCTAAACCATAGCTTGATTGATGAACTCCAGGATTCGTTTCTGCACATGTTACTTGCAAAGAGAAATCGGGTGCTGTGGTGCTTATATGTCTAGACTTGAAGTCACTTCAAATTACAGATGAAATAAGCAAAAGAAAATGGACTGTTGGGCTCTGTTCTATGGAGTTAGTGTGCAGCATCTACAAAAATCAGCCATAAAACTGATAGTTCTTTCTTACTCCCACTTTATTGATATTTTTAGTAATAACTTTGAATTCTTTATTCTTTTTGATTTGACACCATTTTAAGATTACTTAAACATTTTTTGCTTTAACTGTGAAACTCATTATTTTTAGCTGCATATTGACATTTTTTGTGTTTGGAGAAATGTGTTCTTGAATGGCTGCCAATAAAACTTTTCTCTTAGATGCCATTCTTGTCATCAGCTATTGTTCCCTCGTCACCCTAGACAGAAAAATAACTGTAGTTATCCCATCACCATTTGAGCTGGGGTTTTGACCTACTAATAGAATGTATTTCCTTCAAAAAATGTTCTGGATGTAGCTGATATATTACTTTCTGGAATTTTACAGGGTCTTTTCTCACTCAGATTTCCGTGTCCCCCCCCCCGATGATGTATATAGCCAGGGAGCTTGTGACGTGTCTTACTTTAGTGGAGCTTTATTTATTTATTTATTTATTTTCTCTATGCTATTGATCTAGTAATTTCAACACTTCCTTTACTTTTTGCCTTTTTGGAGGGTTGGGGAAAGAGAGAAGGAAACTTACTGCATTCGGTATTCAGATAGTCTATTCTTTAGCATAGTCTTATGACTGCTTACCTACGCTTAAGATTGTTTAGGTAACGTCTGTTCTGCTTCTGGTGTGCTCCTAGTGTGTGAGATCAACAAGATCAGTGGAAACATATGTAGTATGTCAGAAAAATGTTGTCAATCACTGTCTTAATCATAACTTTTCTTTTCACCAGTTTCACAAATTACCCTGGACATCAATCAAATTATTTTTCATGGATGGTATTTGGGTTAATTTAAAGCTGGTGGGTTTTGTTATTCTTCACTATGGTTCACAGCCTGCCTGTCTTTTTCATGTTACCGTAACCACATCGCAAGACAATTGGCAGAAGGGCACGTAGATGCATTTTGCACAAGACTCTTGCTATCCCTAATAATCTCACCTCTGTTTTGTTTTTTTTTTTTTTCTTTAAAATTCTCTGTTGGTCAGTTTGTCTTCTATTAGTAACTTTCGATTATTTTTGATAGAAACAAAAAGAATAAGCGAGACGGGGGGAGGAATTCAAAGCACCTCTGATAACTGATAAGGGAAGAAAGCTTTTTACAGTAGAAGCTGTATCTTCATGTGCAAAAAATAAAGGTCTTGACAGCAATGACTGCAAAAGTGAATGAGTAAGAGTGGCATTACAGAAATGTTAAATTGGTAATATCAGAACAAATGGAAATGTTAAACCTGCATATTTCTAAAGAATGCTGTGTTTTAAAAAACACTGCATACACTTGGGTAAAGGGAGGGTAAAGTTTGTATTAAATGCTCCTTTCTTTGCAAATGAAACAGCTGGGTAGATTTCCTCCTTTATCCAGGGTCCTAAATGTCACAAGGCCAAACCAAATATTTTATTTGATACAGACATCAGTCTTCAGGTTTGGGCAGGAACTTTTCTCTTTAAACACAGTTCATTGCTGAGACTGGCAAGTAGTTATTTACCTGTAAGCTTTTCCTTTTTATAGAGTAAAATATTACTCATATGTCACTGATTGATAGTCAAAATAAGTCATTGTAGCAATGCAGAATCCCTCTAGTTGTTTGCTAACCATGGGGGCAATACAGGCAGCCAAAGAATAACAGACTAATTTCGTCAGAGCTTTAGTTGATGAAGAGTACCTTGGCACAGCTGATTCTTCCTCCTCCCCACCACCATTTTACAGTCTTTATCCTTAGTATGGCCCTACACTATAGATGTGGTATCCTCAGCAGTGTGACTGTCATGTCATTACTGTTGTATTTTCCTTCTAAGGAAAAGAAATTAAGTTAATTCACTGAACTTGACCTAATGTTTGGTCCTGGAAGTGAAAGTTCAGGAAGAAACACTGTGCAGCAGCAAAGCAATCAAGTTTACATTGCCTAGAGGGTAGATTCTAAATGAAATGGGTTTTGTGTGTTCATGGGACATTGTTTAGATACAAGTGCGAGTCAAAGCCTAAGTGCAAGAAGGGTGCAAGTGCTGTGCTATTTTGTGCCAGCTCTTCATATTTGATGTACTTACTGCAGTAGCTGTGAATCACTGAAGCTTTAGATGTATCACATCTAGTTCTAATTTTTGATGTGTGTGGACTTTTCTCCTTCATGAAGGATTGGATCTGTGACTGCTTTGCATTTCAGAAGCAGCTGAAGTAGGGCCCGAGATCTGGCTCAGCATATTAGCCATGTCCAACACTTCTTGTCTGGGAAGTTTCTGTTGTACCCAAAAACAAGATATGCAAGGTACAGTTTTTGTCAAAAACTACTGTAATAGCCTGTAGATCACCTTGGCTGCCGAAAACCATGTAAAAGCTTTGGTTAAGAAGGGCAGCCTATTGATTAATACTGCTAAATTAATTACAAGGACTAGAGATTCCCTCTGGTCGTCTCCCACTCCCAAAGCTATCAACCTGTGTTGGCGCTGTGAGGATACCTGACCGTCTATGGAAATACATTTCTTAGTAATACGATGTGTTCTTGAACTGCATTGGTATAGTGAGGGAAAACGTACTTTGCTGTACCATGTTGTTTAGTTCCTATTACTGTGTGCATAAGGACATTAGCTTAGCATCCTAAGTTCATAGCAGAGCTGGGGGTAGAAGGGATGACAGGAGGTCGTCTCAGGCACTACTATAGTCAAGCATATTTAGCGCCATCTCTTACTGTTGCTTCTCATCTCTTTTTAGAGTGGAATCTCCGAATTAACAGGGTTAGGGTTTTTTTTTTCCCTTTGCTAGAGTTTTCTGAATCTTCTAGGTGTGACTACAATATACATGACAAGTAATGATATATTGCATTTCAGTGTATTTCCAGCTGTGCTATTTTCCTCAAGACATCAGAAGAATTGGATCTTAAATTTTCACCTGAATCTCTGATGTTTAAAGACTTATCTTTCTTTAGTGTCTCCCAATGAAATGTTCTCTGAAGCATCGTATATTTGGGTCAGAAGAAGCCAAAGTCCAAAGCCTTTAAGCTGCTTATATGAAAAGAAGATTCAAAGAAGCAAAAATGATGGAAATAAAGTAAAAGTAATACTGTTGCGTATGCGAAAGAGCCAAATTGCCTGGTTCGGCTCTTAAGATAGAGCAATGCAAGTGCCTAACACGTGAACATACTTCTCTTCTTGCCTGGTCTGCTGATAATACTTTTTTCTTAATGTGGATTTTGTGAAAATTTTTTTATCCTTTAAAAAAAAAAGTAAAATTGCTGCTTATCCAAAAGTTTCAGCTCTGTCACTGTCAATCCTGTCAGCATGTTAGTGAGACTACAGAAATGAGCCCACTGACTCTTTACATTACACATGACCTCCAACACTTCAAAGTGCAATATCTTTAATTTCTTACAAACACAGCAAGCAGACTGTTTTGGAATTGAATATATGAATCTGATACTCTGGTTGCATATAGTGAAGAGATGTCTAACTTCTAAGGCTATTTAGGCTATTTCCACTGTGGATTTACAGTTAAATTCTTCTAAGAGAAGTATCAGGGGAACCCTCCCTGAAATCAGTGTTCAGAGTTGTCATTGATTTTAATGATCTCATGTTGATCTTCACTGATCTTCACACAATGCTAATAACAAAATGATTATTTTTTTTTAATAATAAGGAAAAATGGTTTGATATCCTGATATCAAGAATCAGAGAAATTAAGCTTAAGGTTACAGTGCTGCTAAAGGACTCTGGATTCCTGAGACTTTCTATTTAAATGCTGAAGACCCAGTCTCAAATCAGTGGAGATTAGTTACCAAAGAACTTCTGATTGAAGTGTTTTTGAAAGCATAAACACTTAATTGTTCCTGAAACCTTAGTCCTTTCAGTCTCTGATCTTGCAGTTAATTTTTTTTCTCATATCTTTCCATGTTTTCTGGGTTTTTTTGAATTACTTTTTTTTAAACGCTATTTAATCTGTATTGGGCAGCTTATTTCACTCCTTTGTGTATTTTTAAGAATTTGTTTTATTTTCAGTCCACGAGGTCTATATATCCTGGTAAATTCCTGCCCACCCTTCATCTCATTCCTGAAGTGGACTTTTTTCTTTGAAAATTCAAAGTCTTTTAAAAAAAATAATTTAGATGGACCTGAGGCATACAGTTAAACAGAAAGCAAACTTCTGAAATAAAAACCAAAGACCTAGACGATCTAAATCAAAAGTTATTTCATCATGAAAGACTGGTAAGATTGCTGGAGGGTTCTCAATCACACAGCACAATGTACTTCTGTCAGTATTTATGTAATTCTGCACAAGTGTTAAACAATGTGTAAATGACCTGAGTTGTCATTAATTTCATCAAGCACCAACACCCTCGGTGTTCTTAAGGGTTTGGGAAACGAACCCCCAAAGCCTGCTTTGTCAGCTGAGCTTTTCCTTTCAAATAAAACAGGTAATGATGTAAGAATGCTTGAACCTGTTTGGTTTTTGTTCTGAATTCTGGACTCAAATGCTGATGGCTACCTGTTGTCCTACTAATGTATGGTGGAAGAAGCTTTACAGAAGAATATATGATGTTTCTACTGACCTTGATAGTGGGCATATAAAAACATGGCCAGAGCTGAAATACAGCTGTATCTGGTTTCAAGGTCATTGAGATGGAGTCAGTTACAAATTATTTCTATTTAAAAAAAAAAAAAAAAAAAGTGATCCAGGAATTGACCAAGGAAACTGTCTAGGATTAAAAAGTTTTTGAGAAGTTTTCTGGCAGTAACTTTCTGTAACTTCAGGTGTTCAAAGGACTGTCCTACTTTTATTCAGCTGTCTTACTCAAATGGAAACCCTTCATAAATTTCATCAATAACTCTCTCATTCATCCGTCACTTGCTGAGCTTCTTGCTGCTGAAAGAAAAGCTTGTTTTAGCTTACATCCTAGCTCTGTATGTTCATTTGAATGTCTGACTTGTAAAGCATCCTAAATTTGTAGTAGTGCAGGAAATAGAGATGGAAATAAACACAAAAAAATTGCAGTTTAATTGAAGTGTGAAGGTATCCTCTTGTAACTGTGGAGAATGGTGCACATGTAAAAACTTCAGAGAAAACATCAATGGAAACAGACGTATTGCAAAATGCCAGACTGTGTTGATACTCAAAGGGAATGGGATTTCCTAGCAGGCGTGCAACAGTGTTTTGTGGCTGTCTTGTATACTGAGAGACCTAGCAGGTCCCTTGGCTTTAACTCTTCTGGTACTCTTGAAATCGTACAAGGCTTAAAGAGTTCTTGGTCTGGTACTGCCAGAGAATGAAGTACTTCGATTATCAGCTACAGGAGGCTGCTTATAGCACTGAAGTCTCAGAGCTTGTAAGTGGAGAATTGTACCTGCTTATTCCTTTGATATATGAATATGCATAAATGCATAACTTGCTGATGCAGCATCCCTAGTACCAGTGATAAAGCTATAGTTATCTATATAGACATTGTATATAGCTAGTATAGTTATTTTAGTTACTAAATAAACTGACTTACCTCTTGTTGGACTCGATAATTTTAGAAGTCTTTTCCAACCTAAATGATTCTATGATTTTTTCTATCTTTGATATTAGATATCTTGTAATTCCTTGCTATACCATAATGTAAACAGTAGTATCTATGCACTTTTTGCTTCATCCTGTTTTCATTTACACTGTCCAGCATTAGGGTAAGTTGAATGTGGAAATTTCCAGCCTCTGGCTGGGCTAACACCTGCCTGAGGATGGGGCTCAGAAGTGTACTCTACTAAAGTTTTGACTTTGTGTTTCTTTTCTTCCAATTATGAAGTTATTTGTAGTCATTTGCTTATTTTATTGAATTTCAGGTTGTTGTATTATAAGCTATGCCATGCACGGTTTCCAGCTCATGAGTTTTAATCCGTGCTTGTCTGAGAAATTTTAATTGATCTTACATCTAAAATGTAGGAAAACACTATTTTCTCTCTGTAACTTACTTTGAAATCAGATGTGGTTAATTTTGGGGGAGGCTTCCCTTTTGCTCCTAGAATAAGAAATAACAATAAATCCAACAAGAAGCTCAGCTCTGTCCAGTGATGCTCAGTGTACTTAGTTTCTGAGCAGTGGTTTGAAACTGTGTTGTATTGGTTCCTTATCCAAATGTGGCTTTTAAGTAGCTGCTGTATCAACAAATAACACCTCTAGAGACTGCTGTAACAGACCTTATAAGTAATTATTCTAACACTTTACAGTACCTTCCCCCTCACACTTACTCACTTTTCTGCCTCTTGCTTACAAACAAAAAGTACCTTAGAAACTAGGCTAACAGGTTTTGCATACTGAATATGCAATTGACTATTGAATCACGTGTTGAATAACGAATTTCCCCTACATTCGGATGAGCAAAAATAGCAAAATTATTTGTAGTAGAATTGCTGTCTCTCTTAATACAGCAATGGCAGAATTTTTTAGACTTGCCAAAGCTTTCAACCTGGATCTGTAACTACTAGAGGTTGAAAGTATTCCTCTGACCTTCACAAACCCCAGGTTCTTGTGCAGTACTGGCTCCGAAAGGCTGCACTGTGGCTAATGACCCCAGATGGCATTATGAACTGCAGTGCTTTAAAGCTGTTTGTAACTGGTGGGCATTGCTGCTAAATAAAGTATGGATGTTTACAGATCTGAAAAATTAACATAAGTCTGTCAACCTGTCAACACCTGTGAATACTCTGCTTAGATGGATGCCCAAGAGGAGGAGAGGGAGAGCAGGTGGAGAACGAGCCTCTTTGACAAAGAGAAAATGTTAATTCAGGGGTTTTTTCTGCATCATGTCAGCTTTGATTTCTTCTTCATCTTTGTCTACATCCCTAAATTATCTGCCATAATTGTGCAAGTGGCTTGAATGAATGAAGGCTTTGCCTAATTAGATTGTGAAAGACTGAAATGCAGATATAATCTGATTATCCAAGCAAAATGACAAAATAAAAATAACCTGCAAGTGATTGGTGTGACCTATTGAACCTAAATTTAGCTTGCTGGTTGTCTTACTGATACTGCTTTGACTAAAACTGACATCGCCTTGCATGTCGTAAAACAGCACAAATAATTTTATCTTTCTTACATGTGAAAAATTAGTATTTGTAATGCACTCTGAGATCACTTCAATATGTGCAAGAAGTCCGTTAAAAATAGCCAATATAGCAGTCCTTAATTTCCTTAAAAATTTAAGGATAAATGCATATTAGAGATCTCTTTTTACTGGTATCACTTCTTCTGCTGCCCCTGTTCATGGAGGACAGTGCTAACACTGGGCTAGAGGTCGTATTATTCCACTCTGTTCAAATAAAACAGGTATTTACAGTGCTCATTTTTTTACATCTGGTAATGTAAGTGTATCAATAAAATTCAAACCAATCATGCTTATTAATATTTTTATTTATCTATCTTGGAATAAGATGAAATATTTTAGTGAGACAAAGTTTGATACTTTGTTTCTATGGCTGAGCTTGTGGGAGTGGGGTGCCAAGGAGGAAGGACCTAAGTATTCAGCCCATTATTAAGGATAAATTCTGACTTCTTTACTGCATCTGTAGTCATAGTAACTCAAGTAAAATATTTTGCAGAGTGAGATTCTGTTCTGAATCATTTATTTATATGCATAAACATGGCAGAACCTGGGAAAAAATATTTCACATTTATCAAAATTATATTGTTTGGATCTAAAATGATGAAAGATGTACTTGAGTTTCTGATCAACGTATAAATTAATTGTATTTTTACTGATTTAAAGAGAATCATTCCTTGGTTACATAATATAATTGAGATCAGAAATGTGTTGGGTTTTGGTTTTTTTTTTTGTTTGTTTTTTGGGTTTTTTTTGTTTTTTTTTCCTCTCCAGTGATAGAAGCAAATCTTAATTTTAGTGTGTGATGGTTCAAGGGAGAGTACTTCAACAAAATTGATACAAATGGTGCTTCCTAATTCTTGGTGAGTAATTTACACTTAAATATGCAACTTAAAGTAGTCTTAGGCTGATTGTATCACACTGGATAAATGTATGAAATCAATATAGAAATAATTGATTTTGCTTTCCTTATTCTTTGAGCTGAATTTAGAACTGTTGATGCTGTTGATTACAACAGTTGCCTAAAATCAGGATTATTTGTCTTTGTATTAAGCTCTGGACAAATGTATATATGATAGGAGACAGATATTAAACTCATCCCTGTTGATGTACTATTGCCTGTTACAAAATTGTGTGCTCCTCGTGTACAGAACGCACATACAAGTGTTGCTTCATCATGCCTAAATCTCTCTTTGTTTAATGGATGTAAAGTAACTCAAGTTATTTTAAGGCTATTCATGGAGTAAAATCGCTTTCTTCACTGTCCTCTGCATTATATTGTACCAGGTGTCTACCTGGTAGGGGAACCAACGAACCGATTTTCTAGGTGAAGATTTTCAATGCAGTTTTATCAACATGATCAATGTAGCTCGTGAACTTCCCCCTAAAATGTCTCAGCATTTTTCATATCTTCTGATATGCCACCTTGTTTCCATACAGTGCCAGTATGGCCATTTTCTTGTAAATCTGTTTACCATTCTAACTGCCACCTGACAGCTGCTCTTTTGCTTGAAATCCACTTTGAATCACGTGAACCACATAGTGGTTGCTTGGGTGCTTTTACCTGTGCCGAGATCTTTGTGCTGGGATCCTCTGTTGCTCCCAACAAGTGGTATGGAACACTTAAAACTGACTTACTCAACGATGACTGAATGTTTCTAATTTAGAAATCTGCTTGAAAAAGAGGCTGCTTTCGCCAAGGCAACATAATTCACATGAAAAGGTGCTGCAGCTCTTTTCCTGATCCAATTCAACACCCCCTAAATATTTACCTGCCTTTCTTTAAAGTGTCTTGGGCAAGCTTTGACCATGAGCGTGTTAAGGTGCTGAGGCAGCAAGACTTGAGACCCAGCATCTCTCAGCTTCAGACATTGAACTTTAATGTGTAAGTCAAACTTCAACCTCTGTCACATGTATCAGGATATTAGCTAGCTGCGTGTTCTGCAGGAGGATTACTTATTCTGACCAGAGACAAACCATGGGGATAAAAGTCTGTTTGATTTAAAGGATTATAAACTTCTGTCCAAAGAGGTTATTTACCTTTTATTTGCAATTAAGTTTTTACTTCTGATGACAGAAATGTGTATCTCTAAAATATCTGTAATTGAAAATAATTTAATTAAATTCAAGATTAATTAAAATTACATTGTTGATTTTTTTTCAGAAGGCCCATGTACAGTACTGAATATGGCTGCATAAACTGTAGATTTTGTCACTACTACAGAAATAAAGATCCTTTTGATATTGAAAAAATAAATTAAAAAAAAAAAAACAACAAACCAAAAATGGCAAAAACCCCATTATAACACCATCTGGAGATGCTTTTCATTTCCTGGGCTGAGGAATGCAAAGGGAAGCTTTTACATCCAGCTTCAGTAGCACAGAATAACGTCTGTTGAATTTGGTGCACACATGGAGGTTTGAGCAAAGCAGTCCTATCCAGTTTGGAGTCCCAGTTAGAATGTTCAAATCCAGCATAACTTCAAAGGGATTATAATATTCGACTTCCAGTCAAGTCCTGTGTTTTCTTTGACCCACTTTGAAGTTCTTTCTTAAAAATTTGGCTGAGGAAATCAGATTGACAGTATAGGTCCAGGTACAGGCTTTTTGTATTCAAGCCAAATATTATGTTTGTCTATGCCAATGCAATTAGAGCAAATGAAGTAAAGAGAAGCTGCAGAGACAAGATCATCAGGAGTAAATCATTGCAGATCTTTTAACCTGAGAATGCCTGCAAGTTTGAACCAAGACAAGAGAAGCTTTTGGACTCTGATCACGCATTGGTATTTTCATTTTACTTTAATATTTATTTTTTAAAAATCAATAGCCAATAGCACTTTGACATTAAACAGTCTCTTCTCCCAATACTTTTTTCCTAATTCAAATCAGAACTAGGATCAGAATGAGATCTTTTCAAAATTAGTTCATTGTAGGTTGTGATAGATACTTACCATACACGGTATTTTTTTCTTTATGTAGCCTTCTCTGTTATAAGCTTTTGCCGCAAATGTGTGGGGAAAGCAAAGGTGTTTATCTTACTGTTTCTTGTATTGAATCATATGGATCTGTGGAGATTCATTACGCCTATAAAAATATAAGAGACTTTTTTCTTTTCATAAATGGACTATATTGGTTATAAATAAAGCCTTTATCCTAAAAGGGAAAAAAGCAATTTGAAGTAGATTTCAGTGTAGTCTTTGTGCTTTTCCTCTAAGAAGTAGTCAGCTCTGACCTAACATTGCATCAAAATGACATGCCTGCTCTGTAGCTGTAAAAGTTGCAACTTCTTAGTGTAATTCAAAGCCACTGAACATATACGAAATATAATTCCAATGCCAACAAGTGTAATGCTTAGGATTACCTTTTCCATGATTATTCTTATTTTAAAACAATCATTTAAGACGCATTTAATTTTCTCAGCCCTTATTTGCTCATGCACAAAAAAGTAAACCCCATCCTGTTGATCTTGTTCAGACCGGAGAGAAAAATTGCTTGATGGAAATAAAGCAGTTTAGAAAATGGATTTTTTTCAGTTTAGCTACTGAATTGAGGAAAAAATGCTGACTCAGACTGGAAAATTGGCTATTTTTTCACTCAGACTTGAAATGTAACAGACAACTACCAGGAATTTTTGGTGTTGTTTCCTTTAATATTTCATGGTGTATTTAGCAAAATTTAATCTCAGTGACTTATTTTAAAATATCCATTTGAAATATTTGAGCTTTTCCAGCTTGGAGTTTCCTTTTCTGTGATACCCAAACCTCAGTTTTCAGGGAATAAACTACCAGCAAATGGCTGTAAAACCACGAGCAGCGCTTCTTGTATATGTACTTGCATGGAGAAACTGGGGGAAACCGCGTGCTTCTCCACACAGAGCATACAATGCAATTTTCAAAAATATGTTTGCCTCAGCTGGTGATAAGGGAGCACTTGGTAGCTGCTCTTTAGCCGGGAGAAAGACTGAATGTTACTGATGTTTGAAAAAATAAGCTGCAGTTAAATTCTTCCTTCATGGAAGGAAGAATTTGCTCCTCAGGAGCAAAGGTTGGTGAGTAGTAAAGGGCAATATTAATTTACAAAATCAATATTTAATTCTAGGTTTTGTGGTATTTACCTATTAGGTGTCTCTACAGTAGCAATGCCAAGTGCTTGGTTAGATGGCATTCATATTCTCTGTAATTTATCACATGAAATAATGCACAGATAGGAAAAGATGATTTCAAAGGAATTCCAGAACAGTGTTTTTCTAGTCTCTTGTAGCAGAATAATTGAGGTCTGTGTCATAGCCCAAGTTAAGCTGGGTTTATCCCTTTCAAAGTTAATTTACTACAAGAAGGTTTGGGTTTTTTGCTGTTTTCTTTTGGATTCTTTTATCTCCCTCAATTCTCGTGCAACAGGCAAGAATTTAATGCTGCATTATAGGGCACAGGACTCTAAATCAAAGTCTGTAGTGAAATGGTCAGGGAATCGGTGTTTCCAATGTTCTGGTTTTTACCCTGATCTCCAATCCCACTGAAGTCCTCTATCAAGATGTTAAAACTGAGTCCTTAATATATTCAGAACGTACATGATTATGCAACTGTGGAAACAAATCACACATCAAAGCTTTGATGTTTCCACTCTGTGTGTGAAACATGATGGCTAATGTATTAGAACAACATGGTATTTTACAAAACCGTGTATCATCATAAAATGAATTGGAGGAAACTTGCAGCAAACCCACAAAAGTCAAAGGGATAACTGTGGATTTGCATAACTTGAAAAAAAAATAATCCTATGCATCTTGAAGAACTGCAGGTCTATCTGTTATTGGAGTTTCTTGCTGTGTGTAGGGTTTTGTTTTACTCAGAGAAATGATAAATTCTGCTGTGCGACAAGATAAAGTTGTTATGTGAAAGGATGAAGCAGTGATGTAGCTTACCAGAGAGTGGTCACACTTGGGAGAAGGGTCTGAAAATGAGAACTTTTATATAAAGATGAGAAATCAGACCCTATGCTCTGTCATTCCGCTCTGTACAGGAGGATTATGCACCGTCAAATGGTCTAAGAATATTGTAGCAAATGTAGCAATGGTCTAAGAATATTGCTTTTGGTGATCTTCCCTGTGCTTTTCTACCAGCAGCTGTCAAAGACAGAGTGCAAACTATACATACCTGCCTGGTCTTTGTATACCTAGGCTCTAAACCAGCAAATAAGTGTGCCTATATTTGAAGCAAGTTTGTTGTCCTCTGTCTAGTAGAGAACTTCCTACCTCCTACTAGAGAACTTTCATGGCTACACCTAAAAGTTTGATGGCCAGAATACATTGGAATGAGATGAAATCTTTCCCAAACCCTCAGGGTAAGTAAAGTTTAAAAAGTGTAAGATTATATTCTGTAAGTGTTTAAAAAAAAAAAAAT